>JAFBJU010000683.1:3443304-3752921 GCA_016785305.1 Colistium nudipinnis | reverse complement strand
TGTGTGTGTGTGTGTGTGTGTGTGTGTGTGTGTGTGTGTGTGTGTGTGTGTGTGTGTGTGTGTGTGTGTCTGTGTGTGTGCGATGTATATAGTTCACTATTATTCCCAGCCCATTATTCATTGGGGACCTGTTCAGGGAACCGTCCGTCCTGCGCACACCGATGTTTACTCACAATGACAAGGAACACGAACAAATGAATGAATCACTTCCTCCCGTGTAAATATTGTGGGCTTCTTCTGTAGTCTGTTGTCCATCTGGATGCAACCGGGATTGTGCATCAGCCTGTAGCTCGGTAACGAGGCAGCCCAGCGCTCCCAGGCACAGATATCCCATGGGTTCAGGCTCCAGCTGGACCGGATGTGTTAGGGCAACCTGTCCCTATTATTGTTTGTGACAGAATCAAGAAGGGAACGCAAGTAAAAAAAAAAAAGTATGTGCGTCTTGCTTGCATGTCAGATTCTGTTGGCAGTGCCCTCCGATGTAATTATGGGCATGGGTGGCCAGCCGTGACAGCTCATCTGTTAGTCAGGCAGTAGGAGGCGGAGGCACCTGGTGAGCCTCGCACAAGAATGATGAGGCACACGTACGCACAGATTAAAGCTCGCATACAGTATCCCATGAAACAAGAAGGACACTTTCATATTGTGTCATGTTTCTCATTAACACTGCAGAACATGCACCCACAAACTGACAGTGTTGGCCACACCCAAGCCTTGTACCTCTCTCCTTTGCAAATGAGTTACAAAGGCGTTGCTTGAACCCCTGGTATTATCTATTTAATTAGTCTCATCTTATCCTATATTCAACACTCAATTACAACCCGTTTATATTCAATCAACGAAACGAGCTCTTTAACCTGCGTCATGAAATTTCACAGTAAAGCTTTCGTGTTGAGAAGATGTCCGCGCCATAAATGAATGTCTTCACAGTGTTACAGAAAATAAAGTGGGCCAGGCGGCTGAAGAGAGTGATTTGCTCGACTTATCAAGTTCCCCATATTTTCTGGCACTCAGAGATGAAATGATTCATTGGAAATATTTTTGAAAGACCACTTTGATTTTTACGTAATTAAAGGGTTGCATGTTTTCTCCTGAAAATCATTGTTAAATAATCCTGTTTATACATTTTGAAAATTCCTTTATGAAAGACGACGCCAACTTTTCAGTCCATGGAAGAGTTGAAGATTAAACCAAGTACACAGTCAAAGAGTAAGAGGTCAAGTCAGTTGCATAGTTTCACATCTTATTGTGCACAACACGTTTCTGTCAAGGCAACAACCCTTCCCATGTGCAGCCAAGGGACCAAATCATATTGTTCTCACCCTTTGGCAAAGGCCCTCCAATCAGGGATGAGTAATGATGAGGCAGGCTAGCATGCAGTGATCTCAGCTTTCTAATTAGTCTTCCATTAACTTGTTCAACCTTGGAGACTGCAGGGTGCACACTCGACACACAAATACACACACGTACCTTAGAGCTTTAGAGTCGGTGTGTGGCCGCCTCTCCAAAATCCCAAATCTAAAAGTATTTTGAAACATTTTTTAATCCAAAGTGGTCGGTTAAGTCAAACTAATTTACGAGCCAATTGGCCAGAAGATAATTTTTTATTCAAAAATTTTTTTTAGTTCTTATTTACATCCTCCTCTTTAAATACTACCTTTAAATACAAAGGTTTAGATAAAGTGTAATGCTACCTTTTGTTTGCACTCAGCACATACGCAGTCTCTGGTCGACATCGTTTAAATGTGCGGACCAGTGGAATTACGTTTTTCCAGAGGAAAATATCAGATACCCTTCTGTGTTGTATTTAATATACTTTGCAAAGTGATGGAGCCTGGGTCAACAAAGTGTGTTTGGATACAGACAGAATGCCAATGTCCTGCATGAGTATCGCGGGTTTCATTTGGCATCTCGGTCAGGCTGATATCTTTCAAAGATCACGCAATGTTTTTTTTCTTACCTGTAGATGAAAAGGACTTGGCCAAGACATCTGCAGAATGTGGAGTTACTGTAACAGAAACTAGATAAAGAGACTGACGGAGAGGCAACCAGGAAGACGAGTCTACGTGACACGGATACCAAGATGTTCTGTGTGGTTTTGGTTTTCGAACAAGCTGTAATTTAAATCAGCGCAATATTTGTCCTAGGAGAGGAGATGCGGTCAGCAGCTGTGCTTTCTGCGTATGCGCCTGCTCATGTGCAACCCGAGTATTCATGATTCACCCTGTTTCACAGTGGGCAGTCAGCTTTGGAATGGAGCCCTATATAAGACTAATGGAAATTCCTGGGGAGCTGCTGTCCTGTGGCCTTTCAGCATCTCCTGGCATACACTATCTTGGCGTATTATGGCTTTTCAGCGCAATCTGTTTGTCAGCATTGCCCGTGCCTTCAAAGGAGACTTAAAGCTTCTTTTTTTTTCTACATTTTATGAACAAAGCCCCCCCAAGACATCTAGTGAAATAAAAATGTTACCGTCCCGGTTGCAGCTCCTAACATTTACTCCAAAGCATGCATCATAAACTATTAATAGATAAATGTCTGTTTGAGCACCAGAAGGGTGCCTCTTTGAATCCCATCTTTGTGACGGGGAGGGTCAGGAGTGGGGCTGAAGCTGGTGAGCCCCTTTATTCCCCTGTAACACCTATGGCAGATAGCTTCCATTATGGCTGTAAAAATTGCCATTATTCAGTCAAGCGATTATCTGCTGCCGTAGTGTGTAATGCATCCCTGTGGCTGTGACTGATGTCCGCACATCTAAGACTCCACTGGAGTAGAGTGAAAGTGAAAGAGGTGACCTCTTTCTCTCCAACCTTTCAACGGCTCAGTGTAGGACTCTTTATAGGCACAATTTTAACAGTATGGAGGCATCATACATTATACATTAATGAATGCTATCTGTATTATGTGCAGGGTCATGTGTGTGGGTAACTGTAAGCACAAGGGATTGTGATGCTCTCCAGCTTTAGCATTCTCTTGGGCCAAAATCCTTTTAGTCACTGTTTGTGGTGGATTTGTGATTTGTGCCGGGCATATCTGGCACTCAACTGTTTGGGACTTGCACCAGACGTCTCTGGAATAACTCTCAAAGATTAAAAACAAATGATATTTATTGTTCATTCATAAGGAATAATGTTGGATTGTTATTTTTTATTTCATTGGCTCCTTTTTTTTTGGTAATGTATGATTATAACATCAGTAATAATAACAAAAACACAACATTTAAATGCCTTTTTAGACATTGATTACCATGGCAACAGTCAAATCTTGATTGAATTGACCCCCTGTCGGAGAAGCCTCTTTCCATCATAAACACATTTCAGACATTAGCATAAGAAATAACGTGTAGTGTTGACTTCACACAAAAGTCACAACACAGGAATGAGGTGGAATCGTAATCTATGGTTATCAAATGTTAATTATAACTAGCTGACTTATATATATATATATATATATAACTTCACAAATTGTCACAAGCAACTGGTTTTGATATCAAATACATTATTCCGCATCGTTTTTCCATTTCGTGTGAAACTGAGGAATATTGCTCCGCTCTAACCTCTTATTCTGATGCAACATGCTGTAATATTCTCTAGAAGCTGTCACAGAGGGTGTCAGTGGGGTAGACTTCTAGGGTTTCTAATTAGCTCTTTTTGATTTCCGATCGGCTATGCGCGTGTCCTGCTGATTCAGATGGTTACCATCAGGTCTAAACCTGTCCTGTTAGTTAGCCTTTCGCGATGAGTCTGTGCACTAACTGTTTTTCCATCTCTTTTTTTCTCTCCCTCTGCAGATCTCACGGGTCATTTTCTGTGTCTTCCTTGAGACTGACTTTAGCATCTACAAGAAGAAAATGTCTGTCACTTTTAAAGGTATGTGCGCTTACTCGCAACCGATTGATATAGTTCGTACTGAATCGTTACATTTTCTTTGCTGCTTTAAGTTGGACAGGCAGATGATTGGATGATTTATTTATTTTGAGAAAAATACATAATGTTTGGATATATGTGGAAAGAAAAAATGTAAACCTATCATTCTCCAGTATGTTGAAAAATGGCAAACAAATGTGGTGTCGTACAATATCGTAAAAATACCTTAAAGCTCCCTAAAATGATCTCAATTCACTATCACCAGGCATTTGAATTGACCGTGTGCGTATTTCTAGGTGGCTTTGCTACAGAAGCATCAGTGTGAGGCCCTGTCAAAACACGGTGACACCTCTGAATGTAAAGAAAATTCAATGCACCCGCAGAACCATTTGTGAGATTAACCGAGAGAATTTATGGTGACAGTTGGTGAAACAAGTGTCAGGCTCTCCATGGATTGCCTTAATAGGATTGGAATAGTTAGACTCTTTGTCAGTGAACCAGCAAGCTCATATTTTACATAATTGCTGATATTCTGATGAGACTTTAATGCCAGATTTGATTGACTGTAATAATGGCCCTCAGCAGCAACTGTCTTCACGAGAACCAAACAATTCCAGTGCATAGCAACCACTGATCATCCTTGGTTACTGCGCCTTGATTCAGTATGCAACATAAACAAACATCCATTATCTTCAACTTCCACTCTCTATTCTCTCTATCTCTCTCTCTCTCTCTCTCTCTCTCAACTCCCTCCCCTCTTTCATGCCATCATCTTTTTTTTCGGAGGGCCAGGAGCAGTCACCATCTCTGATGGGGGCTCCACTGAGGATTGCGGTGAATGGCTGGGAAGCCGAAAGAGGCTGGCTGTCTTCAGCATCCTAGCATTACCTCCATTTACCTCTCTTTTCCCTCCCCACCTCCCCAATGGAATACCGGCTCTCCGGCCTTCATCTCACCGCTCCCAGATGGAGAGTGTTTTGTTTCCCCTGTGCTGCTGTCATCTGTCCCGCTCCCCGCCCAGCCTCTTCCCTGAAAGATTACATTCTGGGGAGAGACCTTAATTATATTGCCTGCCCCCATGCACCCAGCACCCGTCTCATCATATTAGTGCGCTGAGATGAGAATCTGGAGCTGTTGTTCTCCAGTTATCACTCTCGCCATTTACAAGTGCTGTCAGTGGATAAATGCCCTACATCTCTCCAGGACTGGGAGCAGGGAGGAGACAAAACAACAGGGTGTGTGAGCAACTGTGTGTCGGAAAAAGGGGAAAGCAGGAAAGTTTTGTGAGAAATAACCCTCAAAAAACTATTGTTTACCATCATGACAAGGCATCGCTAATGAGGATGCCAGAGGTCGGTTTTTGATTAAATGTGGGGTCGTTCCACAGGGCTACCACAGCACACGGCCCAGGTGCTTTTCTTTTTAACAGTGCCTCGTCTGTCATGTGCCCTTTGACCTCTGGAGTCAGGGCCGCCATTATCACCGTTCTGTGTGCATGTGTGGGCTAGACACAATATTAATTTCCGTATAGACCAAGTGGCTAAATGAGTGTGACATTACCACTCAGGGTCGTCCGTCGTCTGGAGGGAGGCAGACGCCGCGCCTTTCCACACCAGCTCCAGTTTATGCATGTTTTTGCCACATTTCCCTAGTGGGAAAAAATATATATATATTATTTTATTCTGTTCCACAAGGAATGAGTCAAGGATAACACAATAACAGGTGCTGTGATTGTGAACGAGACACGCTGTCGAGGTAGTGTATTCAAACGCTTCACCCAGCCAGATTGCACCATGTCGAAGGCTTTAACGGCAGTTGATAGATGTGCTTTTGAAGAAAAGACACGTTGATTGGTATGATTGCACCATGTCGGGCATGTGAAAACCTCATGTCGCGGGAAAAAAAGCTTGCACTTCGCCTGCTCGGAATCACGGTGTTGAATCGGAATTAGCTCTGCAGGTGTGCGCGAGCGCTTTCAGAACATCTCATCATCCTCCCTGCTAGAGACAGAGAGCCAGGTAGATCCTGGAGAACACTGGAGGCATCACACGGAGGCCTCGGCCCATTCTGTGTCCCGCTACATCCTCTCCTTTTAAATAACCCTCTGTTACATCAACCCTCCCAGTTCTCTCCCCCTCCCTCCCTCCCTCCCTCCCTTACTTACACCTCTCTTTGTTTCTACTCTGCCAATTATCTCCAGCCCTTCACTTTCTATCATTTGTCCTCATTGTATGGAGGGAGAATTCTCCACCGTCTCCCCTATCAGCTACTTTTGAGTGGGCCGATTAAGTTTTTTGCTGTGGCTTTGGTCTTTCTGTAACTCTGTGCGTGTGTGTGTGCGTCTGTGCGTGTGTCATGTAAAACGCGGGGCCTCCTCGTTGACACCAGTTCCAAGCATGTCTGCAGCTGCCGAGAATGGGCACAATGGATACTTTATTGAAGTCTTATTATTCTCATTTTTCATCATATAGCTGCTTTCTTCATATTCAAGCAATCTGTCAAGTTACAATGTGTGGAGCAGGAATGTGTAAACAGTGCATTTGCATACAGGAAATTGCTTTATCACAATGTGCATTCCCCCAAACTGTCACTATGAGGGAGCCACAGTGGTTACATCTCTGCAGAGGGAGGTAACTGAAAAATAGCCTGTGCTGACATGAATACTCATGCGCACCTGCACACAGACACACAAACACATTAATATAAGAGAGGAAGGTGTCCCCAGTGGAGCATTGAATATTAGAGCATCACAGTGAAGCATTAGAACTCAGGCCAGCAGATTTTCTTTTATCCCCTTTTAGATGCATTGGCTTGATTCATACATTTTGTAAAGGAGGCCTTTCATTCACACATATGCAAATTAGGGTCAGCTGGCCAACAGAGGGCAATAGGGCACGCCCGCAAAAACTCCCCACATGAGAGAAATCCAGACTTTTGAATCATTTTTTCAAAAATGACTATATTAATATATTATATGAATATATGTATGTCAATATTATGTAGGTAGTAAGTAAAACATTTTTTTTTTTTTGTTAATTTAATGACTGGTGACATATTTATGATTAGGGGTAAGACATTATTTGCCCATGGACTCCAACTGAATACGTTATATATATTGTTAATCTCTCTGTGCCATTACTAATTGGTGTTTGTGTGAGATTGTTGTCGCTGTGCATGTCAGTGCAACACATGATTTTTTTTTCTAAAGCTCAGGAAATACAAATAAATGCCCCTTATCTTATTTAAATATATTGTTGTAATCCCTTAATCCATATTTTCTTGATTTTTGGAAAAGGTGCATTTTCTAGCCCCCTGGAGGAAAGCACACAGCGGCTGCACATTTCGCTTTGCATGTCTTTCCAGTCATGTCGGAGAAGTCATTACCTAACCTGCCAAATGGACTCATAATCAGTGATATCACCTATTCATCAATATTCATCGTTTTAGAGAGCCATAAACCTTACACGTCTCGAAGGCGCTAAGTCTAGCTCGCACACCAAATTCAAAAAATGACCACGGTTATATATTTAGAAATGCAAAAGCTAGCGAAACCATTAATTGATTAAAATCTATAGCTTCATCAACGCAATTAATCATTTTACGTGATTCAATTAAGCAGTCACTTTGGTGCCCGAGATCATGATTGACCACGTGCTTGCCCTGGCACACGTTATTTGGAAGCATGGAGGCAGGCAGCTGCGGCTGTAGAGAGTAGAAGCATGTTGAAATTGATTCTGGGTACACTCCTCCACTAATATGATCCGGGTGGCTGCCCACAAGCTGGGCTCCCTCTCTAGTCTTCTCCTCAATCAGCCACATTGCTGGCAATATTAACACAGCCCACAGATCTACAAGGACTGCTGCATTCTCTCCGACTGTTTCACTGGCTTTCCAATTGACATTTATTTACATGGCTTTTAATACACTCCACACTCGCGACCCCGCAGCCCGCGAACACCCGCCACCAAAATGCCCTTAATAGAAGTATCCCCTCAATCCCCGCCCCCCACTGCCTTGTGAGAGAAGTGAAGCTTCGGTATGTGCCCTTCTATCACACACGCACACACGTGTAATTTGTTGAGGATATGAAAGGCTGCAGGAAGTCTGTGAGGGGTGAAAATGAAGTCTGTTTTGGTTCTCCGTGAGGTTATCCCTCCAGGCGGGGAAATGAGGAGACCACGGTGTGTTAGTGATGTGATTGCCTGACAGCACACACAATCTCTCCGTCGGCTTTTGCAGACATGAACACCAGCTTTAGCACGTCGTAGGTGAGAATGCTGAGAAAATACATTGTGCATATGTATAGAAAATGTGAAATACTCATCCTGGCCACCCGCGTAGCAACATGTACGGCATTAGTGGCTGTACATATTCAGAGGCTTTGGGACTTGCGCTTGGCCAAAGTGCGGTTCAGTTCAAAACTTTTATATAAGACAGTCACGTGATGGCACGATGAAAAGTTTAGCCCAAAGGAGTTCTTCTTTTCACTTTCAGATGTCAGATTTGAAGATCGGTACTTTGTTCAAAGAGATAAATAAAAAGGATTCATTTCAGTTAAAAGAACCGCCCACCAGCACTTTTGCAGCTCACTTATAAACCCATTACATCTCATCGACTCATTTCATACAAAAGATGAAAAGTTTAGCCCAAAGGAGTTCTTCTTTTCACTTTCAGATGTCAGATTTGAAGATCGGTACTTTGTTCAAAGAGATAAATAAAAAGGATTCATTTCAGTTAAAAGAACCGCCCACCAGCACTTTTGCAGCTCACTTATAAACACATTATATCTCATCGACTCATTTCATACAAAACCCTAAAATTTTAAAGTTATGGTTTAACAGGGGGGGGGGGCTTGTTTGCGACATTTTTACCATAGACACGTAGCTACGGCAACCATATCCAAGCCTTTGTTCGAGAGCGCACTGACGAGAGTGCATTAATCCTCTAATTTCGCCCTCAGAAAGAGAACAAATTAGCATGTCGCCCAAAATGTCATCGAACGGCTGATAGCCTCGAAGAATCCGCTGCGCGAAGGCAACCGCCTGACCGGCGTCGTAAAGCGTTACTCTCGACCGAAACCAATACATTTCCTATGTGGACAGCGGAGTTGAGCGGTGGTTATAATATTATCCGACGCAGGCAGTAGCCGAGGCGCTCTGTGTTCCGTGCTTGCGCTATTGTTATGCCGTATCAGTGGGCCTTCCTCTGTTTCCCCAAGCAGGGGAAGATTAATGCAGTGTACCCTTTTATTCGGTGTTGTACAAAAGAAACGCCCGTCTCCCGATCCACAGGGAGCCCTGATGGTTACAATTCTACAGAGCAGATGACAACAGCCTTTCATCAAGCCGGCACTTGCCTTTTCTTGTTAACCACAGTGCAATCATTGCTCAGACACACGTGCGCACACACGCACATATACTGTGAATCATACGTGTCGCCACAGTCGCTTCGAGTGTTCCAGTCACACATTATGAGCCGGGCCCATTCAACAGTAAAGGACGCGCAGCGGCTCGACTCAAAGAATCTTACGGTATGCCTGAGATGCGGAGAGCCCGTGCGCGTGGGAGTGTGAGTGTTTCAAAGCCTCCTGCTCATCTCCCACAGTGCCACTCGTCTCGTACACCCAGAAACACCTGTAGTTCGCGCAGTCTGCCTCGTACAGCCGACCTATAGAGGCAAAAGAAGAGAAAATCAAAGGGAGTTCTTATTTTATTTTATTTTTAAGGCACAGTTGCCCATCGCAGTCGGCAGTCCTTGTAAATTTGAGGAAATGGGTGGTTTTTGTTGTTGTTTGTGCCGATCATACCAGTCTGCTGAAACACACACCCACGTACCACAGTTAAATGGCGTAATAACTCGCTAGATCCAAGGCCGTCTGGTGCGGGAATTGAGGGAGGCTGTGAAGGGTTGTTGGTATGATTTGGGATCATGGCAGCTGGTGAGATGAGGAGGAAAAAAAAAAAAAATAGCTGTTTTCACTAGCTGGCTATTTTCGAGCCAAAAGCAAACACACTGTGTATTCCGATCACCTTTGTAGAAAGCACCGCCGGTTCTACTTTCATCGTTGACCGCGTTAAGCCCAGAGTAAGACGCACTGGGCTCAAATGTTATTATCATGGACAAGTTGTGATAACTCGTTGGATCATACATTATGAAATAGCGGGCTTTGACACTGTGTCTTTTTTGCCCTCTGCCAGACAATGACATGGAGGCAACGGAGGGGGAGCTGAAGGAAGGTGAGTGACGGAATGTTTCATGGTTGCCTTTTCACCTCAACACCTCCATTAAAGCACACAGAGGCTGAGTGAGTGGCATCACTTCCACCTGTGAAGGTGATTTGCAAGGTTTTATGCCGCACAGGAAATTGAATGTTTATTCATTTGATGACAAGTCGAGTCCCCGGCCTGACACTTTGCGGTTAAAAATACCCCACGCCCAGGTACATTACAGTACACGAGTTTATATCCGCGGCGCCGTTTCCCGTCCAACACCATCCTCTTCCTCCAGCTTACGGGCACCGTCCCCATTCAGACCACCAGAAGAGCGAGGGACAAAGAACAACAGAGCAACGTCCCTCCGCAGCGCGTGCCAGGCGATATCACAAGCACAACTGTCGGCGCATAATGCTTTTATCACTGCGCCATCTTGGCACACAGCCTGACACTGGCAGATACTGCTTATCGGGATAAACTATTGACATTTGTCAGTGCAGCGATGTCCTGAATAACCCATGGCACGAACAGAAAGCCTCATGGAATGTGTTTCTATCGGAGGAAAAACACATCCAGTAGAGTTTAGCAGCGGTTACCCTTTTTCTTTTTTCTTTTTTTTTTTACTTGCCGGACAAAGAATGTTGTTTTTATGAGATGTTTGATGAAATTCTCCAAGGTTCAGCAGGTCTTGGGGAACACTTTATGGCAAGTTTTATTCCAGAGTACAAGGGGATTCAGGGCAAGGGCGTGAGTTCCTTACAGAACTTACAGTACACGTGCAACCAACTAAGCAGAGAATAATGTTGGTTTTACAGTCACTCGGAGGAAGTGTTCCGATTACCATAGATGTAGAACCCAGGGTGCTATCAAAATGTTTTTCCTCCCAAAAATCACCCCTATGATTTGCCAATTACACGCATCTGTGTTTTCAATGAGATTCTATTTTAGGTGAACATAAAAGCGGCTGCGTTATAAGTGCACTGTAAAATGTGATATTCCGGAGTGAAACAATGTGCAAGTGATGCCATCATCACAAAGACTTGGCTGAGAGGAAGTGCATTAGAGAGAATGTCCTATTGTTAGTGCCTGAGTGACTGCGTCGTTTGCTGTCAAGCTCCTCAGCAGCTATTTTACGCCGCATACAGTGTAATAATATGGCACCAGAGCACATCGAGCCAACTGAAGTAACCCACGAGAGTTCCTCGCTCTGGTGCATCATGGTGCCAGCCCTGCCCAGGTCCAGTTTGGCCTTTTTGCGGGCGCCTTTGCACCAGTGCCAGCAACTGGCCTGTTATTCCGCTCCATCAGCCAGAGTTTGAATCAGTGCATGCTCCAGCCTCTTCAAAGCTTCCAATAACTGCCATTCTCACATGAAATAGCGCTTTGGTCCGAGCCGGTGCACTCGAGTTGCTCTCGAAACCTATCACTTTCTTGCCTTTTGTCTGACGTAGTTGATTCATTTTGTCCTGCTAGTACAACAAGTGGTCTTTTAAAGGCTCTTGTGGAGTGATCAGTCGATGTTGAAATAATCACCGCCACGATGAGTTTGGCTCGCTCACAGCCAGCCCCCTCCCATCATCTCTCATGTGTCATTTCCAATTGGCAAGATGTCACAACAACAATGTGGCCTTCTAATTGTGTTATGGCGTAAAGATGTTTAATTAACCAATTGCTTTGATCTATTCATAGACACCGCACCGCCATCTACGGAATCCACAACCAAGGAAGAAAGTGACGATGGCAACAGAGGTATTCCTGCCTTTTTCTCTGCGTGTGAGCGTTTATATACTAATGTTATCAATGATGAGCACTCGTTTAGGAAACTGTGCCGTTACCGGCAGAGGAAAGATTCAACATTGAATGTGTGTACAGAACATTTCGTTTTGTGTGAATGAATAGAGTGTGTTCTTGGTCAATAACCTCTTGCTCTCTGGTGCCAGCTTACTCTTTGGGGTAATGAATACAGGATGAAGCTTGGTCTTTTTTAAAAGAATGTTTTCTTAGAGGCAAACTTGTTTAAGAAGCCATTATCTGGCTATTCTGCAGTTTCAGCCCCTTTGGATGTGTAATATTGAAACAATTATAGGCTTCCCTGATACGATGGACCAGAGATAATTAGATTCTTACACTGCAGGGTGTTACCAGGCAATTAAAATCGTACACCATCCATTTGTCTTCAAGCCTTAAGGTTGCAGGGAATCTTTGAAGATAGCAGTCATGGTTGTTTTCTTAGGGCAAACAGTTCCTCTCGCTGATTGTGTAAGGCTGGACTAGATAGCACAGTCACTTCAAGGGCGTCAATACGTTCTGTGTTGTTAAACAAAGCACAATAAGTAATTTCTCTCTGCCTATTCAACATACCTTTCCGTAATCCACAGCAGTAATTCAATATGATTCCCAAATTCAATCACCGGCATTAGGAGGGCATAAGTATTTTGTAATAATCTTTATAAATCCTAATTTATCAGGCCCGGCAGCTTAATAGTAACTAATCCATTCACAAAAGGCCTTGGCAAGGCTTTGTAGCATGGGAACACTCAGTCCTTGAGACAACCTCTCTCACAGGAAGAGAACAAAATGATTTTGCACTGCCTGCACTGTAAAGGTTAGGTCTGGTTCGGTGTAATACACAGGACGGATTAATCATAGAAAACACTCCTGTGTCTTGAAGATTGCATGCAACACCACGATATGCAATCTGCAAAAACAAACTTTCAGCTCCATGAGACAGACAGTTTGCTTGAGAGCCTCATGGTACATTTGGTCACCTAAAATACACCATATATCACCATTGTGTCTATGGAGTCAGCAAAGCGCGTCATCTATGTAGGATAGTCAATATGCGGAGCACTTTTTAGAATAAATTACTCTCTGCAGGAGAGTTGCTGGAGTGTGTCTGTCAATATGCCTCAGTGTGAGCCATCACATCCATCAGCCTCCTCGGGGGGATGCAATCTCCCCAGTGCATGGGTCAGGCATGAGGGGGCTTTTAGCCACAGCACTGATGAAGAGAAAACATTAAGGCTTTTCTATTTGTTCCGTGATACATACACTGGTTCGTCGACTGAAGGTAATTATAGGGCTACTCTATCGTACAAATAACAGCATTAACGGCATTTACAGTTGTTTTCGTTTCCACACAAGCACACTGCTCCCTCGGCCCTTGTGGACTGAATGAAGAAAACAGTAAAAAGCTGAAATTAAATAAAAACACCCAGCAGTATTAAAAAAAAAGACACAACCTGAGATACTAACAGCTTAAAAACACAAAGCAGCTCCTGTCACAACTCGCATCATACATCATACTGTGACTGTGTATTTATTTGATCATATCCTAATTCTTTAAATTCAATTTCACTATTTACTATTGCTTTTATCCCTTCTTTTCTTTTGATCTTTTCTAAGCACTTTATGTCTATTGAATGAATGTGTTTCACACACAAGACATTCCTGTCAGTGTGAAAACACCTTATAAATAAAGTTCTAATTTTATTCACTTGAAAACCAACGCAACTGGTGAATAAGGGAGGTGGGTCAGACGTTCTTCAAAAGAACCCAAACCTCAACCCTTTGTCAAACGCAAATAACCCTGAAGTGTATTTGCAAAAAAAAAAAAAAGGGTCAGATTAAACGCGTATGTGTTTGTGTGATGAGCATACGCTGTGACGTAATCCACATGAAACGGAAGCACAGCAGGCAGACGCTGCAAGCTATAGAATGAAAGAGAGACGGAGAGATGCAGAGGGTGGCTGAGACACACAGGTGAAAGCTGGCACAGAGGCCCGGGGAGGAGTATAGCCTCTTTAGAGCACACCTGAGTCGGCAGGCAGCCACTCATTGTCCATGATTTGATATCAGAGTTGTGTTAGGGAGATTAGTGGCTGTCACGGGGCACAGTAAAATGTGAATGTCGAGCCAGAAATCAATGCCTGGCTGGGTTCGTTTGCCTGGCATTCTTGAGCTGTTTTCTGGGAAAGACCTGTGCAGGAATGAGAGAGGTGGTAAGAGATGGCACACGGTCAAACTGATAGCTGTTGGTCATGTGTCTTTTTTTTTACTTTACACATGTCTCATGATTTTTTTAAGTCCCCCCCCCTTTTATTTCCTTTTTTCTTTTTTGTTTATCCCTCCACTTGGCTATAATGGAAGGAATGGGGGAGACAAGACTGGGCACAGAGATAAGGAGAGACCGCGCGTGTGTGTGTGTGTGTGTGTGTGTGTGTGTGTGTGTGTGTGTGTGTGTGTGTGTGTGTGTGTGTGTGTGTGTGTGTGTGTGTGTGTGTGTCTGTGTGTCTGTGTCTGTGTGTCTGTGTGCGTGTGCGTGCATGCGTGCGTGCGTGCGTGTGTGTGTGTGTTGGTGGGTGTGTGTAAAGTTGATCACATTTCTATTTGCCCCTGAATATTAAATGCTGCTTTTACTTCCCACAAACTATCATGTTGTAGCTGCTGTTTACTCAACGGTCATGCAAGTAGGACACACAGGGATGGTTGTATATCAGCATCTAAATTGTTTATGACCTTGCGATACTGTACCTCTGAATCTGCGGTTGACATCAATAAATCATAGAAGTGTATGTGACCGGCATTTGACTCAACAAAACGCTATGCAGTGTTACAGTGTTAGTCCTTCAACTTGAGTGTCTTAACCCAAAAAAAGGACCTGGAATGTCCTTTTTGTCACTATATTTCTGAAAGAGGAAGTCATAGGAGATCCGACACTAACAGTGTTGTGAAGTGGACTTAGACTGGAGCTCATCTGTGTGAAGTATGACAGACCCTGATTCATATAGACAGTTTAGTACACTCAGTATGGAATTATGGACATGGATAGCTGTGACAATGGTGCCCCCTGCTGTTTAAATCACACCACTGAATGGCCTGGTCGCGATGCGGACTGGGTTCTTTGTGGAGAGATGCTTTTCTAATTGAACTTATCTTAAAGCCATTATAAATCTCAACTACCCCACATAGGGCTCTGTTCTCTGCTTTGTGCACACATGTGTGTGTTTACCCAAAATCTGTTCCTTAGCGTCCTTTATCACAAATTGAATGCTGTTCCGTTCGATAAGCGAAATGCGTGTGATCAAATAACAGGAAGGAGATTACATTCAGCCCTTTTGTCGTGGCTGATATATTGTTGTTGGTGATCACTTCAGACAGATGCAAAAGCCTCATAAGAAAGCTTTATGGCGACCTCGTGGCCGGCCAGACATTCGTCCTAACCTCTATTTCCCAATGAAGTATTCTTTTCAGCCCCCTGTCTGTGGCTCCGTCTCAAAATGCCAGTCATGATTAATAGAAAGGATTGCCATCTACTGTGTGTCACCGGCATTCTGTGTGATGGACAGAGGCACTTCAGACAAACATGCAGCACTGGTAGAACTGGCCTTTTCCCCATTTAATAGAGGCTGGCATTTTTATTGTTCTGAGTGCAGGGCAAAATTGCATAGATATGAAAAAATGTTTTCTCTCTGCAGCTTGTTAAAAAAGCAATTATGGACGCTGCACAATAGCCATTGTAGAGCATGTTCTCTTATTGGTGTCGTGGCTTTCATTTACTCAATTTGTCCCAAATGTCATTGGTTTTTGTGTGTGTGCGCGCCTGCATGATAATTCGTGAGGGTGAGAGCAGGATTTAGGAGGGTGGGGGTAACAGATATGACGCATGATGATGGGATTACACTTGACTTTAGCACCACTAAATTCAGTCTTTTGTGCGTGCATTGGAAACATTTTGCTGTGATGTTGCGGAGTTGGTAGATAACTGTAGATGGGCAGAGTGTAGTTGGGCAGATGCTAACTCAATTTGAGGAGAGTATAAAGCCTGTATTCCTTTTTGGGTGAGTTCTTTAGTTATTTCTCTGGAGACCAATATGAATGTACAAATGTTTTTTTTTTTAATGAATCGCTCTGAAAAGGTAATGCATGATATCTAATATAATCATAGTAGTTTAAAAGGTTATTCACGCCACTTACAGTTACACTTTTACCTTCCCCAATACTCTGGTTCATGTCAATGACAATGGCTAAATTAGTGACATCAACATCTGTCCAAGCTTCGCATTTAAAACTGTAGTCACGCTGGCAAGCTTATTCTCCTATTTGTCTCAAAGCACTGCTGCACCTTACGATCCCAACAAAACCGAGACCCTCATGTTATGGGCCTGTGAATAACCGCAGCTTGACATTTGAGAACCTCTTCAACAGTACACTCTGGCAATGTTTGGGCGTGGGCAGCAACAAGCTGAAGTGGAAACAAACTATGTTCAAGCTGACAAATGAGCAGGGAGAGAATCAAACCAGAGTTATTCAGATATTATCGCCCCCAGCAAGTTTCCCTAACAACAACCCAGAACAGGGACGGAAACACCCGAGATCATGTTTGAGCTTTCCTGATCCATAAATGAAAAGAACCCTCACTAAAAAGACATTTTGGAAGCGAGGTTACTGAAACAGGACTCCACTGTTATTAGCACTGCTATTATTATTCCTGTGCGTGCTTGCATTTGACTGATGATTCCTTTCCCTCCCTTTTCAGGTGAAGAGGAAGCAGGTGGCGAAAAAGAGGGCGACAACGGTAATGTAGCTCTACGGGCCATTAACATGTGTTCTGTGCCTCTCGTCTCCACCGGTGCCACTCGATGTCATCAAAAATTGAATTTTCTTTTAGCTCCAGTTCACTCTTCCCACCCTGTGTGCCACTTCTCTTACGGAGGAAAAAAAAGTTTTCTTATCACAGAAGCTTGGAACAAAGGAATCCCTCAATTATGTATGGCTTTAGAAGTGACATTCTTTTTCTCCTCTTTTCTGCCACTTTAATGTATGCTCGTTTTTGTGGTTCCATTGCTCTCATAATGCAGTACAAAGACAAAGCTGCACAAAGAGATGGAATAAAAAGGCTGAGGTGATATCAAAAGCCAATCCAATTCAACTCCGGGGTTTAGCGCAAAACTCAAACTGTTTTCCTCGCTTTTGAATTCGTCCTCTGTTTTCCCAGATGCCGAGGGTAAAGAAGACGTGGAGATGGCGAGTCAAAATCCAGGTACTGTACAGACTGGGAGGGGGCGTTACTGTTGGTGTGCGGATTGCCGCCACTCTACACATCGCTCACCGAGAGCCAAGGAGTGCTCATTGATCTGAATCTTATCTCTCGAGTAGATGGGACAATTAGGAGATGAGTGACGCGCTGCTCACTGCTCTGCTTTTCACCTCAGCTCAGAGTTTGATTAAAGATGTACCCTGATCAGTATTTTTTTTAGCAGCACAGGGGTAATTCTTATTTAAAGCTCTAAATGCATTGGTATTATACATCATAGAGAGAGAGAGAGTAAAAGTGTGTATGTGTTGCAAAGGGGCAACCATTATCTTTGAGCGAGAACCATTTCTCTTTCTCCGAATATCCTCTTTGCTGCCGGTCTATAATTAAGATTCTGCATTTGCATACTGGCAGTGAGCAGCGCCTCGCCTCTCCTGTTTTTTTTTTGTTTTATTCAAATCCCACCCCATTTACCAAAGACTTGACAGATAGAGACTCTCTGAACATGAATTTTGTCGATTTTTTTTTTTCATGCCAGAGTTATGGCAAATGCAGCCCTTGGACGCCATCCAAGGCCTGAGATAT
This sequence comes from Colistium nudipinnis, assembly GCA_016785305.1. NCBI lineage: Eukaryota > Metazoa > Chordata > Actinopteri > Pleuronectiformes > Rhombosoleidae > Colistium > Colistium nudipinnis. The sequence continues at coordinate 3,735,222 of JAFBJU010000683.1, read as the reverse complement.
GTAATTACTTTCTCATAAGACACCGACGGAGATGCAAGAGCCAGGAGGAGCAGAGGTATACCGTTTAGAAAAACAACACCTGAAGGCCACACATGCAGCAGAAATCCAGAGTGCGCAGATGTTGCAATGGGCTGTGCAATATAACCTTAGTGCGCCGCGTGTTGACCGCAAAAACTTTGGTCCTTACAATTCTGCTTCGAAATGAACCCGGGCGAGTTTTATGGAAGTTTTATTGTGCAAACATTTTGTGAATCAACTCGTTTGGAAAGTCTGCCTAAATATTTTTTTTCTCTCATACGTTTGCCTTCTTACCAGACAATCTCCATATCTTTCAAAGTGGAGTTTAAAAGAAACTGTGGGTGTTACTGACATTTCTGGCAGCAGTAAAGAAATATGAAATATTTTTCTGCCACGTGTGGGAACACTTTGATTCGCTATGCCTGAATTAGTGCCTCAAATGTTCTCCTTGTAATTCACCGTTTGTGTGCCCACAGATGAGGACGTAGGAGAGGAGGAGCCAAACGACGAAGAAACGACAGCAGAGAAAAATGAAAACCCAGAGAAAAACGAAGACATGGACGTGAACACTGACGGAGCTGAAGAAAAGGGCATCAACAAAGAGAAAAATGAAGGAGACAAAGGTATTCACTGGAGGGAACATGTGTTTTTGTTTTTATGCTTTCTTACATCAACAACTAAGGCGCAACAAGATGTCAGCCACATATATTAATTCTAATTAGATAAAGTGACCCAAAATGCTCAATAGCCACAATAAAGGGTGGATTTATTGGAAACTTGTGGAGGATGGATTAAATGGGCGGGAATTGGCTCGTTGGCAATACGGAGGGGCTGGTACGGGGGAGCAGGTCAGGCTGGAGGTGGGGAAGTGAAAGGCCACTGGGATCTGGCAGAGCGGTTGAGGTCCCAAACAGGACGTGGCAGAGCGCTGGTGGAGCAAGCAACAGAGTCTGAGCTCCAGGTTAACGCGAGGCAAACATGAGGTTAGCACAGAACCAGGGATTACCAGGGGGGGCACAGACACACGAACCGGCCATACCGCGGTTGTGCCGCTCCGGGAAGTCCGCACGCACTGGTGAAGATTGGCAGGATGAGCCGGGGTGTTGATTGTAGGGTTGATTAGGCCATCACTCGTAGCCCTCCAGGGGGGCGTTTGGCAGGATCAGGACACACACACACACACACACACACATACACGCGCTCGGGAACACAGACAGACTGGGGGACAGACAGACCGCAAAGGGCAAGGTAGAAGGAAAAGCAAATCGGGAGGGAGGGGTAGATGAGGCCCTTTGTCTGACAGAAAGGTTTTCTTAGCTAGAATGTTATTTATTTTTTCCTGTCAGTCTTTGAATTTATGAAAAATAATTTCTCGGCACACAGCGGAGAGGGGGAATTGGAGCCGACACTGTGTGCAGCGTTACAGATTGGACCTAGAGTATTCTATCACCGGACGCTCGCAGACCACACAACGCCCAAGGCGTGCGCACATTAACACTGCTAATCGGACCGCAGCAGGTCATGGCTCTTTTTGTAGACGTGCGGGCGCAATCGCTCGTCTGCAAAGGCATTGATACCAGGCCAATTTACAGTAAGCATTGAATCTCTGCCTCCCTTTTTTTTTTCTCCCAGCAGAGGAAGAGCAACCGGCTTCAAAGACTGAGGACGGCGACGCCGCCGAGTCCGCTGTGGAGATGGAAGGCAAGATCTGATTTAAAATGATTTGATTTGACCTGATTGAGAGTCTGACCGACTGGCTTTGTGTCGATGCGATTTTCTTGCCGCAGGTCCGGTGTATTTTTATTCTTTGTCATTGAATTATTGAGGTCAGTTTTGTTTTTGTTGACTGCCGTTTGTCAAAGCTCTTTTTCCCTGGAATCAGTTTTCGCCAATTTTAGATCTACTTCGTCACCCCTATGTCACAGCGAACAGGAAGTTCTCAGGCATGACTCAGAGGGCCTCAAGTGGCGTAACCCATCTTGGAAGCCAAAATTGAGGAACCGCCAATCACAGCAGATTGTACAATTATTGTTTTTGGCATGCGGTCCCTGCGAGAACATTTCATAGGATGAAAAGGGGCACGTATCCAGTTCCCTTTAATGCATCCGTGCGTGTGCCTTCCAAACAAAATAGGCTGATAATCAAAATTTGTGGGAGAATTCATTTAACAAAGGGTTAGACTGGAATTGTCAGTAATGGCCAGTTCAGTCGTGTTTTCGAAAGAAAATATTAGTCCAAATATTCAATGATTTTTGTATTGTCAACAAATAATTTTCTTTCTTTTCGCAATGCTGTCATATTGTTTGCCTTGACTGATATTTTATTGGTATTTACCCTCCTGCTGGGCTCAACGAGGAATGCAGCCATTTTCTGACAATCAATCCTTTTCTCCTGCTTTTGTAGTTCTAATTTTGTTTATTATTATGATTTTTTTTGTTTACCCTGTTGGAATAATCCTCATTTCTCTTTGTGGCGCTCGGCCACTGATTAAGAGTATTCCATGGAGAACCTGTTAACCCCGCCATCTCTCCATCTCTCTCTCTCCGAACTAACGCAAAGGTCTGAGTCGCTCTCACCCACCTCTGCTTCATGTTCTCCTTGACTGGCGTTCAGTTAATTTAGGGTGAGAGTGAACATTGCAGATGGATCTGTCTGTAATGGCCTGCTCCATCCTCTGTGAAAAAGCCATTGGAAAACGTCCTGCCAACACTGCAGGCTTTCCATCACTGGAACACGTCTCTCCAGCATTTTGATTGTGTTGCCTGGGCCAGTCGCTGCCTGTCACTCTCCGGGGTTACCACGGGCTGTGGGCTGTGTGGTGGCACTGACAAGCGGTAAACAGTGGTGTCATTCCAGATTGCAGGCAGATTGCATTTTGTCTCGAAGAGCAGAGCCTTGGGCTGCCCAAAACTGTCTAAGATAGCGTCTCTCGCGCAGGCCAACGCAGCCCAGCTTGTTCGCGGGACCAAACCAAGACATTCCAGAGCCAATGGCCTTTATTAAAAAATAATAGCTCTAATCCGGCTGCCTGCTTAAGGCCAGCGGGATAAAGTCTGCTTCATTGAAAGAGTCATAAAATGACTTATATTGATGCACGCAATGAGTAATGAATCCAACAATCTTGAGGACAGCTGACGATGATGTTGCCACCCACACACAGCCCACTCATTAGTCAGCGGGTGTAAGAATGTGTGTGTGGGTCTCATCGTACCCAGTACCTCAGTTTGCATGTTTTACATTGTATTATATCCACAAACAGGTAATCATTTTGAGAGAGTGATGGATGACTTATTATTCGGATCCAAGCACCCTCTTGGCCTCCTTCTGATGTTGTCTTTACAAAGGAAAATCATGCCAATAATTTACTGAAATATATATATACAGTATATATATATATTTTTTTTTTTTGGATGTACAGAATGATTTATACTCGGACAACTCTCTTCAGACGTCACTAAGTCTGATGTTGCCAACGTGCTTACGGTGGCCAGATTGAAAGATAAAGAGAGCGAGGAAGCGTCGTGATTTAAGCACTGTTAAATCGATGGGTTCTAATTTGTTATTTGGACGGTTCAGTCATGTATAGCTTTGTGAGCCTTTGAAGAGTGTTCCCGGTACGGTGGTAGAGATCAAAGTAACCGTACTGCACCTGCGGCTTTGGATGCATTTGATTTGAGAATTATCGCCCATGATGTCTTGTAGCCTTTCTGAACGTTGTCGTAGCAAGAGGCTTCGCAGATTAACCTCTAAATGATGCGGCCACGCTGTGTATAGTTCGGATTCCACGTCGCAGGATGGGCTGTTGACAGACACGTCGCCGTGGTGTGCTGAAATATCATCCTTTGCATTTGCACGTTTACATCCACGTGTTCCGAGTTGTCAGCTTGTGTGTGTGCGTGTTTGCGTGTGTGTGTGTGCGTGCATGCGCAGAGACCGTGCTGTTCTCACATACCTCAGTATTGCACTTATGGAAGTGTGTTTCACAGCTAAGCATCTCCGTCCCTGCTCAGTCGCACAGAATAACACAAAGCTAAAGAAAGAAGCTTCTGTTTTATTCATTTTCACTTGTGTCATCATTATGACTTGTTACTGTAATAATTAATTCAGTCGACACACATTCCCTTATATTAGATACAGTTCACATTACCGAGCGATGCCATCTGTTGTTTACACTGCAGATGCTGTTCATATAAATATGCTTATGTTTAAGCTTTTAGTCCCGGGTGCTCTTAGTTTCACAAATGACTCCAATTTAATGCGAGCCTATAAGCAAGCATAGGCTTTGAGATCCCAACGGCATATAACGAACATGGTATTCTGCGGATAGATTTCATTTGGATCTTAAGAATATCTGTGCGGAGGAAAGATGTGTGTGGAGGTTGACGGAGGGGAGAGTTTGTATTTTAAATCAGGCTGCGCCTCCACTGAAGGAATGTATCTATATGTATAAGATATCTCCCTGCACAGGCAATGAGATAGATTCTCAATCTGATATTTGGGGTGTTATAAAGCCCCGTCGAATTGAAATAGGAATAGGAATCCAGGCAGCCTTTGTTTATGAATATTCATAACTTACTTTAAAATGGAAATGACGGCTACTCTATATTGTTATTGCATTTGAAATATCTATCCAGCCATTCTTGTTCTGGTTACTTGTGAGGGTGGGCACCCGCTTCAGTAAGCTCACGGAACACCCATAAATTAAAATAAGACTGTCTTTGCCTAAAGCTAGGCATAAATAAATCTGAGTTGCGAGCAGAAATTGTTTTTCCTTCATGCAGTGTGATTCTCCTACAGGAGGCAATTGCTATTGTCTTAGTTCCGAAGGTAAGATTTAATGGCTGCACAGATTCAATGCCAACGAGCAGACGCCAGCTCTTGCAACCTCTTCTTCTTTTCCAATCAAACTCGGAGCAAGTTTTGGCTGTTAAACATTTGTCTTGTCAGCCAGTGCACCAGCACACAAACACATCGGGTTGATGAAGTGCACGACTGTCGTGCATGCGTGGATGGATTCCGGATGCCAACGTTGCCGTGGTCCGTTTTTGTGCGCGGCCAGATCTGCTCTCCAAAGCATACAGTACGCCCGAATAGAAAGCACAGGCAACCTCGCAATCAACAGCCATATCGCCGTTCTGTACGTTTGCCGGCCATTGATATGGCAGAAGCTGTGCCACGAGACCTGCCACCTGACTTGAACACACCCAGCAGGCCATCACAACAATCTTAGTCTCAACCCAGCAGAGAGACAAGCCGGCATTACATCTGCCCAGAGGCTACTGGGGCTGACATATCGCCTCTCAGCCCTCCCTTGATTTTCATTTATTTTTATATTTTCATTTCTCTACTTAGACCTTGTTGTGTAAAAAAAAAACAAAAAAAAAAAAACATCACAGCCAGCACCTCAGGTAAACTCCAGTTCACCCTCTTTAGGTTTTTCCACTTGCTTTTCTTTTCGCCATTGTCTTATAATCTCGTGACTGTCTGTCTCCAAATGTTTGGAGTGTGGCCGGGATGTGTTGACTGTTGTTGCCTTTATTTAGCTCCATGACTCTTCTGCAACAGCTCGCAGCTCACCGTGTTTGAGGCACGAAGCAGAAATCCCAGCTGCATCCACAAGCACCATATGGTGCTGACAAAAAAAAACAACAACATGCACATCATGCATCGACCTCGCCTTTTCAACATCCACAAACATATAAAAATGCATTACGACAAAGGCACGGCAGATCCCCTTTTTGACAATTGTCAGGAGTATAGTCATTTGATTCTTTTGTTTGCAAGTGTTATTTGAGGGATTTTATTGATTTGTATGTATTCTACGCTCCCAGTGCTAAAGCTTGTGTGCATCAAAACAACACACTGACGAATGGCTCCTCTGAAGTCCAGCAGACTTGCCATTGGCAGTGCGAATGTACACACGAACCATCACAGTGCAGTGACCCTGCGTGGTCGCCCTCTTGTAAAGGCATCAAATTGGGAGTGGAATTCTTGTTCATCCATCGCAAATACGGAGATACATTTTCTTTTTCTTTTTGCCAGCTGAATAATTTATCAGTGAATTCATTTGTATGTTCCTCTTAGAATGTGTTGTTGAAGCGCGCCCGGCATTAATATTCTTTATTGTGCGATGGCAAAAAGGATTTGGAGCTTTGCGTAATTGGTTGTCGTGTGCCCCCTTTGTCTTGGCCTGGTGTGAACAATGGAATGCTGGTGATGTAAATCTGATTCTGGAGAGCAATGTGGTCTCTCCTTTCGCGATGAGTTGTCGGCACACAATTAACTTTTGGAATAACATTGTATATACTGTTGCAGTGAGTGGCTCCCCGGGGGAGAAAGCTGCCACTGGCTGAAGGCTTTCCTTGTGTTTTATAGCTTTTTACACTGACTGTTAAAAGTCCAGGAGCAGCGGCTGCACCCATCGCAGTCCCGCGGGGGCATTGCGTGGGTGAATGTTTTGAGGAGGCTCCCGTCTTTGTCTTCATCAACCCAGCCAGCTTTTTTTTTTTTAATTTTGGCTCACTGTAATTTGTTCTCCCGTTTCCTGGGAAAGTTTAACATTTCAAACGAAAGGTCTGTTGATTGCTTGAAGTCCGAGTGGGCAGTGTCCTTCTTCTGCACGCCCTTTCGATCATTCTGTAACCTCTTCCCACTGATGAGGAACACAGGACTCGGGGCCTGTAGCCAGAGATGGAGGATATACCCACAATGTCGTTATGTTGATCACCTCTGGCCCAGAGGCCTGCTTCAAAGGGGCTGGGTCCATCTAACAGGCACGGAGGGACACACTTTTTCCGGCCCCCTTTGAAGATCCTCTTTTGATCAGCGCTCTCATCATGTCCCCTGTTTGGTTCGGAAAGACAACAAATGAATCAACTCCGAGCTCAGGGAGAGTGTGTCAGCCAGCAGAGATGCGACATATGATTGTTCCAATGGTCTTGCACATTTTCTCGTCTTATCATTCGCACACGTACACACATATTCACTCGCACGCACACCCGCAAATCTTTAAACCACTCGTATACGACACGCTGTTTTGAGTGACGAGGGATACCTGTGTGGGCTGTTTGTCTCCTGGAGGCAGTGAGGCAGGCTTGATGGCTGCAGTAATTCAGTGGGAAACAGTAAACCCAGGCGAGGCGTTGACAACAATACTCTTTGAGACTTTAATATGACAACAGGAAGTGCTTTTAACTCTTTGGTCCCCAAATGCCAATTCTGCTGTTTGCTCCCTGTTGTGCAGATTCTATGGCCCCCTTCTTCCTGTTTTCACTCAGAATCCACAGAGAGTGTGCTGCAATTTTAAATTGGAATTTCGGTTGGCATTGACAACCAACAGTTGAATATGTTATTATTGTCGTGTTTTGACACGGCTATGTATTTTTCTCTTTTTACTCCGTGACGATTAGAACGCGGTACATGGGACCGGGTTGTAGCGGAAAGGAGAAAAGTCAGTGTTTGAGTGTTCACAGTAGCCCCGCCCCTTTTCCAGCTGACCAGATGAAGGGGTGATGAGAGGACAACTCACACACCTGTGAGCATAGGAAGGGTGATTCAGTTTGTGCATGGGGAGCTGATGGTATGAAGCTGGTTTACTGCTCCTCGAACTGACTCGGATTCAGCACGGAACGACCTTGTCCAGGAGGAACCCAGACAGATAAGACTCCTCTCGCTCTCCACTCAGACTCTCCTATCTTTCACTCTCGCCTCACCCGCCACTGTCTCCGCTTCCCCTGCAGTGACTTTGCTTTGTTGTTTTTTGTTGGATTGTGGTTCAAATTGACACAAGGAGCTGAATGATGAATCTCTTAAATTTTTTTTATAGCTTATGTATTTTGTCGTGTTGATAATGGCCAATCCAGGAAATACAGTATAAATTGTTCGCCTCATTCATTTTGTAATTCTGGCTGGATTGGATTGAATTCATTAATGCAGTTCCTTGTGTGTGTGTGTTTATATTGAGTTGTTGAGGAGTTTAATATATACTAGTCCAGTGTTCAGTAGTTCATCAGAGAAAACACTGTGTGACGATGGTGTCATGGCGTCTGATGCGCCTTTTGCATTCACCGCAGTTGCAGTATACCTCCATCAGCCCACACGGAGCGCTGCTGACACACGCGATACTTCTGCTGTGGTCGACCAATCAAGCTGCTCCCTGGCTGACCTTTAAATTATAGACGGCCACTCGGCTCCTGGTTTGCACTGCTGTGTGGACGAGCACTGCCATTGCATTGACCGTCTAATCCATGATCCCGTGTTAGAAAAAAACCTTGAGCTGCCCAAGGGAGGCGTCGCCTCAGCTGTTAATCCGTCAGCGGGCCCTAGCGGGGTCCTCTGTGGCCTGAAACTGCGCACTCCTTCCTCTATGAAGCTGCTGCTCCATCTCCCTCAGATGTTTTGTTTCCCAATTTAACGTGTGGCCCGGCGGTTTGCCACATCACCGTGTGTCAGATTGCGAGACTGTCCGTCTGTGCCTTGATGTAGTGAGTCGGGGCAGGTAATGAGGAACCGAGGTAGCGAAAGGGAGTCTAAAGATTGTGTAAAGCCGTTCAGGGAGTGATGGGAGAGGAGCAGGCGACCACTGACAGCAGATTTAGCGGGTATGTAGGTCACACAGGGGCAGGCCTCTTTTGCATTTTTTCCCCTTCCATGTCTATTTTTGCCTCGACTCCCTCGCTCAACTCGTAACTTAATCAGTTATTCACTTACTCCTTTCACCTCGGCGCATATCGCTGTTCTGGCTCTTTTTTGTCTTCTGACAGACCACTGTGACCACTGTCTCCCACTGCGTCGGAGATCAGGAGTGAGAGACATTGCCAGTGGAGACTAAACATTTAAGTGGCTTTCCTGTTTCTTTTGAAACTGTGTCTTATATAAATGTTTTCCAGTGGTCATTACCCCTGTGTTTTCTCTAACATATCTCGTCAGCTGTGCACCCTCGGTCTCTCTTTGCTCTCGCCATCTCACTTTGACTTCTAATTATCTTCGGTTCGTGCTTGTTGTGGCTTAAGCCCAGAAGCAGATGGGGTCCTGTTCTCTTTTCACTCATTCTGAATACTTTGTGTCTTCTCATCTTGTCAAGCATGGCCCAGGCCTGTGTAATGGGCTCGGGCCTTTTCAGTCAGTTTAGAGGACCCTGACCCATGTGGGAGGAAGCCCCCCCCCCCTTCACCACTGCAAGCGTTACCCGAACCCACAGGGGAGCACAATGCTACTTAGTGTCCACAACCCCTCGGCCTTCTTAGGGAGAAGGAAGGCGGAATATTAATTCAAGCTCCTGGCTATTCAGGAGGACGCCTTGGAAAGGGGGCGCTCACAGTGTTTACTGTGCAGGCTTGTTTTCCTCTGCCTGGCCCGCGGGTCACAGCTCGCTGCTCTGTAATTGGCTCAGATTGTCAAAGTGTGTTCCGTCTCATGACAAAGAAAACTCCCAACTATCAAATCCCGGACTCCCCTTCTCACGGCATTCTTTCATTTCACGTTCTCAGAGTGGCAGCTCACGCAGCTAATCTATTTCCACAAGGCGCCCTATAAGCATTAACATATGAAAATGGGGCGCTTTCCAGATTTACCAGCTCATTAGTTCTTTTGGTTGGGCATTTGTTGAGGTCCACACAAGCTCTTGTTTTGCGTGAGCCGGGCGATGTCTGTAATTATCTTTGCAGTAGGCATATCGGGCCCAAAGCTATTAGCCCATGCAAAGTTCAATGAGGGGCGCCTCGATGCTTGTTTAATATACATGGCCCAATGCAGACCAGGCCCACGTCCCTCGCAGACCACCCGGTTGGCACTCGGAAATTAATTCTGCGCCCCTTCGTCTGAAAGGAAATGCAGCTTCTCGGTACACGCTACTGACCTTGACATTTTCCTATCTCGTTCTCTCAAGATGAAGTGCCGTTGATCGTGGAGTGGCTCTCTGCCTGCTTCATAAAAGCCATAGAGACGACGCGAGCAAAATAGAAAACACTCAAATCAATCAGTAAAACGGATTGAGTCAGTAAAGGTTTTTTTTCCCCAATTGTTTAGCTTTTAATTTGAGCGTATTGTAGTGAGTGTTTCACACAGGACACTGCTGTTGTCGTAGTTAAAAATAGGGTTTTTGTTCTCGGTAGATCCCGGGTGGTGATCAGGACCAACTCCCAGGCTATTATTTGAGTAGGGGCGTCTGGACACCTGTGTGAGTTTGCTGTGATCAAAGTCTGTTCCGACACAGCAGACCAGCTCGTCACGCTACGGTTTGGGGATCAAATGAACAGAAGATTTGTTTGAACCGACTGTGTAGGGCCGGGTACTTCCACTTCTCCATCGTTTTTATTCTTTCCCACTGCTCAAGAATAAATAGTAGGTGTGTAAAAGACGGTGAGATGTCCTGTGGCTGAGGGACAAAAGGAAACCTCGTGTTCTGCTCGAAGCCCCCGTCTGGAACATTAAGCAAAGACAGTTCCCATGCTGCCATGGGGGTTGACCCGCAGGGACTGAGCTACAGAGGCAAAAAGCTTTCGAAGTGGTGCCGAAAGCAGAATTGTTCAAGAATCACGAGAAATAATGGGGAACTTTGGAAGAGGGAAAAAAGAAGATACGCTAAATGAAATATCTATTTCTTTTGTTTTGGTGATATTTCATATTTTAGATTGCCACTGTGCTTCATTTTAAATACATTTTCCGTTATGGCTGAATATTGTACTGCAGTACACTTGTGCTGACCAACAGAATGCTAACTCCTCGTCTAATAAATGAGTTGAAGGTGGGGGCATGTAATTTTCTGCTTGTCTGCATACAGGGGTGACTTATGCCTAACTCTCTTTCTTCCTCGCCTTTCCTGTGTGCGTGTGTGTGTGTGCGTGCGTGCGTGTATGCCTGTTTTCTTTCTTTCTGCCTTCCTATTGATGGCTTTCCTCTTCGGGCCTCTTTCGCCAAATGTGTGTGCCAGGGATGGAGGGATGAGAAATCCTTAGAATGGTGTTGATCTCGGTCATATGTAAGTTGCTCTGTTCTGAAATGGTGAAATGTGAAATATTATGACTTCCCTTTTAGAAATCTAGATGCAAAACAAAAGCCCGTCATATGCCCCTTTAACATGCATCACTCTGGTAATGTACACTCTGATGAAAGCCAGTTGAATTTGAGTATGCCGTTCTGGACCCCACAGTAATCCATACTGTGTACAAATGCTCTTTCCATGGTAGTTTATGAATGCATGGAGTTCGGCAGACACTGTTAAAGAGCCCTCGGGGTCTTTTGGACAGTTTTTTTAAGAAGCACTGGTGTAAGCTGTCTAGTTTCCTGCTGAGGGAGTCACTTCGCTCCACCGTTTTTTTTTTTTATCCTCTTTTCTTTATCGGCTCTCTGTGGACTCTCTCTCCTTCACCAGAACCTTGAGAGAAGCCGTTTTTTCCCTCCGCCCCCCCCATCTTGTTTATGCGTTTACCACGGCACGCTCACTTCCTCCCCTAAATGAAAGGCCCCTCTGCTGTCGGCACACAGGAGTCAAATTAGAGAGCGAGACGGACGAATGTTGCCGTGCCCGCCAGGGCTCCCGGCGGGCTCGGGAGGCCGGGGATGCAATCAATTGAAATAGTCTGCTTTTGGCTTTGTTTTGATCAGTGCTAGATATTAGAGGAAGAGGATGCTACCACCGCTAAGCTCCGACCCTTTCATCTTAGTTACCTGAGAGAGAGGAAGAAAGGAGCATCTGGAATAAGTCCAGTGCTCTACACTCGCTCCTGCGAAAAGCCGGACAGGAGGAAGGCCTTCTCCGGCACCAGTTGGAACATCGGGCCCAGTTTCGCAAGTCCTGTCATCAGCTTCAATAACCAATAATGTGAAAAAAGTGTTAATGCATAGCTATCATTTCATGGGTACGCATAATTTATCGCTACCCTATCGAGGCTATACGCCTGCCTCTCCTACGTCTGTGAAGTGTCTGTGTTTGTGTGTGCTTGTGTGTGTGTGCTTGTGTGTGTGTGGCAATTTATGCCATGTTAGACAAGATCGGAATGTGGTGCTAAATCGGCTTCTTTTTCATCTACAACAAGGGGTAAAATGTGGAAGGATTTGGGTTTTCTTGTGGTTTGGGCCTTTATAATTGGATATGATGGAGACGAGGCCAAAACAGTTGCCAAAATTAAGACAAGTGACGTACAAGTTCAGCGAAATTGCATTTTGTGAACCGATATTATGTATGGGTAAACAGCGCCAATGGTTTCGCATTTAAAACCCCTTGATGTCATTTCGCGACCGGACAGTTCCAAGCTTCAAGCAAAAATAAAGGTTGAGAGATAGTTTTTTGCTTCATCCTTCCTGCTTTGCCGCAGTTCCCGAGTCCCACTGGTGTTTCGGAGAGGAGAAATCCCTTTGCAGTGTTGCAACAGATTAAATCAGTTTTACCTTGAAGGAACAATAGAGTTGCGTATAAAATGCATGTAATATAGAGTGTTCTCCGTCGTGGTGAGGGTAACGTGTGGTGTCCGATCTGTCTTCATGCTTTAAGAACCTTTGTCCAGCCTGCGGTGTTTATCCAAACCGGCAATTATTCCAGGGATCCTGTAAGGGTTTCAATGACCTTGACCATAGTCTTGTTGCTGTAAATATTCCACGCGGTCCTCTTACTCGCGCCCACGCATTTGTGTTTGTTTACACCCTCGCTGGGCCGCCTGGGGAGTGCGGTTATTTTTATGATGTGCTTTGTTTTGATGATTGTTGTTGCAAAGAGAGGGAAGCGCAGGCGAGGGACAAAGAAGGAGTTGTGTGACTACGGTGGCGAGGGCCCGGGAGTTTGTAATTAATTTTGCATGAGTCTCTTTTCCTTCCCAGTTTTGTTTTGATGTTTTTTTCGAAGCGCTACACTGGATTTCCAGGCATGGGAGACTAGGATATCATCGCAAGTGTATTTGTGAGGCCGTGAGAATGAAGTCGAGTTAATTTTCGCCACTTTTTTTGTTGATCTTTTTTTTTTTTTTTTTTTTTTCTCTCATAATTAAATTAGTTTGAAATGAACTTACCAGGACTCGACAAAGCAATGTGTAATATGTAAGTCTTCTGTCCACTTCATCCGCGTGTGATGACATTATTTTTAACAATGATTTACATGTCTATGTGCTTTTACATTTCAGACATCTCAGACGAGGTCAATGACACTGGCACCTGCAAAGGAGGTGAGTAAACACCATGTTTTTTTTTCCCCATGAAAAAAAAAAACACTCTGGCTGATGCAATGCTTCACTGCAACGGAACATAAAAAAAAAAAAAAGATTTCTCATGCTTCTGCTTCACACTGGTGTACATTTTTGTCATCATACCTGCCCACAAGTAAATATCCCAGTGCATTTCGACACTTTAATTATGTGTTCATTGTTGTAAGTTGTCTGCGGGTAGAGTTTCAGTCATCGGAGCTGATGAATGAGGTTTGTTTAAAAAAAAATAAAAAATACTTTTATTAGATTTTTTTTTGCTCCATTGTAACTGCAAAAGCACTCTGTGCTGCACTCTGCTTGTTTCATAGGCTTAGCATGGCAGAGAGATGTTTGTTTTGGTAAATTATGCTTTTCCACACAGGCTTTTGGGCAGTAGAGTGCTTGGTTGTCATCGCCTCTCTTTGTATTTCCCACCTCTTCCCTTCTCTGCCCCCCCCCCCCCCCCCCCCCCCCCCCCCCCCCCCCCCCCCCCACACTTATCCAGAGGAAAAGAAGGAACGTGCGGAGGGCTCTGAAGAACCTGATTCAATTGCAACTGACAGCAATCAGTCCAAAGGTAAGAGAAAGCACTCGCACAGCGCACTAACATTGCACTCATCCTTATTTATAAGCAGGTTCTTATTAGTAGCCACGGCTGCCGATTTAAAAATGTATAAAAAAAAAAAAAAAAAGTAAAATTCGCCCCTCATTCGTAGAATCCTCCTAGCGCTGTGCAGTCGACTGTTACTCGGCTTTGCCCTCCGCGTCTCGGCTTCCTCCCCTGTCTGTCTCCATCTCCTCGTCTCCGCAGGGGCTGGGCACAGGCAGGCAGTTTGTACGTGCTCCTCCAGGGCCAAATGCATTTGTAAAAATCCTCCCTACCCGTCTCAGGGCCGCGGCTACGACCCTGATATTTTGTTACACGCGTCGGCATGTCTTTGGAGATTGAGTGTGATGAATTACCTGCAAAAGTCGACTATCAGACGTTTAATAAATCAAGTGTGCAATGCATATTATTTTCACATGGTGCCAACACAGACGGCGGGGGCAATAATCCTGCCACTGAATCATGTTGGATGAGGATAGCGCGCTGTTGTTTCTCAGGTCTCCGTTGAGCTTTGGAGTAATAAGACAGCATGTAATTTAAAAGTAGAAATCCGGGGAGAGTGCTGGGACTTTCTACGTCTGAATTAGTTGTGCGCGTGGCCCTACAGAGATGTTGAGCCGGCAAATGAGATTCTGCTAACGGCGTTCAGGTAGAAAAATGTGTTGTGAACAGATTGGAGTGGAATAAATAGGACAGGCCAGGAGCGCACTGCAGAAACCGACGGGCAAATGTAAGGATGCCGCCATACCAGATACACTGAGGCCGCTACACCACACCACGTACCAACACATATACACCAGAACAGCACACAAGGTTCAACTTAGTGAAAAAAAAGTTTATTCCAGAGGTCAAGTGTTACAGTTTGACAGACAGAGGTAATGATGGTAACCTACTTGCATTATGAGCTGTGTTAACCTGATCAACTTTTGCGAACACAGGGCTGCAGCGTCAGGAGTGTTCCAAGTGGCCACCTGGATGAGTTGAAGATTCCTGAAGACCTCTCATTCAAGAGGTTTCTTCGCATCTGGTGGCTGAGTTCAGATATTTATACTCTGTGGGGTGAATAACTAATGAGAGGATCGTTAAGATAAGCTTGCAGATAGTTGGGCCCCCTGACCTAGTTTCAGGGTGTCAATTTGAGTCCTCAGCTTCACCTAAGAGCTCAATTGTGTTACCGTGGGAGTGTAGATGCCTGTAGAGAGAATGAAGAACAGCATTGTCGGTGGCCGAGAGTTGGTGTCCTCAGCCACCTCCTCTTTTGAGACACGTTTTTTCCCCAAGTTAACATGGATGACTTCTTTTACCCCTATTTCAAACCATCTGTCGTCTCTGGCTAAATGTAAACTTTACAATCCTCCTTTAAAGAGTTCCCTCTGTCCTTGATATAAATGGACAGCCGAGTCCTGGACCAAGGAGCTTGCTCTTTGGTGTTGTGCCATACGTTATGTTTTTTTTTTGTTTCTCCAGTGTAATTCAGGGCAATCCTCAGTTAATTGGACTGCATGTTTCCCGTTGTTCTGTTTTTTGTCCTTGGGGTGGACCAGCTTCTGCCTCAGGTTGTTGGTTAGTCGGAAATAAACCTGGATGTTGTGATTATTTTGACTCCATTAATATACGGAATGCCAGTGTAGTTACATTTATTGACGTTTCCTCCTCTGTCTTCTTTTGTGTCTATCCAAATTGGGCCTTCTCAAAAACACCAGACACAAGGAGACTAAGAGAGAAGAAAACCGCAATAACTGGAACAACACTGGTATTCTGACTTCAACAAAAATAATCACAGCATCCTGGTTTATTTCACACTCACTAACACTCTGAGGCAGTAGCTGGTCCACCCCAAGTACACAAACAGAACAACGGGAAACATGCAGTCCAATGAACTGAGGATTGCCCTGACTTACACTGGAGAGACAAACAACGCATGGCACAAAACCGAAAAGCAAGGTCCTCTGTCCACGACTCAGCTGTCCATTTACGTCTCAAGGACAGAGGGAACCCTTTAGAGGAAGATGGTAATGCTCACATTTTAGCCAGAAAGACAGGAGGTTTGAAATAGGGGTAAAAGAAGCCATCTATGTTGACCTAGGGGAAAAAAAACATATTTTAAAAGAGGCGGTGGCTTAAGACACCAACTCTCAGCCACCTACAATGCTGTTCATCATTCTCTCTACAGACAACTCCCACCACAGCACAGAGGAGCTCGTAGGCGAAGCTGACAACTCTCATTTAAACCGACACTCGGGTGGAACCAAAAACCTGAAACTAGGTCAGGGGGCCATCTCTCTGCCAGATTAGGTCAACAATCCTCTAATGAGATTTTTATTCCCAGAGAGGATAATATCTGAGCTCACCCACAAGTTATCTCTTGGACGAGAGGCGAAATGTCTTCAGGAATCTTCCAACTCGTCCAGTTGCCGACCTGGAACACTCCTGATCACCGGACGACTGAGAACCTTCACAGACATATTGCTGCAGCTGTTACATCTCAGCATATGAGCATTCTAAAAATATGTTGTTTATACGCAACTGACAATAAACTCCATGATTACCTTTGAAGTGTCTTTCCCCTTCAGCAACTACAATGAGTTGGCACAGAAGTGGTCAGTCGTTGTGCCGTCCCTGTAACACATAGGAGCTGTTGCAGTGCATAATGAGCTACAATACATGACATGGGGGAATCACTACTAAGTCCTTCGACTAAAGATGAATAGTTCCACATCTCAGCATTTTGACAATATGTCATTAATATGCAACCGACAATTAACTCCATAACTACCTTTGAGGAGGCCAAATACGTTTGCCGCATCTTTCTCTTCAGCTTCTACATTGAGTTGGTACAGAAGTTTTCGGTGGTCGTGCCATCCCTGTAACAGAGGAGCTGAAAATAATTTCAAATACAGTCAAAACACATGAGGTAGGACAATCACAACAGACTGTCCTGTTATCTAAACACAGACCTGGGTTATTTCATCTATTCAGCTTTTTTACAAAAGTTATAGAGTGTCCCATTTCAGAGTTTGCACACGTTGACAAAATGTTATTAATATACAACCAACAATTTAATACATATTTAATACATATCTACCTTTGAGGAGGCCAAATACGTTTGCCGTGTCTTTCCCTTCAGCTCCATCCATGAGTTGATACAGAAGCTTTCAGTGGTTGTGCCATCCCTGCAACAGAGGAGCATAGGAGCTGTTGATGCAAAACATTTTAAAATACACACATCACATGAACTTGGACAATCACAACAGACTGTCCTGTTATCTAAACATAGATTATGTTTTGTATTATATGCATAGGAGCACTCAATGAGCATTCTCAAATTCTTAATGTCATGGTTTGGCCTTTAATTTTAGACAAATGAAAAAATGTTGTGAATTAAGCATATGTCAAACAAAAGGATTAAAACACCGTATAAGTAGTTGAAATTTGTTTGCCCTTGCGCAAACACCTGTATCACAGTCCTAAATCAGAGCAGACACACCTATAGATCATGTCACACTATCCAACATTCATTCCTGATTGCAATCAAAACAACAAAAAAGAAACTATAAAAACCTCAGCACAGGACCTGCCAAAAGATGTCCAGCATAATTCACAAATTACATTACAACAAGTGGCTATGAATTAAAAAAGCAAATTACCAAAATGGCTTCGACACTATGTATACAATGTCACATCTGAAAATATGAACAATTTGACGATATGTCAACAATGAACTCCATAACTACCTTTGAGGAGGTCAGATACATTTGACGCGCCGTTCCCTTCAGCTCCTGCCATGAGTTGGTTGTTTTCAGTTGTTGCGCCATCCCTGTAACAGAGGAGCATAGGAGCTGTTAGTGCAAAATCATTTAAAATACAGTCGCAGCACATGGCGTAGGAACATCACAACAGACTGTCTTGTTACCCAAACACAGATGTCTGTTCTTGTTACAAAAGATGTATACTGTCACTTTGAAAAGATGATTAGCCCCTTTTGAGATCATCACATTGTTTATAATTAAAACCGGGTCATAATTTACTGTCCCATTGCCATTTGCCTCATCAAATAGATGTCACAAGTTCTTTAATTATTGTAAACGTTTTACCAAGAGGTGATGCTATTGACCCGAATTTGCTGTAGATATTCCTGATATTCATGTTCTCCAGAAGGAAGAATTTAGATGCTTTTCGCAACCCCACTTAACGTTTCTCTCCTGCCAGCAACCCACACAAAAAATTCGACTTCTGTACTGGAACTAATGCCACCCTCAGGCCAAAAAATATATACCACTGCATATTTTAAAGTCTTATAGAATGATTACTGTGAAAAATCCCAACCACGTTCATGAATCAAATGAGAAAATGTGATTAATGACCCCACAGTCTTTTCTCTAAAGCCAACATTGGGGTAAACTCTACATTATCCAATACTACTGATGAGGCTGTGGGGAAAAAAAAGCAGGGTCATATATTGTCCCTTCTAGAGTTGTTGCACTGATTATTCCTTTGCTCTATAAAATATCGGCAAATAGTGGGGGGGGGGGGAAGTCCAACAAAGTGTTGACCCATAGCTTTTTGCATGCATGACCAGCAGTTCAAATCGTTTTCAGATTTTCTGTTTACCATTATATACGGCAACGAAAAGCAAGCAAATCCTCACCCGTTTTACTTGGCGTGGGTGCGCTGCTCACTTGTGCCTGGCAGGGGTGGTTCTGAGAGGACCCGATGCTGAGCACGCCCTCGCCTCTTCTGCAAAAGTCAAAGAAATGAGAAGCGGCGACATAGAAGTTAAACATACGTTACATTGTGCCGCGCGTGATGTTTTTTGTTTGTTTTTTTTTTGTCTCCAATCAGACACCGTCGAGAAGAAGGAATGACCGGCTGAGGGGAAGGGACAATCGACCTCCTCACCCGAGAGCCAGCAAACTGTGCGAAGGCCAAACGACACTGGTGCCCCACTGGCCCGTGTCAGAATGGGTTCCGACACCGGCCCAGTGCGACCAGTAACTCACAAGATGCTCCCATACCCACCTTTCTTTAGCCCTTTCTCTCTTTGTTAAGAAACGACTCATCCCCGAAGTATGTATGCACTGTATGTAGATGTATGTATGTACAAAATCTTAATATATACAACTTGAACATATCAACCAGAAAAGATGAGCCATACCTCACTGTGCGTTCGAGTCAGCCGTTATTTCCCCCAGCTGTGTGCGATGAGATAGACCAGGTTAAAGTCTCCCCTTAATCTAAAGCCACTGCGAGAGCATGGTGAAGCCGTCGGAGGACACAGCTCCTACGTGTTGACACTTCAGGATGGATGACGCTTAACATCATCCATCCTTTTGTCTGTACCACTCGACTAACCCCCCCGCCCACAGTCCCAATGACATCAAACAGCCCCTTGCATTTGGGAACCTCTCTTGGACACCTGCCACGTCTCCTGACACGCAACTGCCGATCGAGCGCCGTTGCTAGGCCGAATCCACCGATCTCCTGATCCGGCCGGGCGACGTGCCACTCCCCAGGCCTCTCGTGTGTGAACGTCGCTGATCACGTCTCGAGCTGCTGTGACCGCGACTTAGCGTGCTTCGCCAGGAAACTGTTCGTCAGTGCCCACGCACACTTGTGCGGATGTGAACGTCTTTTAACAAATCGATTGCTACCACCCCCCCCCCCCCCCCCCCCCCCCCCCCCCCCCCCTTAACAAATCGATTGCTACCCCCCCCCCCCCCCCCCACACCCCCCGCTCTTCTCGAAGCCATTTCCGATGCATGCCAGAAAATCGCTTTGAATTTCCCCAAACACAAACAGGAATGACATTCCTCTCGGCTTGCGCTTGTCTCCTTACCAGATTGTCTCTAATCGCATCGAAGGAATCTGCCTTATTTCATATCAATCTACAGAAACACAATCACAGACCCCAGGAGGTGGTCCAACTATGAATTCCCCATCGTCCATTGCTTGCTGATAAGTTGTCATTTTAACTACTTCCTGTGATGGCTAATACCTGTTGATAATGCTTTTTCTTGGTTCTCCTTCAGTTGATTTAAAAAATAGAGGGGCCTACTTTTAAATGTTAGAACAACTCATGAATCCTTTTTCAGTGGTGCCATACAACAGATCAGATGAATTATGAAAAGATGCCTTCATACTTTGATGTTTGCTTTGCTAAACTGTAACAGAAACAATGAATAAAGTTTAAGGTTGAAGCCATGTCTCCTAAGTTCACCTCATATTGAACCACTGTAACAGAGCTACCATGTCACATGTCTCCGGGTAGACAGAAACACTTAACCTGGCCTCATCAGAGAAAAAGAAAATG
Source organism: Colistium nudipinnis (assembly GCA_016785305.1). Classification (NCBI taxonomy): domain Eukaryota; kingdom Metazoa; phylum Chordata; class Actinopteri; order Pleuronectiformes; family Rhombosoleidae; genus Colistium; species Colistium nudipinnis. The sequence goes on along the minus strand of JAFBJU010000683.1, from coordinate 3,715,115 downwards.
TTAACGTGGATTATTTGAAATCCTTTAAAATAGATACTTCTTCTAATAAGTCTAACCAGAATCAGTATTCAACCTACTTCCTGTTTCTCCAAAAATGCAATTACAGGATGTGGGGGGGAAAAAAAAAAACTGACCGCCACGTTTTAGATCATCCAACAAACATAATCGGAGCCGTCCGAACAAAGCGGGAAACAAACCTGAGGAGCAATCTCCTATAAAGGGCAGACAAACCAAAAAAAAAACACACATCAGCAGATTATTCGAGTCCACGGAGCAGATACTCTTACTACACTTAAATACTTTTCTGTGGGGCCAATCAAGGAAGCAAATGTGCATGGTCAACAGTTTTCTAATGAAGATTGTGTCTTTGTCTCTCACAGTATAGAGATGGACAGCTGTCACGGAGTGGAGGGACTCAACCGCAACGCAATCCGGACATCCAATTTTGAACGCAAAAGGGGGTGGGGGGGTGGGGGGGCGGCGATTGAAAACATGTTCCTGTCAGCGGTGAGTATCTTTTCAACATCCATCACATACAGGAGCGTGGTGTTTTTAACTGCATCATGTCTAGCGAGACAGAAGCAGCTTTCAGCCATTGTTATCATTTAAGATAACGGCGAAAACACATCAATAACATTTTTTATTACATTTTTTTTATCTGGTGTAAAAAAAAATAAAAGAATGAAAAACAGGGTTCCCATCACTTTAGCAGCCATGTTTACATTCCATTAGCCTGCCGCATGCCATCCAGATGTCAGGAGGGATTGTCCCCGGAACGGTTTCCATTTTAATGACTTCATTTAAATGTCGCATGTAGAAACTGGGGGGGGGCGGTCCTGAACTTGAGCAGCAGGTAGTGTCGTGGTAAACAGCTTCATGGCACAGGCAACTCGCCTTTGAACAAAAACACTCGACTGCCAAAATAACCAACCGCCTCCTCCACCTAACGACGCTGGATTCTCCGGCTTACAGCAGAGTTACCGGGCTGAAATTGTCGCTTCCGTGCCACATGCACGGTATCTACAAATTAAAATGAAACACATGATAAAGTATCCATGTGTGTGTGTGACAGTAGTGCTGCTTGACCCTTTGTGGTGGCCGTATTTTCGCCCAGATTCTACCTGTCAGGTGTTAATCCAGCAGCTGTGGGCTGATGTGAAGCGATGTGCTCCGTTTATTCTATTTTCCGGACGAAAGCCCTGTGGACATCATCTTATGTAAACATGCATTGCCATGTTCTCTCTGCTCCCGTCAGCCTTCCCCAACACTCTCCTGGTGCTAACTCCTCACACCCCCCACCCAGACAAACACACGCACACACCCGCCACATGACAACGACCCTGCGCCTCACAAGCTGTTAACACAGCACAAACAAATGGGAGAAAAAATGATTCCAGCTCTAAAGCCTTAAATCCCAGCACCAAATGAGTATGTTTTTATCTGAAGTAAAGTGTTTGCCCTTCATGAAAGTTCATCTCCCCCACCAGAGGCGGAGGCAACACCATAGGTGAACTAAGCCAAGATAAACACTCTAATTGGGACGAAAATTGACGCCATTCATTATAGATGCCTGTCTTCAAAGGCAGCGAGAGCCACTGAAACGTTGAAAGGAAATTGACTTGCAGCGTTGCCGGTTGCCTTTGAAGAAGTGCGGCTATGTCGATTAAACTCCGCGCGCGCAAGACGGTTATGAAGATTACATTTGTTGTCGGACTAAAAAGCACGTTTGTCTCATGCTGTTGGCCCCTCGTGACAAGACAATTGAAGAGAAAGAGGATTAATAAAGCAACTCTATCTCTCACACGCTCTGTCGTTGCACTAATTATCAACTTGATAATGTGCTTATTCAGGTGATATGGAAAATTCTCCCAATTATTGTCGCTGTGGCACAGATAAGACTCGACGGAAACCGTAAAGTGTCTCTGACATACAGTTATCAAAGTCTGCCTCCTTCGCTTTACAATTTCTACTTTAATCACTGAAAAACTCAATTTGGGTTGGAGGAGGTAGGAGAGCGGCTCTCTAATGTTTTTTCCCAAATCAACTTGCTCAGAATAACAACTTTGCACTAATTCACATGGGCGACATCCACACCTGAATTGATTTCACAGCTGCTTTCAAAGCCCAAAAACAGCTTGGTTCGGCGTAAAATACGAGATTGCGATGGGTTAAGAAACTAATCTGTTTGCAGTGGTTGTACGGCAGTAAACTTATGTAGCTGCAACAGCGGCTGTTCATAAACTTCATCGTCATTAGCTCCGACTGTCCTCATTATTTATCATTGCCGGCTAAAGCTCTTATGTGAAAGAACACGCTTCCATTTGGATTACATCTAAACAAATGCATGCAGTGTTTTAGTGTCCAACGTGTCCTATTGGGGAGACATACATCAAAACAGGAGATATAAATACCAACATCTCTTTAGACAACACTGATAAACAGAGTGCTGTCGGGTTGAAGACACAACAGGGCGCTCCCCTTGTTAATACATTTACCTCAGAAGTCATTACAATTTCTCCATGTGTTTTTTTTTCCAAAATGAGAACAGCCGGAAAGCCCAATCAAGTCAAATGAAAAGCTACAGCCCTGAAATGCTTGGCAATTTAATGGGACATTAATAAATGCACTGGCCGTTATCAGATGTAACTTTTAAGCCAATGTTTTTCTAAATCATTCGCTCAAAGTGAAATGTCACCTGGGTCTACAGTTTTCGGATTTTCCAGGGATGGATCAGCAGTGCATTTAGAGATCAAGGACTTACAAGTCAAGCTGTGGTGAGTGCAGGGTTTCTCCTGAAACCCTGCTGCTTCTCACTGCAGCCATCAAATGTGCATGCACTTAACTACAAATACTGAACAGCATAGAACACTAGCGGAGCAACAGGGAGGCACAAGTCATTTGTATTTTTTTTTTTTTTTTTATCCTTAAACCATGTTTAAAAAAAAACACAAATGAAGGCTGCTTACTGATTGTTAATTCCATTTTAAAGAAAAGTATAGCTGGTATATTGTTAAAAGACCTGGCAGGTTACCACTTGTTGTTACACCACTTTACCACTCATACTTACTCAAAAAGGTGGCTTCACTTCACACACGGTGGAAGTTAAAATGTGCACTGATCATTTAACCAACTCCTGCTGGTTTTATTTAGAATATCTCTGGTGCTGTGTTAAGAGCTGTATTCCTGAGGAGGAGTTTCACCCCTCGACCCTTCTCAGCAAAACACACCAATGCACCTTTGGCCTTTTATCTAAATGTTTAAACTACTGATGCTATGGTTTACACAAATCACAGTTATATAGAAGATGCAGATCCGACACCAACTTACCCCACATCGTGATTTTCCCCTCCTGTTTTTGTCGTCACCGGGTCTGTTCCAAGAAGGCAACTGGAGTGTGAGTGGAGTCCAGGTGTGAAGGGGGGTCATTAGCTACACCTGGGAGGGACCTTGTGTTGTGGGAGTGTTGCTGTCTGGGGAGAGAATGAAAAACACCATTATAAGTGGCTGACAGTTGGTGTCTTTCACACCGCCGGTCTTGTCTGGCAAAAATGTAAATATTACCTTCCTTAAAAGAGTGTCCTCTGTCCTTGAGCTTGCTCTTCGGTGTCGTGCCCAGCGTTTGTGTTACGGTTGTTTTGTCCCTTCAATGTGTAAGTCAGGGCCATGCTGTTCTGAAAGTGTCTTGGGATTTTGTCCCTAGGCTGGACCAGCTGCTGCCTCAGAGTGTTGGTGGGTTTTTAAACAAACCGGGATGTTGTGGGTCTCTGCTTTCCACCTCCTCCATGTAAGAGGTTAGCCACCGTGGGGAATACTGGTGAGCCCATGACACACCCATGCTTCTGCGCTTCAGGGGCCTTCATTGCACTGGAAGACACACCTCTGATCAGGCAGAGGTCAAGCAGAGTGCGTTTGTGGTCCAGGGTCAGGCGGTCCTGTTGGGAAGGGGTGGTGGTCCCGCAGGAGTTGTTTCCTTGTCATAGGACATTTCATCTGGGTCTAATTTTAGTTTCTGAGCATTCTTGGCAAAGTCCTGTGGAATCCTAATATGGTGTGGAGAAATGTCCAACCTGAGGGGCTCGAATTGTGTCGGGCTCTTTTTGTCGACGCTGCTGCTGCTGTTAGGAGTAGGATTCCTTCCTTGTGTATCTTGGAAAGTCCATAGATGCAAGTAGCGATAGTATACGTGACGTTCTATGGTGGGGTCCTTTTCCATCTGTTGTAGGCCGTAGACACTTATCCTCTTGCGTGTGCTGGTGGGATCACGCGCAGCTGTGTCGGCGAGAAGACAACTCGGCCAGAAAACTGGGAAACCTGAAAAACAGCACATACACTATCTGTGAGCATCTTTTGAGTTTTGGCCACTGTCACCACCCACTGAAAAAAAGTCACTACAAACCTGAAGGAACAAATGTGCTGAAATTCAACACAGACGCCTGCACGTCACGTCATGAACACTGTTCATATGTGCGCTGGTGATTGACTGTGCTGTGTAGAATTACACTTGCTTGATTATTTTCCACAACAAATTGGAGATCGCATCATCAAGCGAGAGGAGATGGATAAGCTTGATTGCTTTTGCATTTCAGCATCCTGCCCGTCAGTGGCAGCAGCGCGTTTGGGGTCCTCCAGTGCTCTGGATGGCTGTTGCCTTGGCAACAGGCTGTACGAAGCGAGGGCCCCGTTTGCATTCACAATCAAGTGAATGGAATGTATCCGTTGAGCAGAGTGAGGGGAATGGACTGACCCCACTAACTACTTTCCAATTATCTCGGTCCATTTGCTGAAAATAAGCTCAAGTCCTGTTATGATGAGTGGATTTAATAACAAAAGTTGCGGATGCGATAGTGGACGACAACATTTCCCATTTCGCTTGCGAGCTACAGTGTTGCGTTTTGTCTCCTCAGACTGATCCTGGTAAAGGCAGCTGTAAGTTCTGTGGTCTTTAGAACTGAATGATTCCGTTTTTGCCCGTCACGAAACACAGAGCAGTGATATCAGGTCATTAGATAGCTGAGGTGACGGGTTTCTCTCACAATCTGCATGACCACCTTTATGTGCGTCAATGCATTCGTTTCTCACTCAGGTAACCTTCACTTAGCGAGGTAAAGTGTGGCGTTGGACCGCACATGCTGTGACCCCTAGCTGCCTACTGTATGTGTACTTATTAAATCCCAGGTGACGGTGGAGAGCGCTGCTCCTTCTCGCTCGGATTCATTATTTTCTCTTCCGAAACTCCTGCTGGTTATGTTAATGGCTCGCACATTTCCATAACAAAATAGGCATCAAGGTAGGCAGGAAAATCACTTCAGCACAGCATGGAATTGAAGCGTGCCATTTCACAACCAATCATTAGGCAGCGAGGTGCGGATGGTTACACATGGACACGCCAGTCGTCTCTGCAAGCTCCCGCCGGAGGGTAAAGGGCAATGCGAGATGGTTTGACTTTGTCACCAGTGGCTCTGTTTTGTCCTCTTGATGGCATTCATTCGCATTAAGATGAACAACTTCCAATTTATTCTTCGTAATTCCTTAAAACACAGACTTTCCACTTTGGTTTACGAACACGGTAGAATTAAAACGGTTCAGAATGCAGAATATATGGGTGTGGATTTACGTTGATGATGCATGGCAGTATGAACCCCATTAATAGACAGGATTCATTTAGCATCATTATCAAATTGCCGGGGCCTCCTTCAGAGGTGTTAACTCTTCAAAACAAGCTAGATAGAGATGATTAAAATGACACCAACAACACTTTTGGGGTTTTGCTGTCACAGAATGCTGCAGCTTCTCTGCAAGACGCGACGCTCAAAAACAACATGCAGGGACAATTTCCTCATTCACTTTTAATTGGCTAATTTATTCCCGAGTGCAATGGCTTTGTTGAGCATAACTCTATGCGACTAACAAAGTTTTTCGGAGTAGGTCTGAGGGGAGTTTTGTGGATCGGAAAAGACACCGACATTAATGGAGAAAGGCGAGAGCATCTGCAGACAGCCCACGCCACCCGTCTCTCTCGTCTCCAGGCTAAACGCCTCTCGCCGCAGCTGTCAGCCACTGCAATTGATTAAGTCACTCTCGCGGACAGGACGGCGGCGTGGTCACAATTATGAAGAATGCTGGGTTGATTCTTTTGATATCACAGTAGCTTAGGAAATGTACTTTAATTGACTTTTGTGGCGCTGGCAATCTGATTGGTCGGTCCACGCCGAGGCCCAGGAGTACATTTTGAAAGTCATCCCTGGGAGATTCCCTTGGATGCAGCACAGAAATGTCGGCAACTTTTTCCCCCTCCGACTCTTGCAAAAGGTGTGAAAATTCCATTTCTGGGGTCCAGGCACTTTATTCATCACAACATTCCATTGTGCATCTATCAGTTCACCAATCTATTAATGCAGCCCGTCAGATCTAAGCTCGGGTCCTTCTCACCTTCAGCGCCTGAGCTCCTCAATATCTCCCATCTCCCCAGCTCTTCACGGCTCAATACGCTCTGCTCTAATATATATGACCAATCCTTTCAGAAGCCAATTCAGAGGCTAACCACCACATTCCGGACTTCTATCAGGGCCCCGATAATGGGAGGTCTGACCATCTGTCAGCACAGCGACCGCTGGCTAGAAACTTCACATTCTGTCCTTTTTACTCATCAGTTTTTTTTCGGAGGAGAGCCGCAACCACGGGAAGGATCAGGGAGGGGGAGACAGAAATCAATTACTGAGGTTGCCTCTGCCTAAAACAAGCCGTGTCATAGACAATCCGAAAAAACGAGGACAAAAGGGGCCAGTGGCCCCTCAGACTCTCGAACCGCTGGAGACAGCACGGAGAGCATCCTGTCACGAGCTCTGACACGCGGTCATCACTGCCACCATTGCAAAATAGGCCCCTGTCACACCTCAAACTGGGATCCAGCCACTTCATGCGCAATCAGGTCTACATCAGTGATTGATGGCCACAAAGTAGAATGGGAGGCAAGACAGCGGAGAAGTGGCCAAGGCAGTAAAGTGAAGCCATTTTGAGTGGTAACCTTTACAAAGCCTGTACACTTTAGGGTCCCCGACGGTTTAACGGTCCGTCGAAACTTTCGCATTGAATCAAGCGAGCTCGACAAGGAACCACTGTTTTAGAGCGATCAGCATTAATAATGTGTGTGCTTTAATGTGGGAAATCTATACGCTTGTGTGCGCACATGCATGACCCGTCTTTGTGACGCGACTTATCATACGTTTAATTATTTAAACCATGATGCACGCGCCTTGAGAATGATTACCTGTCAGCACTTAAACCCATTTCTCTTTTCCGATGGCCAATAATTCTTAGTCATTTCAGTGATAATGACATCGAGTCAATCTTCCCCCAGCAAAGTTTGACATTTTATTTGTCTGCAAGAAAGCACTTTTTCATGCGACATGTAACCTCTAGCGAGTGACATTGTCATTTTTTCTATTACATAAAACCTCTTATCTTTGCAGGTCCCAAGGCTGCGCGTGAGGCAGCGGTGTCAATTGAGCCTTTTGAAGCCAGTTCAAGCCATTAGAAAGGGGACAGCTTCAAATCACGTACCTTTCTTCGGGAAAATAATCTCTCGCACTCATGAAATAACCTTTGGCGGTCACTATTTAATAACACCCTTTTGAAGAACAAACTCCTGAGTGACAACAAATGCTAAGTGAGAGATTATTAAGCCAGAAAGCAGCGCTGCGTCAGTAACACCACAAATCTATAGTGAAGATGTGAATGGTCTTATGCCACGGTCCCCAGTGAGCTCTGCCCGCTCCAGCTACGGTGAATGATACATATTCCCTCATGCCCTCACATTGTGCTTTGAACCATCCTCACCGTAGTCAAGCCACCGAGATATGAATTTTCACTAGCCATTTGGTCCAAACCAGCTGGAGAGGCCAGGGACGAAAGACAGCATCTGGCAGGGGAGAACGTGCACCCCCTCGACGCAACGCAAGTGTGTGCGTTTGTTCCGTCTTGCTACGTGTGGATGCGATTGCACGGTTGTGCGTGCGTGGTGTACACAGAGAGAGGACGTGTCACAAATGGCTGCTTGCATCCCACGCGCCAGGGACAGTGTGCCCATCGTTTTGGCATGATTACGGGCATGAGAGAGAGAGCGACTCTGTTTGTGAAATGCCGGAGTGGGAATCCACTGGAGAGGAACAGAGAGGGACGTGGCAGGGGCAGAGAGGAGGGATGGAAGAATGGAAGGGAAGCCCAGCTGGCGGCCGCTTCTAATTGGGCCGAGCAGGTTTCCATGGCTGACCAGACCCATATGCAGTGAGGATCTAAAGAGAGTGAGAGAGAGGGCCACAAGCAAAGTAGCGGGGCAGGCCAGGCTGCAGGGGTGGAGGAGTGGGGTGTGAGGCGGACGAGATGCTGGTCACACTCCAGCAGCCACAGCCTCATTGTGACAGGGGGCAAGAGAGCCAGCTGTCACCCCCTGACAGTAGCTGCGCACGCACGCGCACACACACACACACGCATGAACGCACGTGCACACACTCCGTGTGCACTGAACACTGGCTCAGTAAACACACAAAAACAGTGGCATAACAAACAAAAAAAGACTTATAAAACAATTACCTTAATCAAGCCATCCGGCACTCACCGGATGAATGGGCCCAAAACACAAAAAAAGCACCAAAGAAAGAAAGGGACCTGATGAGATGAACCAAGGGGCTCCGAGTGCATTGCACTCATCTGATATTCCCATTGGATAGTTACTGCACGCCACTGGAAACAATTAGAAGTGATTAAAGCGGAGGTGAGCTGACATGGGGAGTGTAGACCCCCCCCCCCCCCCCCCCCCCCCCCCCCCCCCCTGACATGGGGAGTGTAGACCCCCCCCCCCCCCACCACCACCACCACCACCACCAACACAACCACCACTGCCCCAGTTACCCCCCACTAGGCCTGTTAGATGGGGTTGTTAGTGCGTGTCGTGCTCAGGAGGCAAATCGATTCACTTCACACACCCTCAGCAGCATTAATTCATTATCTGGTCTCTCTATTGTACAGTCACACTTTCTCTCCCAACTTCGCTCCCATCCCTCACCCGCCTCTCCCCGAATGTCCCCCCCCCTCGTCTTACAAAAACATAACACAACGGTGAGGTGTCTTAAACATAAACGCTGACACGAACGATGAATGTACCAATAAGGATTAGAATATTGAAACTGAAAATACGTTTGCGTGGGACATAAATTCTAGGGGTGTCATTCATAGGCCTTTGTTTTTATTTATTCATTCCATTTACAGCCGAACAGATGTCTGGAGGGCACACCACAAACCTGTTTATGGGAAAAGAGCAAGGGAGAAGAGAAAGGTAGGGACCCGATGTACGAGCCGTGGCTCACTGCTGCCCCCTGTTGTATTAACACTGTTACTAGACACAGGATCACTGCACAAGTTTATCCCCGAAGCCGCTTTAATGCGTGTTCAAATTCATTTGATTTTGTGTGTGTGTGTGTGTGTGTGTGTGTACAATTTATTCATCCTGAGACTAACTACGGTAACAGCAGTCTTTGGACTTATGTGGTGCGTTTGTTCCATCTACATCCGGCAGCAGCTCGTTTGCAATGTGCAATAAATCCAGTCCATTCATCTCGGAAATGCCGCACACTTATGCCTAATTATTTGTAAAACCCCTGTACCTGCATAAAAGGTATGTGCCTACTCCCAGACACATATTTCTGTAGCCGGGAGTTGGAAAAATTGGAGGGAATGCAGAGGTCTCCAGGGGGCCAAGAGAGACAGTAAACTACGCCATGACAAAATCAGATCACCTTGAATCTGCATAAACAGGCTTCAAATGGCTGTGCAGAGGGTAGAAGTGATGGCAATCCAAGCCTGAATAACTGGAGCCGCGGATTAGTGTTGGGTTCACCCGGGTCATTTAACACTTAAGACAGTCCCTGGGGAGTCTATTCATGTAGGACAATTTGTTTTGCCTTTACGGCAGCTCTGCACCGTGCAGGGGTGTAAGAGGAGTTCTGAGGAGTAATTTGCCGCCTGTAGTGAGGGACACTTTGCACCCTGTTCCTTACGTTCAGGAAGCATGGTCATATCAAAAAATACTAAATGGAAACAGGAGCAGCATGAGCACCAATTACATGGAACTAGACCCTGTCTGGGTAAAGGTCCCCGGGATGGGCTAAAGATGTGGGGGAATAATGAGTGAATACTACTATTTCCTTCTTTTGCTTTAAGCAGAGCAGGGATTCGAAGGCACTCGGATGAAATATGGAACACAGAACTTTGCCCACTGGAAAAAAACTAAACTTTCCTAAGGTGGACATAGCTTGTCAAGTTATGCGCAGGAAAAACTGCTTTTGTGGGCCGTCGTGCGCCTTTGTGACACTGTGGAGGAGAGCAGGGAAAGACAGCATTCTGTGTGTAAACATCCTTCCTGTTCTACATCATGCAGTTATTTACGAATGACGTCATTCAGGATGGCTGTACTCTATTTCGCCGTGTTTCACCGACTCCCACAAGGCCCCTGGGCTATTTTCTGGTCTCACATGCATCAGGTGAGCCGGCGCCACTTCTGCTCCAAAGCAGTGATCATTATCCCTGCAGAAAAGCAATTGGACCAAAATGCATCCCCAACAGAATACAGTGCGACTGTAAAATAGATTTGTTGCTGACTAATTATGCATTTCCCCTGCAATTTATAACAGAGCAATGCCTCTAGTAACACTTAACTTCTGGAACTTGATTAATGGCACCACGCTGGAAGCCTAGAAAAAGGAGGTGTGGAGAAGGAGCTCACATTGCCAGAATCAGCAGTCTGGACCTGCTCTCCGCCTGTCACCGCTCTCACCTGCTTCCAGTAAAAGTAAAATGCAGCGGGTTTGGAAAACAGCCTTGTCCTGTTTGTCAGAGGGCTTGCCGTGAATATATCGTGTTTCTCAAGCCACCTGGTCATTGTGCCACCAGGAGACAATTATGATGCTTGCAGCTTCAGTGAGTTCCATTTTTTTCCCACCAAATGGCCACGCTGCAGGTCTGAGAGGCCCGTCGATCAATAGCAGTTATGAATGATAACATTAGCTCCTGGGATTTCAGGCTTTCATAGGTCAAGCGGTAATTCTATTTGGAATAGGAAAATTCACCAACAATCAGCATCACTGCTAAATTCAGCTATCAAGCTAAATGACTATAATATTAATAGACCATATTGTTACAGTAGGTATTAGTGAGACTGAAATGGGGATACTATTAATAAACTATTTGTTTCAATTGCACACCTCTAGACGTTGTGGCAGAAATTAATCTTTGTTGGTGGGCCAATTCATCTCCACTTTTCCCCCAGAAATAAGAATATAGAAAGTTCAGGTACAATTGTAAACCTTACAATGCTGTATTGTGAGAACTACCATTCCTCTGGCAGGCACAACAGTGTTCTACCACGAACAAAAAGGGCTCTAATTAGCAGTGGGAAGAGGACATCAGACTATTCCTATGGACAATTTACTAATCTAACTTAACAGCGCTCAACTGACTTGTCCAGATTGAATGGGCATTTATCATTGCAGAAGTTTAAAACCAGCCGCTACTGAAATACAAAGTGTGCTACAAATGAACCATGCTGACATGATGCCCATATACAAGTGGCGACACCATACCAGCCAACTCGTCATTCAGCTGGTTTGTAAGGAACTGACTTTTGTAGATCGCTGTAGATCCACAAACAATAACCGGGAGTCTGCTGAAGGTCGCAAGCAGACGCAAACCACTAACATTACATTTCAGCTGGTACCAACCAAAAAAAGGACAATTCCACAAAAATAACTAAAGCACACTTCAAAAGCATTTCATGTCTGCTGTAAACTAATACAATTCAACAAAACACTGTATGGCTCCTATTAACAGAATATGTGGTCTCTAATTCCTGTACAGGTTTATTGTGCGAATATGTGGAAAGCTCTTTCCCTGAAGCACTACTCATGAATATTTGAAGCTACATCCCTTTCTCCAACTTTTATGGGAGCTCTAAGAAAACCGTGCACATCCACCGGGAGCGGCTCCGCGTCTGTGCGACCTGCTGCACAGCACCTCTCCATCTCCTTATGGCTGAATGTAATCAGCAATACTTGTAGTATCAAAGGACTGCAGTGCTCTGCCAGCAGCGCAAATATGAACCGGGCTGCCTTTTGAAGGTGCACGCCGCATATTCAATTTATGACTGAACGAATTACACAAAGGCAGCCACATAGGTGAGTCATTACGTCGAAAACTAATTAGCTCAGAGTGTCTCTGAAGCTACCAAAGGTAACAAACAGAAGCGGATGCCTGGTTTGAATTCCAAAACTACTCTAGATAAAGTCATTCTCAAGTCTTCCGCCGGTCCTCTTTCGTTATTCAAGTCACAAAAAAAAAAACAGGCACTTTTTTTTTTTTTTTTTTTTAACCTCCAATTCTAGGACAAGCAGATCTCAAATAAAATATGCATCTCCACTATGGTTGCCTGAATTCTCAGAGAAGCGTTAGGAATTGCAGAAAGGCAGCCTCCGATGAAAGTGCCGGGTACAGTCCCAATCAGCAGATGGCGAGCGCTGCCTCTACCCCCCGCCCAGGGCAACAGTAAAACTGAGCTTGTGAAATCTGTCACAATCCATGGCGCTAAATGTCTCGCAGTTCCTGCAAATGCTAATGAAGCTCATGTGAGGTCCAGGACTGAGCAGGGGTGGACAGGAAGGGATGGGGTCCAATTAAAAAAAAAATGACACTGCGTGACAAACTCGTCCCTTCAGAGGGCAGAGAGTTTTCTCTGGCCCGCGGACAGACGCTCGCAAATGAGCCCCGCGCAGAAATGCCAGTGACATTAAGGTCGCCATCATGTCCATCTCCTTTGAGATTCACTCTCAACACATCCCATCAGAGACATGGTTAAAACCTGTCACTGCTGGCCACAATACATTACAATTCTTTAGACGGGCTATGGCAGTAAAGTTTATTACGATGTGCTGCTTTGGAGTGGACGGAATTTAAAACAGAGGGGGGGGGGTGCACATACTGGACGTTTCAAAGACTTCCGCTTAGTAGGGAGTGAACTTTGTGATTAAGCCTTTAAAAAGGTATTAATGTAACTTAAATTTGTATCTAATAACGAATAAATATGGAAAACCTACCCCACCTCATACTCACATTGAATTCCTCATAGCACACATTTTCCAGTCAATAGTTCAAATGTTCATATTTAATGCGGAATAGTTTGTTAAATCCTGTGATGTAATGCTCTCCCAAAGCGACAAATGTCGAGATAACCAGCAAATACTTGCTCACTTATTTACAAACTACACTTCTAACTATACAACCTGGTCTCATGACAAAAAACACATTGCTTAGTAGAGAAAAGCTTAGAGAACAAATGACAATGATGACAAAGGTGTGTAATCCACGGTTGAGAGCGTGGCCATTTAGAGAACAGACTTGATAAACCTAAACCAAAGACCTGATATGCAAGGTACATATGCAGGTACTTGACAGTATTTACTTACATGTATAAAGTCAAAAATTAATAGGCTGGAACAAATTCTAGCTTATGCGAAAATAATGTTGCATAATAAACAGATACGCATTAGTACATGGGTATATAAGCTTAAATTGGTCACTGGTGCTTCGAGAACAGATGGGCAGTAGCTTAGTGTAAAATGTGAATATAATGATGTGTGACAAAAGCCATGATGATTTCGCGCGTTCGTCCTTTAAGTATGGGAACACAATTATGTCCATAGTGTGCCAGCAAGACAAGCGCTTAGGTCGCAACATCCAAAACCTCCACATCAGCAACAACCTTCATGAGGAACACCAAGTCCCCAAACCAGCATGCACATTCAGCCATGAGATGCACTTCAAGAGCATCATCAGGCACCCACCTAACAACCAAACAAAACATTAATTCTGCTGCTACAGGGCTTACTGTAATTCACTATGCATACCATTATTGGTAATATTGCACATAGCCAGCAAGCAAATATGCAGGGCAGCAATAACACACGCAGCAGCGATGACAAAAGCATTGAGATGGGTCTGGCCTTAAATTCCTCTGTACGAGCACTTCTGTTATTTATCAATGCACAGACGTTAATGGCCAGTGTCTCACAGCTGCAAATAGTGTCAACAAAGAACAGGTGTGTACGATGAAGTTAAGCGATGCAACCAACAGAGGGAGGGCCTGCTACACAAAATGAGTGCCATCTATCTCTCTAAGGCTTTGTACGTTGGGAAGCCTCTTATACTATGAAATGACCAACTATGAGATTGTTAAACATAAACATAATCGGAGCCAACTCGCATCATTGTAGCTGGTTGTGGTGTCGCTTCAAAAGAGAAAAGTAAATAAATGCATTTTGTGTCTCCACAGACTGCCAGTGATCAAGATTGACACGGAAAAGGTTTAGCTCATCAGCAGCTAAGCAATGAGACACATGGCTGGGCCACGTCCACATGCTGCCAAAGGAGACCGTAAACAAATTATCCCGTTAGCTCCCGTCAATGACTTGGGTGCATAAAGGCTAGAGAAGCCAGTGGGAAATCAGAACGGTAGAATGATTATATAGATTCAGATTCTGCCAATGGGAATCTGAATCTACACTCTGAGAATAAGAAGTGTCTCCAAAGAGTGTCCAACAAGAGCGTGGGTCTAATTCAGGTACTGACCACTCGGTGGACTCAGCAGTTTTCTAATTTCAACAAAAAAAAAATTGTTCCAAAACTGAGATTCACTTCAATAAGTACTTGGTTTGGTTTGGTTTCCAATGCAATAATGCAGAAGCTGTTATAAAGACAATTTTAATATTTTTTCTCATTGGAGAATCTGGAAATATATTCACTGATTCAGGGCAAGTTGATAAGAAAAGGAGATGCAGGTGCTCGGGTGTCATCTATAGCAAAGGGTAAAGACATGATACTTCTTCATGAAAAGAAAAAAAACCCAATCTTTTTTGAGCACAGCACATGACCATCATCATGTCAATATACAATGTTTTTTATGAGTCTGCCCCCCCCCCCCCTTTTGAGGCTGCCCCCCCCCCCCCCCCCACAGGAAGGCATGATGCACGGTGGATGGCTTGAATGATAATTAACCGACTGAAGCCAAAGGGAGGAAAAGCAGCCCCTTTCACATCCCAGAGCTTTTCCTCCTGGCTCAAACCTCACAGCTGCAAGGTAAGATTTCTTCATTCAAGGCCAAATCTCCATCCTTCATGCTGGAGCAGACAAGAGGTCTGATTGCATTATATGGCCCCTGTAATTTTCCGTGCCGAATGGGGTCACTTAGTCAAGAAACCGAGCGGACAGTCTCGAGCTTCAATTCTCGAAGGTTTGAAGCAAGCTCGAGTTGTTTCTCAGTAGCAGCGTGATGAACCTTTCCAAAAATGCAAAGTAGCTCCTCATGGCGAGAACAATGCTGACAGGCAGGGCGGAATCCATCAAGCTATTACACACAGTGCCTGTGTAGTGGAGGTTGAGCTTCAACTTAGACAGCAATACATCTCTCCAGCTCAGCAATAAAGAGTGTAATTCATATTCATACAGTCTGACAGTGAGGAAGAGGTTGGGAGTAAAAAAAAGAAAATTATGCCAAGCTAACAGAGAGGGGGTGTATAGGCAACATTAGATAAAGCAGCGAAATGCATAAGACTCTGAATTCTTTGTTTCCTAGCCCAGCCCCCCCCCCCCCCGAGTTAAAAGCTCACATATCAGAGCTTATCAGCCTTCTAAGTGGTAAACAAAACTCAAGAGCAGCAGTGGATTTACATTCCTTTTATTTTTACAAACATATTCACATATCATTTCAAAAAAGCTATGTTATATAAAATATTCAAATTTTGCAACAACTTGACATACATGTGACATATACATTACGTAGCATCCAAGTCGTTTTGTCCAATTAGTTATCTAAAATCCTTTGATAATGCCAATTCTCTGTTGAACCTTTCGCTGCCAATTATTCAAAACATTAGATCGCAAATCTTTTCGACACAAATAATTGGGCCGGTGGTGAGTAAAGAGCAAAAACAATGCAAAGATTTTAAAAATTATCGAAGTACTACAGCCATTCGGGGAATGGCATTTGAATGACCAAAACTCATAGATAAACATATCAAATGTGTAAGATCAAAGTAGGTTCTAGTTTTAAATTGAAGACTGAAGCTGTCCTTTAAACTTATCTGCGGGCTCCTCTGAGTGAGTTTTCAAGCTGGGCTGTTCATTACTGGATGTGCAATCCTTGATCAGACATTTGACAAGTGATTAATCAGGCAGGCAGCCTCAGTGGAGCAACCGAAAGTTAATTTCCACACTTCTGCATGCGGAGATGAAATTGAAGTTTGTGCGGGCGCGGCAGCAGCCTTAGTCACGCGTTCAGGGTGACCCCTGCCCCTCACGTTCGCTAGGATTACTTCCAGTGTGACGGTCCCACGCTCGTCTTCACCGTGCACCAGCACGCAGCGCACATCCGAGCGCCGGCGCTGAGTTAAGTCATGAAATGAGGGACGGCAGAGTTGCGTGGTGACGCGGCTTGATGCCGGGTGGAAGACGGCATCCTCCTGCACCAGGCCGAGGTGTGTATCGGTTAGGAACAGCTGAGCGAGAGGCTCGGCGAGGGCCCCGGGTCGGATGCACACACCTACGCTTGTGTACAGTAGAAGCTTTACCTCAGCCAGAGGGACCGTTTTGGGGTCCATGTTACAATGAATGAGGTATACCAGATTAGCAAGGCTCCTCTGAGACGGGCAGCACACCTTAAAACCAGCATCCATCAGCAGGTCAGGTAAATACACTTGGCGGTCTAGAGACATCCTCATCCAGTCTCCATGGAGCAGTGGATGCCGGGAGACCCTGCTGTCCCCGGGGCAGAGGGCGCCAAGAATGGCCCAGCACAGCCCTCTGGTAATTCTGTGACTGTGAGTATAGACACCCAGGGTGCTCTCCTCCGTCGTGCCTATCAAGCAGAGACTCTGGCCTGCTAGGCCCATCTGCACCTCCTTCAGCTGCAGCAAGGGGAGGTGATGGAAGAACACCAAGTGCCCAAAGCCAGTGGTCAGGGTATAGATGCCATTTTCTGCCAGGATCAGGAGGGCGGGACAAGGCTTGGGTTGGCTGCATTTAGCCACATTGAGCCAAAAGAGGGCCAAAATCTTCTGGGTGTTGATCTCTGTGGTGGAGATGATGGAACTTAAACCATTCATCATATCTCGCGTGGGAAGCGTTTGCAGATTCGAAAGGGGATCGGGAAATTCAATCAACATTTGACGGAAGATTTGGACTTCCCCTTTGTTCTTCGCAGTCTGTGCATTCTCCGGTGGCTGATCTTTGTCTTTAGATGGGAGGGTGACCTCCAGCTCACTGATGTGACACCATGGCAGCAGTTTTGTGATCCGTTTGTCTTCTTTTTTGACATGAATGTCAGCCATGTTTTTCTCTAGTGATAGATCCCCAATACTCTCATACCTTTTCATTAAGTCTTTCGAGAGTTCTTCTACCTTGCTTAAGGTTTGTGTTGGAGTCAGGTCTGGGGCTTGCGTTGCTGCCGGATGAATGTGGACATGAACCTCTGAAGCCTCCTGAAGCTTAAGTAGTTGAGTTATCTCCATATGAATTTGCTGTATTAGTGGCAGATCTTTCACTGTGGAAAAAATGTAACTGTCCTTAAGCAAAGAGAAGACAAAGCTCCCTTCAACCATGGAGAAGACCTGGCGGGCCTTGACTGCAGACAAAACTTTACTTTCCTTGACCAGAAAGACGACAACGTAAGCTCCGAAAGGCTGCAGCCCCTCTTCCCTAACCCGCTGCAATACAGTGCGAGAGCTCCAAAGGAGACGCCGTGCATCCTGGACCATGCACGAAACTCTGCTGACCAAGGAGCCCAGCACTGAGCGTTGAACCTCCGTCACACACGCTCTTGGGGTCTCCTCCAAATGTCCAGATACATCCATCTCTCCAAAGCGGGACTGGCCCTCGAAGATTGTTTGCTCAGGCAGACGGCAGGGCGCCGGACTGCTGAGAGGCTTTGTGTCCATTCGAGATTGAGTGCTGGTCTGTGGGAGGACAGATGTGGAGCTGGTTCCAGCGCTACTCTGCAGGTGGGAGGAGCTGCCTAATGAGCTCCCACTAGAGTCAGGTCTCCCCTCGTAGCAGTCGGCCACAACACCTTGGATCTTGTTAGCATTCCCCTCTGGCTTCATGGCACATCCATCACCCGGGCCCAGGACACTTGTCTGCTGGAGGCTGGCATCCCCTGACCCAACCTCCTCTCCCTGATAACTTGAAACTCCATCGCCACTCTGAGCTTTTCTCCACGGCCTCACAGACACTAGCCCCGGCCTTGATTTATGACACGAGTCCCTCTCCTGATCGTGGCCTTCCCTGGTGCTTACCCCACCCCGTTTTGTGTCTCCATCCAAGTCAAAACTAGTGTAAGGGACAGGATATTTTCCAGGTATGGCCTAGTTTACATTGTGTAGGTGGATGAGAAGAAAAGAGAACGAGAGGAAATAAAACGTAAAAAGATTTGCGCTGAATAAGTGAAAAATGTGTTTGCTTTATAAAAACGTATTATTGAAAACCACTACCGGGAAAGAAATACAACCCACCGTTGAGCTCCATTCAAATACAAAAAGTGTATCCATGTATTCAATTATATTCGAATACATAAATAAATGCGCACGAAAATGAGTGAAGAGTAACAAGGTACAGGTAACAAATATTTCCCAAGTGCATCATCACAATATGCCCTCACAAAAAAAGTGTTTTCTTTGAAACCCCTACAGGAAAGGTGTAATGGGGTTTAAATATGTGCATAATGAATAAGCCAAACAAGCAAAGGGAAGAGGTATTTCATGCCTCATAAATATCATTATTGGAAGTGGCTGGAGGGAGGATATGTATTGATATTTTTTTGCATGGACAAAAGCAACGGATACCACAACTCCTGTATTTTCTTGAACTAAATCTGTAGAATAATGTCCGACAACACTATTCAGTCATATTTATTCTAACCATCAGTTTGAAGGGTCACTTCCTTGTTCTTGTATATTTAAATCAAGAAAGACATTTGGTGACTGTGGCGAAAAATCTCAAGACATACCGTATTAATGAGCTTCTCCGTGATAGCAGAGCCGCTTGGCACTTTGGACTCCACTGTCTCTGTAGCGACCAAGCCCGTAATACTGAAAAAATACAAAGAGAATATACAAGAATGACATTTTATTTCATATTCTATCAGAATCATCAATCGTTTAAATAGTCTTAATATGGGGAGGCACGTGCCAGACCCAGCTGTGGTTGTGAGCTTATACATGCAACCGGGCTCTTTGTTTTCAAAAGCCAATTGAATTATTTATTGTGTTGTGACACTGGAGACTTTTAACAGTTTGCAGGCAAAAGAAAACAATTGCAATACCCCCCCCCCTCCCCCTTCCACAAAAGCCATCCATTACATTTGTAAAATAAACAGCCCAAATGGATGCATGGAATCAGAGCCACTCCACTAGCTGTGAAATTAAAAATAATCTGTGTATGTTGATTTGAGGATTTGCATACAATATTCGACACTCCAGAGGGAGGGCAACAAATAAATATACAGCTCAAATGATCTCTGACAGTAAACTGATGACAACAATAGGGACACAGTGCAGGTCCCAGTGATGCTTAAAGGCTTTTTTGCAGGTCCTGAGAAGCAGTACAAAGGACGTGCCGCACTCAATGAGGCATCTCTACATGAATGAGTAAACACTGAAACACAAATCTCGGATCAGTCCAAAAAGCCGACTGGATTTTCACCTGAATACCCCCTTTTCTCCGTTACACTGTGGAACGACAACACAAAAGGGGTACGCAAACAAATGAATGAATTAACGTCACTACGGAGAGCACAGTGTGTCACCTTCTAACTTGCCCATCACCGGTCCCTGCCATCTCTGCCCCCTTCGTCGTCTCTTCTGCCGCCTGACGATGGGGAGTCCCAGCGTTTTCCTTTGGAAGTCTTTTCATGGCCCCGTGGCATCTGTTCAGGCTTTCTTGAACCTGTTGCCAAGCCACCCCCCCTCGGTTGAGCTCCAACTCCATCCTTTTCCATCAAACACACACACACACACACACACACACACACACACAGTTTGAATAAGCCTTATGATACTGTACTATGCAAATTGGAACAATTTCTACACATTTTCGTGCACACTTTCGTGAGAATACCCTTCGCAGTTCATTTTGCTACTTTTATAAAAAAAACAACAGATATTTGAAAGAACGCATACTAAAAGAATGACAGCTTTAAGTAACACATGAGAGGGGTGGGGGTGCGTGGGGGGAGGGGGTTATTATTGAGAGCCAGATATCAGGTAAAATGTTTCTAGCTGTACAAAAGCTTGTGGCAGGAGTTGGTGACAGACCTCTTGGTCCGAGAGCAGTAAAGTCTCCACTTGACTTTCTGGCCAGAGATGGAGGATATTGTGAGGATTGTCAGACTAGGG
This sequence comes from Colistium nudipinnis, assembly GCA_016785305.1. Lineage (NCBI taxonomy): Eukaryota > Metazoa > Chordata > Actinopteri > Pleuronectiformes > Rhombosoleidae > Colistium > Colistium nudipinnis. Next base: position 3,694,629 of record JAFBJU010000683.1, on the reverse strand, counting down.
ACTTCGAGAGCTAGGGGTAACCATTAACAGCAGCATGGATCAAATACCAGCCGCACTTGACCACAAGAAGCTCTTAAAAGCCCAGGCTTGCCTTGGGTCCAGTGGCTCTTGTAGACAGTCATGGCTTTATATACACACACACAATACAAACGCACTCGACAGTGTTCCTCTCGGAACTAAGAGCTCAGGGATTTGAGATGACCTGATGTAATAACAAACCAAAAAAAAATAATCCATAAGTTAATTGGGAAAATTAACAAATGCAGTTCTATCTGCACCCTTCCAACTACATCATTATTTATCACATTTTTCTTCTTAACATGCAACCACAGACATTTATATTTAAAAAATGTGGGCAAATGCTTAACTTAAAGAACTGTTGGAATTGAAAATGTTTTTACATCATGGAGACATGTTGAATCAATGATTTACAGGTTATGCTTGGGGGCAAGGCCAGAAGGGAAAATCTGCATTCAGCTGCCATGAAAATAAGCCTGAATATTGCATACAGATCAGGAGAAATGTAAAAATGTTAAGTGGTCCCATGCCCTTAGAGCAGGTCAATGTTGTTAGCCTCTTCTCGCCAGCGCTCTCCGATGCTCCATTTTGTGATCCGACTGATGTAGCGGATAATGGACAGGTTGCTTTTGTTGCTGTGGAGCCATCCCTCAAGCAACTCGAGATGAAGTCATTGATATGTCGTGTCACTCCCAGAGCTGAACACATATCCACGGTCAACATTTGAATACAAATGATTTGCACCTAGGCACCGCGGAGTGTTATTTTGAAGATGATCGGCCAAATGTTAAGATCACGTCTGACCTCGCTGCGAGGGACGTGTTGCTGTGTAAACAACAGACAAGACAACAGAAGAAGGAAGAAACTCGTATCCAAGCTAGATATTTTTATTAGAATTAGAATTGCGCATCGTCCCACACAAGTTGGGGGAAATTTGACCTCTGCATTTGACCCATCTGTGCCGCATGCAAGGCCACAGAGCAGTGGACAGCTGAGAGCGTCCGGGGAGCAGATGGGGTTAGTGCCTTGCTCAAGGGCATTAGAGGTGGCGTCTCTTTTGCGAGTGGCGGGGGTTTGTGCATCCTTCCACATGGAGACCGCCACGACTGACTATGAAAGAGAATGTCCCCCCCCCCGCTGTCCCACACTGTCCCGCTGTCCCACCATTAACTCAAGTCAAAGTAAGGGGTTCAGGTTGCATGTCACATGGCCCAACATGTTTTCCCATCATTAGAGATGATGGGTGTGTTTCAAATTGCTCACTACTTCCGTGGACGGTGAATCACTGGGGAGTGAATTGGATTTTGGGCACTAATTCAATGAACACTAACAAATCAGTGACCCTTTTGCACAGTTCCAAGGCAATGGCGGGTTATAGAGATAATCCATTAGCATACCGCCTTTCACAGTTTGGTGGGCTATAGTGCATTGCGTCTTTGAAATGATACCGATTGCCCATTTTGATGGAAGAATTATGCAATCCAGAAGAAAAGGGGTGCGGCTTTTATAATCATTATCAATGTTACCTAGTGGCATTAACTGACCATTGAATTGTTGGGAGTTGGGGCCCAGTTTTAATCCTTGTGATGTTCACATTCAAAATAAAACTAACTTTTACATCATACAGCACACGCCATCACTTCCAAACAACGATTGGAAGAATTTTTGTCACATGCACTGCAGGGATTTTGGGAATGGGGCGGCTCACTACCTACTGAACTAGAGGCCTTTTAGGGACAGTGTAGGAGAAGCAGCCGCTGGCATTTCTACAGTCTCAGCATGAAACGATGCAGAAGGGCTGTTCGCATCTCTCCTCTCAAAAATACCGCCATGATTTATGGCTTCGATTTGGCTTTTGCACGTGATGCGTGCTGCTCAATAAGGAGGCATATCGGGGAGAGACAGAGGTGGTGCGGGTTCAGTTACCTTTGTCTCGCAGAGTGCACACATGTTGCATAAATCTCACCCTGGGTTCTGCAGCATCACCTTCGGTAAATTCCCAGTAGATTTGTGCAGGCCAGTCAAGGACAAGCTGGAGGCAGAGAGCAGCCCGCTCTGCAGACAACAGAATGAGACAGCACTGTGAAATGAAAATCTGACGGAGTGTCAAGTCATGAGTGGCAGCTGCCTGTGATAGATATGTGATCGTGAAACGGTTTAATTTCGCAATCAGAGCATGAGAGGCTGGCAGAATGAAAAGTGAAGTACTTTGACAATATTTGGGAAAGGAGCAGTTTCATTCGAATTATTAAAAACATTTGAATAAGAACCATGATTTTATTTAAATGAAATGGTCATACATGCTGGCTTTAATCCACAGCCTCTTAATACTTCACATTCTTTTTTACAATTTGTATGAAACTTATCTCCACATTTTCACTCTAAAAGCGAGTAATGCATCTTCGTTTTAGAGTGATCTTCAGATGTGGTCTATAGCTGTAGGCAACTGGATTTCCTTGATTTTCTTTAAGTTTCACCTCTGAAGAGGCCTCACTTCTTACTTAACAGCTGCACACTGTGGTCAGAGCATGCTTGAACATATTCAGATGGAGCCAATGTGGAACCCCAAGACCATCTCATTTAGAATCCATGTTGAAAATCAATGGCAAACACCTTTTGGACCATGACACAGCCTGGGTGTCTGTGTTTTACTTGCTTGTAAAAGTATAGCCATTTTCAATGATGCAGAGCAAAAAAGCTGCCAAAAGCTGGCGCAGCTGCACCTATATAATGGTGTGTGAATCCATTTTCTATGACATAAAATGTTATGAAGCGCAGCAAGAAATGCTTAAAAATGGGGATTTCTTTTAAATGGCAAGCTTTACAGTCTATTCACTGACCCCGTGTCTTTCATGGGCTACAACATTTATCTTGCTGAAAATGTAAACAAGCTCAGGGCTTAATTTTAAAATACACAAACAATTACAGCAACAGTATCATATACCGTCATTATCGTCGCTTGCTCTCAAAGGCAGTAGCCTACTTTGCATTTCAGGGTCACTTCATTCATTTGTATTAAGTATTTGATAATCAATAATCGAAATTTGAGCTGTTTGATATGTAATTATGTTTATTATATGGGAAGTGAAGCACCCTGGGCCACAGTATTTGTATGCAGTGTAGCATTTCAATAATAATAAGAGAAGCTCAGGGGGGGACAGGCAGAATGGCTTGTTGTGTGCATAGTTAAAACTCAAATTTTTTTTTCCTCAACATTTTTTGATCAGCCATAATATGCTTTTCTTGCACCTATTATACATATTCGTTAATTGGTATTTTTCGGTGTATGGGGCGGAATATTGACAAACCTGCAAAGACTGTTTTTTTTTCCTCTAGAAAAAAAAAAACACTCACACAATGCTTATTTAAAACCCCATAAAAGTGAATGAAAGCCAAGAGGGACCTGTTGCAAGATGGATGAAAAGGAGCTAGTTTTGAAAGCCCCTGCACCTGGCCTTCCGCTTTCGGTCGAAAGAGAGGCTGTTCCTGATGTGCCGGTCCGCTGCTTTTTGTGTGAGACAGGTAATCGGAGTTTCTTGCTCAACAGGCAAAAACAAGCAGTAGCGGATGAAAAGTGGCTCGTATTTCTTATTTTCATCATAATACATCTAGTCTAGTGATGTTTTGTGTTTGAGTTTTTGATCTGGAGCTGAGTGTGAACATTTTTGCTGAAGGAATCCGCTATTACAGTTGGTAGTTATGTTAACAAAGCGCATGATGCTGCCTTGCTTTTTACAAAATGACCAACGGATAATGCAGCCGTTTCTGCAAGGAACTACAGTTTTACATAGTAAAAGTGGGCCTTGTACCTGGTGTTTCTCTCTGAGCTGGGCGGCTTCTGTTGGGTGGTTAAACCTTAGTATGGTTTCTCTTCCAAGCTGTATGATGGTACCTGGAGGAAAAGAAAAAAAAGATGAAGCATGTAATACAATGGAAAATCACCTTCAACTTTGCTATTTGGTATAATAGCAGCAGCAACCACTGAATAATGCATTAAATGGTGAGCATAGGCATATGTGCATTGCAGCAAGTGGAGCAACTGCATCCCAATTATTCAATTAGACGGAGAAAAGCTCCAGCTTTGCCACTCCCGATACAGACTACTCTGTGTTGGTTTCAGTTCTAGTCAGACATTGGATGTAATTATTTTTAAATTCCAGGAAGCATCACTCTGTGTAATGATCTCTCCTTTCATCCAGCCGCTCTGTGCTGCGCTTTAATTATTACGATTATGCTCTCATTGTCTCAAACGGGGTAAATGAGAGGTATAAATTTACTCTAAGGGATTACTATAGCAGCCCTTCTATGACTTAAAAGATAAAAGTGCACCTTTTGTGAGTGATAGAAAAGTCATGGATTTGAGACAATATTTTGTCTTATTGATTTGAAACAGTCAAACAAAACATTTTTCTAAGAAGAATTTCCATTCATTATCTCCGATGTGTATTTCTGTTGATTTTTACTTTTTACTGCACCTTGAAACTATTGAAACTAGTCTAATGCAGGTGCCCGTCTCTTGACTTGATCCAGAAGGGTAAGTAAGGTAGAAACACAACACATTTTAGTTTTAAAGTACAGATTCTTTTGTTCGATATGTTTCAAGACACATGCAAGTGAAAGAAAAGGTGTTGAAAGTCTTAAGGACACCTCTGTGGGTGTGGCACAGTGTCTGTAAGGCATACACATATTTTGTCATATTTTTGATGCATTGACAAAAATAATCTTACCGTCACTGTGCAGTTACAGTGAATTTGGGGGAACTTGTCAAATGGCACTAAAGTTCTCTTAACGTTCTCCTGTGCCGAGGTATAGTGAACGAATTGCCGCGGGGAATATGAATCCCCCAGAGTGATTGGCGGTCACCTGGACCAGAGGGATGAAATGCAACCTCATGTGTTATTTGGTTAATATATCAGGCTCGCAGTCACATTGCCATATCCACGGATTTTCCCATGGTCTCCTGTCTATTCTCCAACTCCTCTCCCAGCACAGCAAATACTAATCTTGCTTCTCCTAATCACTTCTGACAAGTGACAAAGCACCTGAGAGGGCAGTGTGTGATGGAGTTCAGCCACTTTTGGACTGAAAATGACTATCATTTGTTCAGAGGAAATAGCCTCGGATGCAGCCATTTCTGAGGGGGATATTGGATAAATTGAACTGGTTATAAAGAGACTAGCATAGCCAGGCGCCACGCTTCCTGGCTCAGTGAGGAGTTGTTATCTTTGCAAAGCAAAGCATTGAGGATAAGGAAGCAGCAAGAAGTGAAAGCGCCCTGCCCCGGCAAGTAGGGTCGGCTCAGAGGGGCAGGCGTTTCAGCTCGGCTTGGCTCTGTCCTTTGAAAGGTTAATGATCTGGCCCACTTTAAACCTGTCGGCCCTATCAACTCCATCTGCCAATTAAATGGAGAGCCTGGGGCTTTGTCTGCAGCTTTGTCTGGGGCCTCTCGCCCTTCAAAATGTTTAGTAAGAGAAATGGCATCTGCCCTGTGGAGAACTGTGTTCACAATCCACTCGGCAGTGTGCTGTGGGGGATTCAGGGACATAAAGTGGATTTCATTTGCAGATGTGATGCGGTGATCTCGTATAACTGCATTGAAAATGGATGGAGGTGTTATTGCTCTCCCACTGGCAAGATAATTGTAAATGAGAGAGCGAGGGAGAGAGAGAGAAATCTTCATTATTATTACACATATGACTCTTCCCCCCTCCGTGTTCATAAAGATTATCATTATCCTTGCAGAAACGCTTACCCTGAGTCAGCTGGCAGGGCTCGGTGACCACAGAGCCATTGACCGAACACAGTGCACCCTCCTCAGGGATCAGATTCACGGCGCCAGCATGGTTCACAAGCAAACAGTGTTCACCCTGGATCCCAGGCCCATGAAGCACTACAATGAAAGTGAGTATAAAAGCATTTACATTTCCTACTGCTTTTTTTCCAGACCTGTGGAAATGTACCAGCGTAGCCTTGGCTCACCAATATCCTGACTGCACGATGCTTTGTCACTCCCAACCAGAGTTCTCCCCTCCTAAAGTGAATGTGTATAGGTCACGATACAGTACACAAGTCCTCATTACACAAACTGATCTATTAACAGTTGGCAACCTTGGCTGGCAATGATTTCTGATTAAACCATAGAGGAAGGTGTGCCCTACATTTAGTTCAAATGTTGTATTTACCTTCAAATAATAGAGGATGATGCCAGTGCTGAGTAGATCTTTTTCAATGCCTATTAGATGTGGCAACTGGCAGTCAAGGACCAGTCCACTCCCCTCCTTCCTCAGAGCCACTGCCTCCCCCTAAAGAAAACAAGAGAACGCATAGCAAACCAGCAGAAAACTGAATTCTTTATGACCGCTCTTCCTTCCCTGAAGGCCACGCAGAATAGAAGCGTTCCAACCATGTGTCGCCATGAAGCAGTAGATGGCCAATGGCTAGAGAGACCCCATAAATCATTCAGATTATCGTGGTTGAGTCAAACTGTACATTGTGTTCAGGGAGGGAAACGGACGCAGTGCCACCACCCACACACACACACACACACACACACACAAGTGGGTTATATACACCATTGCCTTTATTGATACATAGCTATCAACATTGCATGTTGCTATAAAAACACTCCCCAGCTTGAAGAGCATGTCAACTTTAAATAACACCAACAAACTCCAGTGAGTTTTATGTCATTCACAATGCGTCAGAGGTCAGAGTAAAGTGAAAATGTGCACATGAAGTGGAAATGCCATGCAACATAACACTAAAGAGCATTCATTTCCATAAGTACAGTAGGCTATTATATGGCGAGGGCCGTTAATAACTGGTTGATTTTTTCTTATCATTAGATTATTTTAAACAGGGACATTTGATTGTGGTACGACGCTTCTCCACAGACACGCGATAAGAGGTGCAAAATGTGAAGTTCACAGAACCAACAAATAGAAAAATGTATTTAATCCATGAAAGCAATTTCCAAAGCACAGGACGGTTCCACTTAAACCTCTGATCCGCTCCATGACCCGCTTCGCTGCCTTCAACAATAGTACAAAGTATGAGTCACACCACCTTACATTGTGTCTGTCAGTCTAGAGGTGATATTCAATTTGGCATGAAATGTCATTTTGGCATTATTTCCTGTCTAACTTGACTAAAAAGTAATGAGACAAGCTTTGGGGAAAAAGACGAGACGAGCCACACACAGAATGTGGGTTTTTGACCATTTAAAAATCGGCAATTATTCCCCAACAAATGTGTCGCATGCCTTGGACGCCTCGGATTATCTGCTAGTTTCTCGAGATGTAATGAATTCAGCCATAAAGACAAACAAATCTGGCTGTGTACAAGCCCGGTACACTTGGTAAAGCCTGGACATGGCAGAGGTACAATAACCCAGAGTGTACACCAGCGTTTTAAAAATGGAGGACTAATGCTTCACATTGCCGTGGATTAGCTCAAGTAGCTCCCGCAAGAGGCAGAGCAGAACCTTTCCCGTATGGAGATTCAGAACTGACACTCCGCATACTAGTTCCCCCATCCCTTTTAACCTCCTCCGCCTGCTCCGTTTCTTATAGATTGGACTTTGGAGTGAGAGATGTGTCCACCGGCAGCCCCACCTCAGTCATTGAGAGGAATCCTTTTTTTCCTAATGAAGGAAGAGAGGCATCGACCCCAACCCCTAGCACTTAATTAAAAGGGATTCTTCACAGACTTCATTAGAGGTGAGGAGCAGCCTGGCAGATTAATGCGCAGTGTCACTTTCCTTAGACACCGGGAACAGATGAGATCCTCTTATTTTCTCCTCACATACCAAAAAGATTTGATCCTCGCCACACCCACACAGTCCGCCAGTCGATGTGGGTGCGCTATGAGGACCAAAAAAATAAAAAAATAGTCTGCTTGCAGATTGAGGCAGCTGGCGGACATACTGTAATTAACTGTAGCGCAGACCAGCAGCCAGGCTCACAGTATTTAGGCTTCTATTAAAAGCCATCATCTGTGGTTGGGCAGAATTTTTAATGGATTTTTCTCAGCACTTTGACGGAACAGGTTCCCCCAACTTGGTAATATGCATTTCAAAACACTGCCATCCGAGGCCCAACGTTGGATTTTTTCGCCCCCCCCGCCCCCGACTGCCCACCAGCTTTGTCAAGTGGAGCAACTTAACAACAGAGCAGACAAGCAGGCACTGAATCCAGAGCAACGTGTGCATTTCGGTAGCTAGGTTACTTTCAATAGTTAATTTCCTTGAAAGAGCTGCACATGTTTCCCGCATTGATGCTCTTAAAAGAGGTTGAAAGGTGAAAAGCAATTACATGGCCAGTTTTCAAGATTTTGTTTGTAATAACTGGTTATATTCCATCACATTTACATACTTGGCCCCTTTTTGATCTCATCCACCAAGTTGCTGTTCTGGCTCCATTATGATTTTTTGGTGTAGTTAATTTAAGATGCTCTCCAGCCATGAGCATGTTTGTATGCAACGTATGTATGCGAGTGAAAACTCTCTGATAAGAATATGTAAAGTTAAAAAAAAAATGGATACAGGCTGACTGTGATACGTTAGCTTTTGACAGTGTGTAGTACAATTGACATAAAAGAGAACAAGCCTCAGAGCCTTAAGCTCCGAATGCTTAAGTTCTGCTGATTGTACCATGTTTGGGAAATACGAAGAACACAGGATCAAAGAAACACCCTGGTTCATTTTATCTTACTGAAATGGAGGTTCTCTTCAACATATTGTGGTGAGAAAGTGGCTGGGGAGGAGAATGCAAATCCACATACACACACACAGAAATATATATATATATATATATATATATATATATATACATACATACATACACACACACACACACACACATATATACACACACCCCTGACTTTTTTGTTTTCCTCAGTCTGTTTCCGTCTCCGACTGGTAAGAGGATGCTCTGGAATCCATCTCATATTAATTACTTTCTCTTCCCCACATGCCCTGTAACCAATCTGGAAAGCTGACGATGAATAACTTTGCATTCTAAATCTGCTTTGAATAGAGGATTCTAAATTCTGTTTACACTAGTTCTTGGTCAGCTCGTCTCCATAGTCGGTTCCTCACAGCCCGAGCAAAAACTTTCATCTCGCTCTCAGCAAAAGAATCAACTGAAAGGAACAGAACATGTATAGAGGTGAACAGCATACACTTAAACATGGAGGTTATATTATATCGGGAAGGGTCCATTTGAACAAAACATGCTATAGCATACTGTTTAAATAAGACTACGTTAAATACGAATCACCGGTTCGGCTTTTGTAAGTTAAGTTCACAAGCAAAATGTTGATATGGCCAACTTTAAACTGGGGCCAGGTGCGCTTCTCAGCACCTGGAATTAAGTAAGACGTACACCAATTTCTCCACAGTTTTTTATGCAGGAACCCCACTCACGCCAGCGGAATGCAAATGCCTATGAAGACAAATGTCAAATCTATAAAGTCATTCATCAAACACTTCTGTTTTCGGCAACACCAGTGTGCCTGCCGGTCACCAGTACAGTGACCTTTGCGCCTACATGGCACGTTGTATCATGCATCATAACAGGCGCTTTTACATGGATGGGCAAAGATCTGAACAAGGCATAATGGTCAGCTCTGCCAGGAGAGACGGCCGATGCCTCTGTGCAAAGAGGCTGCTTGACCATGCACACAGATTTACAATCCAGTGAGCATAATTAATATGCCAGAGAGTCAAAAATAAAAGTGCCATATGTCAATAATCAAGACCTCTTAATTAAGAGCAGTGACAGCTGCTAATGAGTTCCAATACATTGTCATGAATAAAGGACACTAAATGTCACCTGCCAACCACTATACAGAGTAGAATGTTAATTGCCAAGGGCGCATATATAACCAACATTCACATATGGAATGGTTAAAAATTCTTACACGTCTCCTACACGTATAGCTGCACAAAAGAGCTGCCCTTTTATTACTCATCTGGTGCGAAGTCACTACTGCCTCCAACAAGACAGGAATACACAACTCTATTCAGAGGCATATTTCAAAAGCCACGTCCACACATCCCTTTACCCCATGTAAGAAAAATGAATACACCGCTGGCATGTATGATAGAGACAAGAAGTAGTTCCATACTCTTCGTGACTGGCACGCTTCACAGCTCCATGCATAATGCAAGAGGCTACTTGGCTGAACACGAGGAGTCCCAAACGGATGACATTTGGTGTTATTTGGGAAGTTGGGCACCAATTCAACATAGGAAATGCGTTCAGTGTAAACTCTGTGCTGGCAAACACAGGCAATTCTTGTTGCAGCTTGTCTTGTCTCTCTCAGAGAAACCATATTGGGTTGAAGGAGAAGGCACGTCAATTCTGTTTCTCTTTGTCCCAATCCCCAGATACCCTCACACACAAACGTTAATCGACCTCAGCTTTTGGATGCCATTTAAATCCAAATAGATGGAAAATGAAATTAAATGCCAAGCTGACCCTACTTTCATTATCATTTCCAGTCCATGAGGTGCTGTTTTTTTTGTTAAGACTTGCAGTGACACCAGCTGGCAGAATGTCTGTAGTGCAAGCAGAAATGTCTGTCTATAAGATGCTGGAATGTGGACGTTTTGTAGACTTTTAGTGTTAAAATGAATGAAGCATTAGTCTGTGTAATAACCAAATACGATGTTGGATATTTAATTAATCAAACATTTTTATGGCATATTGCCAAAAATGAAAATAGTGGCATAAAAACGAAAGGTATGTAATCGCTTGTTTAGAAACTCCAAAAAAAATGGCAGCTACTGCACAATAGTCTGGTTTAAACCTGGGTTAAATAGAAATATAATTGTTGTACCTGCGGAATTATCCGAGTCTCACTCCATTTGCTGGTCAACTCTTTGGTCAGTGCAAGAACCTGGTGGAAACAGGAGTAACGGGTGTATTATTTAAAGGGGAGGACACCAAAACACTGCTGTTCTCTATTCGGCCGAGTATGCCTCACCTTTGCCTCATTCTGATGCAGCTTATCCTCTACTTTCAAAGAGGAAGACAGCTCCCCACGAGAGACCTAGAGTAGGGAAAGACAATCCAACCTTTGAATAAAAGACTGACAACATATATATATATATATATATATATATACTGTATATGGTCAGCAGTGGACTTTAATGTGCGATTGAACATATGCAGCACCTGACTGGCTTCCTCCAGTAGCCTTTGGAGCCTGGTAACCTCTGCCTGCAGCTCTCTGATAACCTTCACACCGCTGTCTTCGTTCGCTGCAGGAGAGTTCACGATGTTTTTGGCACGGCTAGCGTAGTGCAAAGTGCTCAAAGTCTCCGCATAGTTCACGTCAGCAGGAGAAACCGCTGCCATTAGGTCACCCGAGGAGCAATATACACAAGTTGATTACAAAAAAAAAATACAGGCTTCTGTGGTCACGTTCATTTTCTGGAAATGTGTTTTAAGTACATACTTGCTATCATTGTAGTCATGGAGTTTCCACCTAGGCTGTCTTTAAGGAGCCATGTCAGCACAGAGCCTCTGTAAGGAATGAAGATCTGCTTCTTTTTTGTTGATGGTCCGCCGACGCTAAGGTCAGCTTGGGAGTCATACAGAAAGACAACACTGACTCAGAGAAACCTGAGACTCCTTGTAATATATGAAATGTTTCATCATAAAATTCTATATAACCATTTTGATAGCAAGATGGTCACTAACCAGTTTTAATCTGGAAAAAATGGTTACTTGTTCCAAGATTTCTGGCTAGCCTGATACAGTTTTTTTTAATGGCAGCAATTAAAAGATGAGATTTTTTTTTTTTTTTCCTTGAAATGATGAAAAACCATCATCTATTTGGGAATCAAAATTTGGAATGACACAATAAAGCAGGTGAACTGGAAAAGCAACTCAATTTTGCAGTAGGCAAAGCGACTCAAAGTGATTATATACAATAATACCAAAGATGCTGCAATTTACCCAGAGCTGAGATCACACTGCCCAGTGTGACTAGGGATTTGTTGATGTTGGCACCTTCCTTCAGCCTGCAGCCTGTGGCACATGTGGCATAGGCTCTCTCACTGCCTGCCAGGTCTACCAGGTGGATCTTACTCAACTTTGCCTCCTTATCAAGCCATGCCTGGGGCATGAAAAATTATTACCGAGCATCCTCATTTAGTTCAGAAGAAGGGCTACTTAGGTAACATCATGATGAAAATTGCTACTTAAGATAAAAAAATAATAACAAGGAAGCCTTTGAAGATGGAGACTAAAAATGATCACTTCACAAAACAGATACAGTGGGATAATGAGCTCTTGAGGGATGTGCTTTACTATCACTACAACAACAAAAATGTGAACGCCAAATCACAGTGACATCATGAGACATGGCATCAAGGAGAACTGCAGTTCACCTGCATGAAGCTGATGGTTAAAATGGCGTGCGAGCGGCTGCTGACGTCATTCATTCCCGTGCTGGCTGTGGTTCGGTTGGAATTGCCTTGAATGATCAGGTCCTCCATTTCACTTTGACTATGTATCAAGTGCTTGGATAGATCTAGACACAAGTCGTAGTTTTCCGTAATAGATATTCTGCATTTCAAATGCACTCGAATTAAGTGTTAAGGATGTAGAATAAGACGGCATACTCTCAACGTAGGGCCCATCTTTGGAGTGCTCTCTCACCCTCAGGCATCCAGCTTCTGGTACAATAGTTTTCTTCTTGAGAAGGTCCTGCACACGTTCATTATAGATTTCTAAATAGCTGGTGCCAAGGCAGAAACAAAAAGGCAAAAATCAAGATCGCACCAAGGTCACAAAAGCCCAAATGAATGAAGAGTTAATATGTGGATGGCACAGCACCAGGTGAGAACATAAAAATGTGAATGAAAATAAGTGGTGGGTTTAAACCCAAATTAATATGCTTTCATTGTTCTGCGTGTACTGGCTCTTCATATACAAACAAAGCATTTCAAATCAATATTATGGTGGGTGTGTGCAATAAGCAAACTGACTATTGTGACTCATTCAAAATATAACTTAGACATGAAGCAATTAGGCTCCAGGAGCATGTAGCACTGTTGACTACTTAAACAGACTGCAATATTAAATGGTTTTCAAACTGACTAGCGGCATAGCTGCTGTTACTACAATAACAAAACCGAGAGGATTACAAAACTAGTTACATATAATTCCAACTATCAGAATCTTATGACAGAGACATTATACTGTATATGATGCAGTAACCTCGCCCTGATGCACCAAAAAAAAGTCCTAGTGTTCAGATGAAAGAAAATCTAAAAGCTTCAATTTTATTCCATGAAATCTTAATCTATGTTGCTTTGCTTCTTTTTTTTTTTAACTAATGTCTAAATTGTCAAAAGCTAAACAGCATCTATTCTCAAGACAGTCAATATAATCTAAAGCAAGGCCTAGTGATATATTCTATAGCAAGGCACGTCAAATAAAAACCCAATTCAAGAGTTACCTCACAAATTGACCTAAACCCAATGGATATGCCAGCAGCAAAGATGAAACTCAGTAATGTTTTCACAGTAGCTTGAAAGGCTTATCGTTAATTTTAGTACCAATCGTAATCATTTAGGAGCAGAGCTGTGACACAAAACTGATTTTGTAATGAAACTACATCATCTTGGAATTTGATCGCTCCTTCATATTTTTTTCCTATTTTGCGGGCAGTGAAGACAAACCTGAGATAGACTTCTTTACATAATTTGCAATCTCTACATTTTACTACATTATGAGTATGACGTTCGTAGCAGTGCAAGAATTTTAGGGGTAGCGTCTACATGCTTATGTTAAAGATGTGTGGTGATGATACAATAATCACCAGGTCAACATAGAGAATTATTACCATTTGCTCTAAGTAAAGTAAAGCAATGTCCCCTTGATTTTTAACCTTAGATTAATAATTTACTCAAACTGTGTCGGCCAGGAATAAGAAAAAATAGCTTTGGGTTCAGTTGAGTTATTGGACCACACTGCCATTAACCAGAACCCTTAATGTTTCAAAGTTTATTGAATGATGGAAAAATCGTCCTGTGCCATAACAACTAAAAAAGAAAAATACATTTAACTGTATGTATGGTTGTCCCTTACCTGACCTGTGTGCGAAATGACACGGCATCACTTCCACTTCTCTTAGATATCTCACAGAACAAGCCTTCACAGATCCGTGGGATTAAACCTTTATCTTCCTGAAAAATCAAAAAGGAGAAAGTTGCATTCAGAATGATGGTGTAACAGATACCATACTTTTAAATGACAATTTAATTTTGCTCCAATTAGGTTGTCTTAATTTTAGTTTCAATACAATGCTGTGACCACTACTCAGCACATGCAACGACTACTGAAAACATAAACAACAGCTCATCTGATATGGAATTACTGAAGCATAAAATCAATTCCACTCTGAGCTGCATGCCCTCTTGTTTTAATTACAAAGTAACAGATAGTAAGCATTACGAGCCATATATAATTATCAGGGATGTTGAGAGCAGCTCGGCTGATGACCTTGCACAAGCCTCCTGGTAGACAAGCAGAAACCTCATTGGTAATTTCAAATTACCATTGCAGTGCAAGGTGAGGAGAGAAAAAGCTATGGGTTGCTGCCCTCATCACATTTTTTGATTAGTGGGGTGAAAGATGGAGATAAATGAGAGTTTGGGTGCGATGTCTGATGAGGTTGCCATCAGTCAGTCTCCTACATACCGAGTTAGTAATACCGGGGTTTTTTTTTGTGATGCAAGCTCTACAATCCTTGAAATATTTCAGGATCTTGCAGGATTATTACCAGTGATTGACAACTTAAAGGGCACATGTGGCGTTCAAGTTGAAAATAACCAAATATTTATTTTAGGATGGCTATGTGGACGATAAATTAATAATGGCACATTAACCTTATGGTGCTGTGAAAGTTGACAAGGCCTCACCTACCGAATGACCCATCATGGTATAAGATTTCCCAGAGCCAGTCTGTCCATAGGCAAACACACAGGCATTGAAGCCTTTAAATGCAGCTTTCAGTACATGAGACCCCAAGTCTTGAAAAATCTAAATCAGGAGAGAAAAAGCTTAGTAAAGAAAACAAAGGACTCTTTAAAGAAAGAAACGAGAACAATTAGAAGTCAGATACCCTCTCCTGGGATGCAAATGCGGGGCTTTCTCGGTCAGTAGAGTCATATGAGAAATCAAAAGTAAAGGCCTTCCCTTTGTCCTTAAGCTCGTCCCCTTGAACAGGTGTAGGCTAGAATTTAAGACGAATAAATCCTAGCTTTAAATACAATCCTCATGAAATACCCCACTGTAATATACGTTTACTTTGTGATAGACACAATTACCTTATAAATAGACATCGTGCTCCCGTTGATATGAATGACCACCTTTGATGACAGGTGCTTTTCTCTATGGAAAGGCGAGAGCGCGTGTCATAACAAAGCGTTCGTTTTGAAAGTTTGGACAAATCACATGCATCCATTGTGTCTACCTTCTGTTGAACGGACGGACTCGGACGGCTACTCTCACTGAAGCCATTATTAATCACAATTAAACGGAAACTTCTTCCAGTCGCCGAGATACTCCTGCTTCTCAGTGGGCATCAGTGCGGTCTAATTATAGCACCTGGGTCTGTCCTCGCTTTCTCCACGCGCTGCTTCACGCACAAAAAAAACAACAACATTTATTTGATTATATTCTTCAATTATAAGCTTCATGTATATTGACAAACCTTTTAGAAAGGAACATCGTTTTGTCCGTTGATTAGCCAAATATCACGTCCGTCAATGCCAGTGGTTACGATTCTCGCCCAAACACAACACAGGTGTTTTTTGATGACATCACTAGTTGCTCATCCATAACATTCATTGTATGGCATTAACGTTTTTACAGCCTCCCGACACAAGGGGGCAACACGGGTGGCAGTAGGACGATATTGGGACATTAACTGATTTATTATGTATGAACGTTGTGTCATTGTCCTTACACGTTATGGCATAGTCTGCTTTGGCCATAATTATAGCGCTTTATTTAAAATCTTATGAATCTTAGTCTAAAGACAACCGTTGTTTTCCAGAGCCAGATAATTTCGTGGTCCAGCAAACTGTGGTGGGGGTCATTTCCTCACACACACATACACACATAATCACTCACAACACACATGCACGAAAAAAACTTTTTTTTGTGCATATTATTGTCAAATGCAATGCATTTTCAAATGTTAATTATGTTTTCCGATTTTTCTATGCTTCGTGAAAGCGGCATTGGACGTTCCCCATGATGCATTGCGGCAAAGACCCGGCGGAGACATTCAAAACTATGGCAGAGGTTTCGGAAACATTTAACACAACATCCAGCTCCGAGGACACAGAAAACACGTCCATTGTCAGCAGCGGAGACAATGAGACAAAGAGGCGCTTATCGTTTTCTTCAGAAAAAGATAGCAGCTCGCTGAAGGAGCCGAATATGACGCTTAAAGAATTAACGTTCCAAGATGTTCACGTCGAGGCGAACATTTCCTCTGCGGAAATCGGCCTAACTCTCTCACCAGCAGCCTTAACCACATTACTGAAAAATGCCAACAACGACACGGAATCAAAAGCCCTGCCACGTGAGTGCAGATTAAACACCAAACATGAGCGTATACACAAAACCGAAAACAAGGAAAACATCGCTACGCCCTCTGCAACCTCAACTGC
This sequence comes from Colistium nudipinnis, assembly GCA_016785305.1. Classification (NCBI taxonomy): domain Eukaryota; kingdom Metazoa; phylum Chordata; class Actinopteri; order Pleuronectiformes; family Rhombosoleidae; genus Colistium; species Colistium nudipinnis. The sequence goes on along the minus strand of JAFBJU010000683.1, from coordinate 3,677,912 downwards.
AGGTAGGTCGAACTTCATGTCCGGCATCATGGCACTGTTACGAATGTTTAATATTTGTCTGATACGCCTATATGTATATATTATATACACACACACACTGTTCAGTTAATTGTCACTGTGAACTACATTTTTAGGGGCAACAAACGGTTGCCAATTGTTGATGCATGTTTTCTTTTAAAACATAAACATTAAAGGAAGATTGATTAGAATATTCTGCATCATTACAAGAAAAGGTATTACCTTGACTAACTGTATTAAAACACTTAAGTTATTATAACCTATGCTACAATATATTGCTTTGAAAAAATAACCAAGAGTATAATTCCTGCATCACAGTGTGGCTCTAGATTTGAACTTTAACAATCTGAAATTGAGCGCCTGGTGGCCGGTTGCTTGCTCACTCTAATGACATTACTCCTAACCTTGTTTGGACAGTTAATACCCAAGAGGAGGACATGCCTGGTCAGAGGGGTTCGGAAAATTCCGAGGTTTCTGCCAGTAAACAGCATGGTGACACAGAGAAAAAAGATGCTGAGGTGGTGAGAAGAGCACAGGAGCAGGGCTTTGTGAATGTCGTCTTCCCTGGCACCGTAAGTCAGGATGGCTGCTGCCGCTTTGTCAGCGAGATCCTTAAGTGCATTCTCTATCAGAGACAGCAACTACCCATGACGTATGACCAGCTGGTGTATTCCCAGAAGAAACAAGCCTCCATGCAGGTGAATGAGCAAACATTTATTTGACATTTATTGAACAAAAAATGATATGAAATAGTGAAAAAAATGTAGCTGATTGGTGAACGTTTTGCTCATCAGGATAACGACACAGTGTGTCGGAGACCAGTGCGCTCTGCAGACATGGACTGGCGGAAGTGTCAGCAAACCCTTCAGGATCTAGAGGAGGTGCTGCAGCAGCTGGAGGTGCTTTTCTCACTTAGCAGGGTGCCCCGTGTGCTGCTCCTCATGGGTGGCTCCCTCATCCTGCCCAAAGAACTCTATGAGATCAACATGGAGGCGCTGGTATTGGTCGGCGGAGAGCAATGTCTGCGGGTATCTTCCTGCTTAAGGCAACTTTTCCGCACCCTTTTTGTGGCTGACCTTTTGTCCGACACCAAACCGGTTCGCTTAATGGCCACCACGGTCTTGGTGCTGGCTCACAGGGATTGCGGCATGGGTTGGTTCTTCCCAAAACTACAATTTAAAGTGCCATCTCGTGTGAAGAACCAAGTTATTTGTCTGTCTACAGATCCCAGCACCTGTAAGGTATCACAGGCAGAGGGGTCGGATTGGGAGGACTATGTATGGTTTCAGGCACCCATGACTATTAAGGGTTTTAGCAACTGAGAAAGAACAGTCGGGTGTGCATAGTCTGAGATTAGGGCTCCCGTTCTGGATATTACAGTTCCATTTTAATGATGGTTCAAGTGAGTATCAACTGCAATGTTTACATTTTAATTCATTATGAGGGGGAAAAAAAAATGTGTGAATGAAATATCTTGGTTTAAACAATAGTGGGGTTATTGATGCATCATTGATGTGTGCAATCCTTTTTTAATCATCTGAAGTGTTGCGCAATTGTGTTGACTTTGTTGACATCTGGTGAAATCTATTGGAGAATATTAGTGTTTATATTTATAAAGAATGTTTTAGTTGTTTTTTGCATCACTAATTTCCAAAGACATTAAACACAGAGCAGCACACATTATATTGCTACAATTTAATTTTATCAAGAACAACATGCAAGGTTTAATACATGATATTGCTTTCTGTAATGTAATATGTCATGGTGTGGATTGCCATTATAATCTGTGTATCTTTTTTACATCTATTAAACATTTGTCTTTACCACATTTTGTAATTGTTAACTTTCAAGATATTTATTGCTCCAGCTGATTAACTGTACCAGGCTACAACTTCTTAACTAATTAACTGATAAATCACAACCGTGGTGCTCCCTCATAGAGATTAAATGTACCTTTTTCTTGTCCTAAATCCATTCTCTATATTTTACATCTATATTTACATTTCAGAAAACTAAGAAAACAGCATGTCTCTATGCAGCAACTCTCTATGCAGAAAATCTTCAAAGAACTGTGAGTTTTAGCTTAATCCCCCGACCGTGAGTGTTGTGGAGAATGCAAATACAAAAAGTTGAGGAGAGAGGCAGATTGGATGAGCAACTTGTCAAAACAGAATTTACAATAAAGCAACCTTCACAACAGCAAAAGCCCCTCACTCCTTGGACAGCCTGATTTTGGCTTTCTCTACCCACCCTGGTCATCCTTTTCCTGGTATTACACTTAAACAAATTCCATGCTAAAAGCTCAAAATGACCTTACTTAGACAATTTTGATGTGGCCTATTCATCTTCAGAGCGAATCCAACGATCGCGCGTCATATGTACTGGCTTGGTCCAAGGTCAGAGCGAGCTGTTCTTTTGGCACCCAATCTTGTTGCTGACCGGTCTGGTTTTTCTACAGATGTTTCTCATCACAATTCCTTGATGCCTTCTATTTAATTGTGCCCTTTGACATTTTGGAAAATTCTGGGAAAAGAAAATCCAATTTCATTTCATATCCTCCCTTTGGGAGTCATTAAAATCCCACACGCAACATAGTTCATTTGTTATCTGAATTCGGGGAAGAAAAGCTTCAATTTCTACTTCCTATCCTCCCCCACATGATGTGTTCTACCTCTACCAGTTGAGTGGAGTGCGCCATCGACAATCAGTATCATTTGTATAAATAAATGAATACGGTATAACATCATGCATTGATTACCAACAGCAAATTTCAATACAACAGTATATGCATCAATTATCAACATAAAACTTAATGTCCTTCAAAACCAGATTAGTTCACTTCATATAGAGAGACGAAGAACCTGCAGGTTGCTTTACAGGAAAATCTCCCCTTTTAGGCATGGAGCGAATCCATCGGATAACATTTTAAATTTACATCTTATTGTAGAGTATTTACCAATATATTGAAATTGTTGAGTGCATTGGACTTTATCATGAACTAGACTAACTAAGTTGAATACTGTAGATTGTAAAATACAAAACATATGCAAAATCCTAGATAAAAAAAAAGATATACAAGGCAAGTGTCATATATGTTATTTCGTGACTTCAATTGATTACATATGCCTCATACACACATTGATTTCAAATGTATAAATGACTCTCTAATAGTCCTGGATTTGACTATATGAGTGTGCACATATTACCTCCATGTGTGTGTGTTCTGTGTGTGCTTAATTACCATCAGAATATGTGAAGGTTCTCAATCATCCAGGAGCGATTCTAAGTAGGCAACTGGACTAGTTGAAAGATCTTCAACAAGTCCAGTTGCCTACTTAGAACCGCTCCTGATATTACCATTAGAATCTGTGATCTTCTTCCCTATCTGTGAGGGTAGCCGGATCCCTAAGGCGCTACCAGACCTTTTTCTCAATGGAAAAATAACATCTTCCTTTCACCAACGAAGTGCAAATAAGGAGCAACATAAATTCAAACCCCATTTTTGACCTGAATATGTGAAGTGGAGAACTTTTATGCCCGGCGAATACGTGAAACAGACCAGGAAACATGGAGTTTCAAGTAAGTAAAAAAACGTCCCACTATAATATGTCCTGAAAATGTTGTTTTATTTATGTCATCCTTCCATTGGAACTGAAACATCATTGTATAGTTTTTACAAAAAGTTAAAAAATTCTTAAAAACATCAGAAATGTAGAAATATATAAAAATTGTGAAACAGTGTCGAAAGTGCAAAATGTCAGAAGTGTGCAAATAAAAGAAAGAGGTGGAAAAAAAAGAAAAAATCTAAATGAAGCGTGTCCGCAAAAATGTACTCAAACACGTTTATAGTAGGAGGGTAAAAATTTGTTAAAAACGCCTTACTATAAACTTACGTCGTCAAAATATAATAAAGAATCAAAAACACCAAACAAAACTTGAAAATCACACGGTAGCATCAGCAGGGCCTATATGCGAAAATAAAGTGAAAATAGTAAAAAAAACATTGTATAACATGTTTTTAAAAATTCCAAGATTTGACAATAAACGCCTTACTATAGCCTTATGTCGGCCAAAAAGTCAAGAATTTCAAAACACTCGGAAATCGCACAGTAAAATCGGCATATCCTAAGAATAGGGCAGATGTGAAAATAAAGTGAGAAAAGTGAAAACGTCATAGTATAGCATGTCAAGAGTCATTCAAAAAATGGACAAAAAAAAACGCCTTACTATAGCCTTATGTTGGCGAAAAAGTCAAACATTTCAAAACACTCGAAAATTGCACAGTAGCATCTGCATATCTTAAAAATAGGGTAGATGCGAAAATAAAGTGAAAAAAATGAAAACGTCATAGTATAGCATGTCAAGAGTCATTCAAAAAATGGACAAAAAAACGCCTTACTATAGCCTTATGTTGGCCAAAAAGTCAAACATTTCAAAACACTCGAAAATCGCAGAGTAGCATCGGCATATCTTAAAAATACGGTAGATGCCAAAATAAAGTTAAAAAAGTTAAAATATCATTGTATAACATGTTTTTAAAAATTCTAAGATTTGCCAAAAAACGCCTTACGTTGGCCTTATGTTGGCCAATAAGTCGAAAATTTCAAAACACTTGAAAATTGCACAGTAGCATCTGCATATCTTAAAAATAGGGTAGATGCGAAAATAAAGTGAAAACAATGAAAACGTCATAGTATAGCATGTCAAGAGTCATTCAAAAAATGGACAAAAAAACGCCTTACTATAGCCTTATGTTGGCCAAAAAGTCAAAAATTTCAAAACAATCGAAAATTGCACAGTAGCATCCGCAGGGCCTAAAATAGGTTAGATATGAAAATAAAGTGAAAAAAGTTCAAAAGTCATAGTATAATATGTTTTCAGAAATTCAAAGATTTGCCAAAAAACACCTTACTATAACCTTATGTCGGCCAAAAAGTCAAAAATTTCAAAAACACTCGAAAATTGCATGGTAGCATCGGCATATCTTAAAAATAGGGTAGATGCGAAAATAAAGTGAAAAAAATAAAAACGTCATAGTATAGCATGTCAAGAGTCATTCAAAAAATTGACAAAAAAACGCCTTACTATAGCCTTATGTTGGCCAAAAAGTCAAAAATTTCAAAACACTCGAAAATTGCACAGTAGCATCCGCAGGGCCTAAAAATAGGTTAGATGTGAAAATAAAGTGAAAAAAGTGAAAACGTCATAGTATAGCATGTCAAGAGTCATTCAAAAAATTGACAAAAAAACACCTTACTATAGCCTTATGTTGGCCAAAAAGTCAAAAATTTCAAAACACTCGAAAATCGCAGAGTAGCATCGGCATATCTTAAAAATACGGTAGATGCCAAAATAAAGTGAAAAAAGTGAAAATATCATTGTATAACATGTTTAAAAAAATACAAAGATTTGCCAAAACGCCTTACTATAGCAGCCTTATGTCGGCCAAAAAGTAAAAAATTTCAAAACACTCGGAAATCGCACAGTAAACTCGGCATATCCTAAAAATAGGGCAGATGTGAAAATAAAGTGAGAAAAGTGAAAACGTCATAGTATAGCATGTCAAGAGTCATTCAAAAAACTGTCAAAAAAACGCCTTACTATAGCCTTTTGATGGCCAAAAAGTCAAAAATTTCAAAACACTCGAAAATCGCAGAGTAGCATCGGCATAGCCTAAAAATAGGCTAGATGCGAAAATAAAGTGAAAAAAGTTCAAAAATCAAAGTATAATATGTTTTCAGAAATTCAAAGATTTGACAAAAAATGCCTTACTATAGCCTTATGTCGGCCAAAAAGTCAAACATTTCAAAACACTTGAAAATCGCACAGTAAAATCGGCACATCCTAAAAAAGGGTAGATGCGAAAATAAAGTGAAAAAAGTGAAAACTTCATAGTATAGCATGTCAAGAGTCATTCAAAAAATTGACAAAAAAACGCCTTACTATAGCCTTATGTTGGCGAAAAAGTCAAACATTTCAAAACACTCGAAAATCGCAGAGTAGCATCGACATATCTTAAAAATACGGTAGATGCCAAAATAAAGTGAAAAAAGTGAAAATATCATTGTATAACATGTTTAAAAAAATTCAAATATTTGCCAAAAAAACGCCTTACTATAGCCTTATGTCGGCCAAAAAGTCAAACATTTCAAAACACTCGGAAATCGCACAGTAAACTCGGCATATCCTAAAAATAGGGCAGATGTGAAAATAAAGTGAGAAAAGTGAAAACGTCATAGTATAGCATGTCAAGAGTCATTCAAAAAACTGACAAAAAAACGCCTTACTATAGCCTTTTGATGGCCAAAAAGTCAAAAATTTCAAAATACTCGAAAATTGCACAGTAGCATCGGCATAGCCTAAAAATAGGCTAGATGCGAAAATAAAGTGAAAAAAGTTCAAAAATCATAGTATAATATGTTTTCAGAAATTCAAAGATTTGACAAAAAATGCCTTACTATAGCCTTATGTCGGCCAAAAAGTCAAAAATTTCAAAACACTTGAAAATCGCACAATAAAATCGGCACATCCTAAAAATAGGGTAGATGCGAAAATAAAGTGAAAAAAGTGAAAACTTCATAGTATAGCATGTCAAGAGTCATGCAAAAAATGGACAAAAAAATGCTTTACTATAGCCTTATTTTGGCCAAAAAGTTAAAAATTTCAAAAAACTCGAAAATCGCAGAGTAGCATCGGCATATCTTAAAAATACGGTAGATGCTAAAATAAAGTGAAAAAAGTGAAAATATCATTGTATAACATGTTTAAAAAAATTCAAAGATTTGCCAAAAAAACGCCTTACTATAGCCTTTTGATGGCCAAAAAGTCAAAAATTTCAAAATACTCGAAAATTGCACAGTAGCATCGGCATAGCCTAAAAATAGGCTAGATGCGAAAATAAAGTGAAAAAAGTGAAAACTTCATAGTATAGCATGTCAAGAGTCATTCAAAAAATTGACAAAAAAACACCTTACTATAGCCTTATGTTGGCCAAAAAGTCAAACATTTCAAAACACTCGAAAATCGCACAGTAAACTCGGCATATCCTAAAAATAGGGTAGATGCGAAAATAAAGTGAAAAAAGTGAAAACGTCATAGTATAGCATGTCAAGAGTCATTCAAAAAACGGACAAAAAAAACACTTACTATAGCCTTTTGATGGCCAAAAAGTCAAAAATTTCAAAACACTCGAAAATTGCACAGTAGCATCGGCATAGCCTAAAAATAGGCTAGATGCGAAAATAAAGTGAAAAAAGTTCAAAAATCATAGTATAATATGTTTTCAGAAATTCAAATATTTGACAAAAAATGCCTTACTATAGCCTTATGTCGGCCAAAAAGTCAAACATTTTAAAACACTTGAAAATCGCACAGTAAAATCGGCACATCCTAAAAATAGGGTAGATGCGAAAATAAAGTGAAAAAAGTGAAAACTTCATAGTATAGCATGTCAAGAGTCATTCAAAAAATTGACAAAAAAACACCTTACTATAGCCTTATGTTGGCCAAAAAGTCAAACATTTCAAAAAACTCGAAAATCGCAGAGTAGCATCGGCATATCTTAAAAATACGGTAGATGCCAAAATAAAGTGAAAAAAGTGAAAATATCATTGTATAACATGTTTAAAAAAATACAAAGATTTGCCAAAAATACGCCTTACTATAGCCTTATGTCGGCCAAAAAGTCAAAAATTTCAAAACACTCGAAAATCGCACAATAAAATCGGCACATCCTAAAAATAGGGTAGATGCGAAAATAAAGTGAAAAAAGTGAAAACTTCATAGTATAGCATGTCAAGAGTCATTCAAAAAATTGACAAAAAAACACCTTACTATAGCCTTATGTTGGCCAAAAAGTCAAACATTTCAAAACACTCGAAAATCGCACAGTAAACTCGGCATATCCTAAAAATAGGGCAGATGTGAAAATAAAGTGAGAAAAGTGAAAACGTCATAGTATAGCATGTCAAGAGTCATTCAAAAAACGGACAAAAAAACACCTTACTATAGCCTTTTGATGGCCAAAAAGTCAAAAATTTCAAAATACTCGAAAATTGCACAGTAGCATCGGCATAGCCTAAAAATAGGCTAGATGCGAAAATAAAGTGAAAAAAGTTCAAAAATCATAGTAAAACATGTTTTCAGAAATTCAAAGATTTGACAAAAAATGCCTTACTATAGCCTTATGTCGGCCAAAAAGTCAAAAATTTCAAAACACTTGAAAATCGCACAATAAAATCGGCACATCCTAAAAATAGGGTAGATGCGAAAATAAAGTGAAAAAAGTGAAAACTTCATAGTATAGCATGTCAAGAGTCATTCAAAAAATTGACAAAAAAACACCTTACTATAGCCTTATGTTGGCCAAAAAGTCAAACATTTCAAAACACTCGAAAATCGCACAGTAAACTCGGCATATCCTAAAAATAGGGTAGATGCGAAAATAAAGTGAAAAAAATGAAAACGTCATAGTATAGCATGTCAAGAGTCATTCAAAAAATTGACAAAAAAACTCCTTACTATAGCCTTATGTCAGCCAAAAAGTCAAAAATTTTAAAACACTTGAAAATCGCACAGTAAAATCGGCACATCCTAAAAATAGGGTAGATGCGAAAATAAAGTGAAAAAAGTGAAAACTTCATAGTATAGCATGTCAAGAGTCATTCAAAAAATGGACAAAAAAACGCCTTACTATTGCCTTATGTTGGCCAAAAAGTCAAAAATTTCAAAACACTCGAAAATCGCAGAGTAGCATCGGCATATCTTAAAAATACGGTAGATGCCAAAATAAAGTTAAAAAAGTTAAAATATCATTGTATAACATGTTTAAAAAAATGCAAAGATTTGCCAAAAAAACGCCTTACTATAGCCTTATGTCGGCCAAAAAGTCAAAAATTTCAAAACAATTGGAAATCGCACAGTAAAATCGGCATATCCTAAAAATAGGGCAGATGTGAAAATAAAGTGAAAAAAGTGAAAAGGTCATAGTATAGCATGTCAAGAGTCATTCAAAAAATGGACAAAAAAATCGCCTTACTATTGCCTTATGTTGGCCAAAAAGTCAAAAATTTCAAAACACTCGAAAATTGCACAGTAGCATCGGCATAGCCTAAAAATAGGGTAGATGCGAAAATAAAGTGAAAAAGTTCAAAAAGTCATAGTATAGCATGTCAAGAGTCATTCAAAAAATGGACAAAAAAATCGCCTTACTATTGCCTTATGTTGGCCAAAAAGTCAAAAATTTCAAAACACTCGAAAATCGCAGAGTAGCATCGGCATATCTTAAAAATAGGGTAGATGCGAAAATAAAGTGAAAAAGTTCAAAAATCATAGTATAATATGTTTTCAGAAATTCAAAGATTTGCCAAAAAAACGCCTTACTATAGCCTTATGTTGGCCAAAAAGTCAAAATTTTCAAAACACTCGAAAATCGCACAGTAGCATTGGCATATCTTAAAAATAAGGTAGATTCCAAAATAAAGTGAAAATATCAATGTATAAAATGTTTATAAAAATGCAAAGATTTACCAAAAAAAACGCCTTACTATAGCCTTATGTCGGCCAAAAAGACAAAAATTTCAAAAAACTCGAAAATTGCACAGTTGCATCCGCAGGGCCTAAAAATAGGTTAGATGTGAAAATAAAGTGAAAAAATTTCAAATATAATATTATAATATGTTTTCAAAAATTCAAATATTTGACAAATAACGCCTTACTATAGCCTTATGTCGGCCAAAAAGTCAAACATTTCAAAACACTCGAAAATTGCTCAGTAGTATGGGTAAGGCCTAAAAATAGGTTAGATGTGAAAATAAAGTGAAAAAAGTGAAAAGGTCATAGTATAGCATGTCAAGAGTCATTCAAAAAATTGCCAAAACACGCCTTTCTATTGCCTTATGTCGGCCAAAAAGTCAAAAATTTCAAAACACTTGAAAATCGCACAGTAAAATCGGCACATCCTAAAAATACGGTAGATGCGAAAATAAAGTGAAAAAAGTGAAAACTTCATAGTATAGCATGTCAAGAGTCGTTCAGAAATGGGCAAAAAAATGCCTTACTATAGCCTTATGTTGGCCAAAAAGTCAAAAATTTCAAAACACTCGAAAATCGCAGAGTAGCATTGGTATATCTTAAAAATACGGTAGATGCCAAAATTAAGTGAAAAAAGTGAAAACGTCATAGTATAGCATGTCAAGAGTCATTCAAAAAATGGACAAAGAAACGCCTTACTATAGCCTTATTTTGGCAAAAAAGTAGCATTGGCATATCTTAAAAATAAGGTAGATGCCAAAATAAAGTGAAAAAAGTAAAAATATCATTCTATAACATGTTTATAAAAATACAAATATTTTCCAAAACACGCCTTACTATAGCCTTATGTCGGCCAAAAAGACTAAAATTTCAAAACACTCGAAAATTGCACATTAAAATCGGCACATCCTAAAAATAGGGTAGATGCGAAAATAAAGTGAAAAAAGTGAAAACTTCATAGTATAGCATGTCAAGAGTCATTCAAAAAACGGACAAAAAAAATTGCTTACTATAGCCTTATGTTGGCCAAAAAGTCAAAAATTTCAAAACACTCGAAAATCGCACAGTAGCATCGGCATATCTTAAAAATAAGGTAGATGCCAAAATAAAGTGAAAAAAGTGAAAATATCATTGTATAACATGTTTATAAAAATACAAATATTTTCCAAAATACGCCTTACTATAGCCTTATGTCGGCCAAAAAGACTAAAATTTCAAAACACTCGAAAATTGCACATTAAAATCGGCACATCCTAAAAATAGGGTAGATGCGAAAATAAAGTGAAAAAAGTGAAAACTTCATAGTATAGCATGTCAAGAGTCGTTCAAAAAATGGGCAAAAAAATGCCTTAGTATAGCCTTATTTTGGCCAAAAAGTCGAAAATTTCAAAACACTCGAAAATCGCACAGTAGTATTGGCATATCTTAAAAATAAGGTAGATGCCAAAATAAAGTGAAAAAAGTGAAAATATCATTGTATAACATGTTTATAAAAATACAAAGATTTTCCAAAATACGCCTTACTATAGCCTTATGTCGGCCAAAAAGACTAAAATTTCAAAACACTCGAAAATTGCACAGTAGCATCTGCAGGGTCTAAAAATAGGTTCAATGTGAAAATAAAGTGAAGAAATTTCAAATATCATATTATAATAGGTTTTCAAAAATTCCAAGATTTGACAAAAAACGCCTTACTATAGCCTTATGTCGGCCAAAAAGTCAAAAATTTCAAAACACTCGAAAATTGCACATTAAAATCGGCACATCCTAAAAATAGGGTAGATGCGAAAATAAAGTGAAAAAAGTGAAAACTTCATAGTATAGCATGTCAAGAGTCATTCAAAAAATGGACAAAAAATTGCTTACTATAGCCTTATGTTGGCCAAAAAGTCAAAAATTTCAAAACACTCGAAAATTTCACAGTAGCATCGGCATAGCCTAAAAATAGGGTAGACGCGTAAATAATGTGAAAAAAGTGAAAACCTCATAGTATAGCATGTTGTCAAAGGTTTACCAAAAAACGTCTTACTATGGCCTTATGTCGGCCAAAAAGTTAAACATTTCAAAACACTCAAAACATCATAGTGTAACATTTCGTCCAAAATTAGACAAAAGCGTTAAAGTACAGTCCAAAATTAGACAAAAGCGTTAAAGTACAGTATGTTAGACAAAAATTTAAAGGAGTCAAACATTTTATAAACACAAAATTCAGAGCATTAGTAGAGAAGCGATAAAATATGGTGGTGGAAAAACAATCTGAAAAAAAGTAAAAAACATCATAGATAATTTTGCACGTCGCACAAAATTTGATAAAATCGTCATACTATAGTGTCAATGTCAACATTTCAAAATAGGGCACATCATGTAGAAGTAGAAAGCGACCGAAAAACTTCATAATAATAATAATCAAGAAAACAATGTGTACCCACAATACACAGTGTCTATTCTACACCGCCCTGCTCAACCTGTGGGGCGGACCATGCGACACCGCCCTCCCGCGGGCTGTGGCCATGGATGTATCGTCACATCCGGGTTTGCGTTGCACTGATTGCTGACTGGCTGCGAAATACGTAACACAGCCGTGACGTCGACGTTTCTATAAAGTGGAGGGCAGGGCTCGGGCTTCTGTGTACTTGTTTGTGTGGTTTGCGTTGACAAAGACATGATGTGGAAGATCTTACTCGCTATTCTCGGGGCGGCGGTCGCGGTTGGCTCTGAAGTCATGGTAGGGGGCTTTAAGGACGTGGACATCAGTGTGCCCGGGGCGCAGGATGCGCTTAACTTCGCTGTGGCCAAACACAACAGAGGAACCAACGACATGTTCCTCAGCCAAGTGGCAGAAGTGACGAAGGTCCAGAGACAGGTCAGTTATGCGTAGTCTGCTGCTGGTGAATAACCGCAGATTGTGTAATCGTCCAAAAGTCTCTTAGTCAAATGAAGATTCCCCGTGTATACCTATGTCGCGTAATCATACGTCGAAGCACAGTAGGCCTAAATGGTAATTTGCCATCGTGCCAGCATGTATTGATGGTTGTTTTTAACCATTTTAATTCGCGGATTATTTTAGGGGATAGTGTAATATCGTCGGATCGGATTCAAACTCCATAATCCCGCCCGTATCCGTGTCATCTCTCGCTCTCTCTCGTAAAAAAACTTTTGTTTGTAAATATTGAGTTATTACTTAAGATGAAAGGGCTGCGTCATAACAAGTATCCGAGTCAGACGGACTGACACGCTGTTAAGGGTCAACAATGAAGACATGCGTTAATACGAGTTGAAATTCAGTTTACCTTACATATTTCGTGTCTTTCACACCGACTGCTCCACCCAGGTGGTCGCCGGCTTCAACTTCGTCATAACTGTGAAAATGGCGAAGACCTCCTGCAGAAAGGACAGCCCAAATGAAGTCTGCTCCATCCAGCAGGATCCAGCATTGGCGCGGGTAATGATTTACTGAAGCTTTTTATTCATCTTTATCACATTGGGAGTTATTACACACAATGCACATTGCAAAATGCATCAATAACGCCATCCTAAGTATGATAAAAACACATATTTGTGTCCAGAGCCATATGAACTGGATTCCTAGTTTGTGTGTGGAAAATATTAAAAATATATTATGAATTGAAATGTGCATTCTAATCTGTAATCTGTCTAATCTAGCCGTACCAGTGCAAATTCACCGTGTGGAGTCGCCCATGGCTTAATGAAATGGACGTGCGGCGTGAAGAATGCTAGACGGTGAACAACATGAAAAGTCTTCAATGTTGGCAGCGCTTGCAAAGTAACATTGATAAAGAAGCAATATACATTTTCTTGTAGACAAACTAAAACCTTTTTCAATGTATGCTAGATTGAATAATTTCATACGTTTGTGGAATAACTTGCAATGTTTCCAGTTAATACTCAAATACATTTTTAGAGAGGTAGTCATCCACAATCCTTAAATTCAAGCAGAAGACACATCATTTTGTGCTGTATTGTCTAACGGTCTAATAAAAGTTGCAAGCTGTTTTGAAATGAAAATAAAGCCGCATGGGATTTTATGTGTCCAAATGTCATTTTGTTCTTTAAATGACTTACCACTGGTAAATTGAAAGAACAGATTACAATTTTTGACATTATCTAAATGTTGCTTTTACCAAAAAAGGGTAACATTATGATGAAGTGGAGGGTATTGGAAGTAATGATTATTGATAAGTTATTCAGTGTTTTCTTGACAACATGACCGTGCATCTGTAACATCTCATAATAAGAAAAAAATTACTATTTTTCTGGACATGTTCAATGAAAATCAAAAGTGGAGCATATCCTCTAAAATATATTTTTTTCTTTTAGTCTTAGAAAGAAGCTTGCTTTTTTTGAGCAACAGAAGCCCTGTTGGTTGATTGACTATGGCTGGACTTTGAAACTGTTCCCAGTAGAGCAGATAAGTTTAAACTGACAGGCAAAGTCAACTGTATCAGCAAAGCTCCACTTCTCAAACATGAAGCCCCTAAACAAAGACAAACAGCAGATAACTTTAGTTCTGTTCAAACACCTACCTAAGAGTTACAAGGTATTTAATCCACAGTATGTCAGAATAAAATGACAGTGCCCCTGTAGTAAACTGTAAACCCACTATATTTTTGGGGGTTTGAGGGTCTACTGCAGGGGTCACCAACCTTTTTGAAACCGTGAGCTACTTCAAGGACACTGAGTAATACCAAGGGCTACTTGTCTGTCTAGTCTGATTAACACACCCATAAATGAAAGACTTTACCTAAGTTTGGCGCTGGTCCCACTACTCCCAAACCGGCCTCTGTCTGCTTCTCAAAAGGACCCGGGGTCGCACCCCTAATCGCCTGTTAATCCCCGACGACTCTGGGCCTGTGTTCTCTTCTGGAACCTAGCCTAGCAGCCCAACTGTCCTCACCAATGGCGGCCCTAGCCGGCTAACATGCTAGCATCCTTTACATTTGGCACCCGGCTGTTCTAACACAGGTGCAGCCACTCACCCTGATTGGCCTCTTTCCCACAAACTTCATCACGCCATCACACTATTTTTAGAACACGCCACACCAGGTTCTATAGATAAATATATATTTATATGTATATATAAATATATGTATATCTTGAATCAGAGATTTCATCTCTTTACCTTTCCCATGTTGACTTGGTGAATAAAACCTGTAAATTTGGAGGGAATGAGAATTGCAACATTGAAAAATGTATTAGCAACTTCCCGTCATGCTGCATCACCGATGGACAGGGTTAACTGGTGTCCTAGACTCTAGTTTATGTATTAGATTACTTTATACATTATATATTACTGTGCTATGGGCTTATTGTTCCCTCTGTCAGAGCATAGAGGGGAGAAGAACGCTAAACTACTGGTCAGTAACATGGCCGTAGGACATCATGCCGAGGGATTCCAAGTCTTCTGCTTCATAGATGAGAACATCCCCTCCTAAAAGATCCCTCATCATGGGCAAAATGGTTTAGTTTTGAGTTTTGCATTTGTTTCCCAACCTGTTGTGAATGAAATGTACTGTAAAAAAAATGAAGGCAACACTTGTCATTGCTGTGGTACATTTCTTTTGCTTTAATGAAACTGTGATCTCGGTCATATATCAACTGAGCACTGTGCTCACACATTTTAATATATGGTATGATAGGCTGTACAAAAGATTTCCTTCAATAATAACTGAAAAGTTCTTCCTGATTGAAGGGGCAAAACTTTTTCTACCAGTAGATGGCACACCATTCTTTTATGTTACCATTCTAACTGACAGACAGGAAGATTTCAAGTTATTCTGTGGGATAATTAACTGGCTTGTTTTCAAATGGGTCAAGAGGGGAATGTGGGTCATTACTCACATGAGGGGTCACATGGTGTGATGGGATTTGAACTGTCTTGGGAGAGAACACCATTGTAGGGAGCTGAAAGTTGCCTCTGCCAAGTGATGGTCTTTCCAGTTAGACATAAATGGTTCCTTCCACCCTTGTCTTCTATGCCCAAAATGCATGCATTGCAGTCCTCCTTTTTGTAATTTTTTTGTTCTTTGTGGAAAGCTGAGTTCTGGTCAGTGGAGGTTACTCCGGTGTTGTGCCAGGCGTTTGTGTAGTTGTTCTGTTTCCAGGGAGAAATCCTATGTTTATTATACAAATCCATGAATCGCAGCTATTGATCCCAGGCCTAAATAGAATAAATGACTATTCACAGTGCCACACAATGCCCATAATAGGAAATCATCTGGGTATTTTGTATGAGTGATGTTTGGTCTGCTGTAAACTCGCAGGTGCACACTCGCATACTCCAAGTTAAATAACTTCAACTTCGGGCCCACATTTTTTTTAAATAACAGGCGACTTCCTTTGTTAACACAAAGTTAACAAAGTAATTGAAACTTGTTTGGTAGTCCAGCCGTCAGCTCCACTGTACAACAGTGACTGTCCCATTTGAACACAACTTCTGTTCAAATGGCCAGTCATATTAGAGGATGAAAATACACAATATGGCTAGCCCAACAAGTAGAAGTGCTACTACAAGGCATACTACCAACACATTATTTACAATCCTGTTACTGCATGTGAAGCCCCTCTGTGCCTCCCACTTCAAGTGAGTGTTGGTGTATGACTGGAGGCAGTTCACAATGGTACCCACCACACATGGATCTGACATAATCAGCATGGTTTTCAGATTTTTGGTAAACTTTGCCCTCAGTTTAGTGACAACAGCTTTGGACACTGGCTTGAATTTGGTCACATCCAGAGGAAACCCCTCCGGGACAATGACTCCGACCACCGTCAGCTTCACCAGACGCTGCACGTGGCGGACTACGATATCCATGCTGTGGTCCTTTAGTATGCCGCTCTTTTCGAAGACATGCTGGATCAGCATGATGAGAAACACATGGAGATCCCCCTCTTTCGTGTCCTCTGTTAGCTGAGAGCCCAACTCCACATCTGTTGTGTCCTCCATGTTCTCTGCACCTGTCATGTCCACCACCATCTCTGCATCCGTTTGGTCCGACGTCATATCTGTATCTGATTTGACCTCCAGGATCTGTTTCAGTTGTTGCAATTTGCTTTCTGCGATTTGTTCCTCTCGTGTGTCTTTCTGTATTTCTATTTTGTACAATTACTAAGAGTGAGATCAAAGTAGAAATTATGTCACAGGAATTGTCTTTGATCTATAGATGTGTCAAGTCACTAAAAGATAACAATATTAATCAGGTTAAATCCTTTGATGTTTTCCTTCAAATTGTGAACAAATGGATATGCATTATGAGTCCCAAAACATGCATACATGGGCACACACATTTTCTCACAAGAACATTACTTAGAACCATAAACAAAAAACATCTTTACATAGAAATGTTTGCACTGACTTCCATTAGCAACCTCACAAAGTGCAGATAAATATGAAGGTGTCTTTATATAAGGTTGGCAAAAAATATTCATATGAAACTGGGTATGTGGCAGCAGTGAACCACATTTCCCAGTTTTGAAAACACAATCATCATCGATACATTTGCTGATGTAGCTGATGATCGTGTCCGTGTTTGTATACATGTTGTTGTCCTGAAACACACTGGTTAGCTTAGTTCTTGGTGGAACATGCACAGCTTTCATAACAACCGATGTAAGCTCCCATGGGAGATAATAAGGCCTGCATTCGGTCATGGTGTGCCCAAAGGCCAGAGAACATCCCCTTAGAAAGAATAACTACATCTGAGCACCACCGGTTGTTGTCCATCAAGCACACACCTCATCCCTTGCTCTTCCCCAACTCCTTAGTCTAGTTTAAGTGGGGAAAAGTGACTTCCTTGTGAACAATGGTGTAGTCCATGGTCAAGGGGTCGAACCAAATCGCTGTGAAAACTATGATATCACAGTTCTTAATGTCCTGTTGGAAAGCCATCTTGCTCTGGATTTCATTCATCTTATTATCCTGAGACGGAACATTAGCCAGAAGAATACAAGGGAGAGGAGACCGATTTTCACGTTTTCTCAGTCTGACAAAGACTCTGGCCCACGGTTCGTTTCAGCAGCGCGCACATTACAAAGAAATATAAAAATAAATAAATATATATATAATATAACCCTTGTTTTATTTAAAGAGCAGCGTTGGAGGAGCTTAAGACACAGCAACTGTCCTTGCCTCTATATTGGGAGAAAAAAAAACGTACCTTCAATGGCTGAAATTTTTGTAGGGATGGGCATGACCCCCACTGTAGAAAAGAGGACAAAGAAGGAGACTATTTAGGACATTTTATGATTGATGTATTAAGTGTAAGACGTTTTATTGTTTTTAATTTCTGTACATACTTTGCATAATTATATTTTTGCTTCTACTGTCCCTAGCTACAACATGACTTTCTCTGCTGTGTGTTTAAAGAAGTTCTGATTTAATTCATTGTTGTATCAGTCTGAACATATAATGACAGAGGACACACTTTTTTTGGAACGTTTTAGAGGGTTAAAGTTTGTTTACTGAACTCTCAATATATCCGTTCAGAGCAAGGGAAGTGTGTCAAAGGTGAAAGTGGCGTCAGACGTACCGCTAGATGACGCACTGACGTGTGTCTGAACGTCTGTGAGCGCGAGAGCTGCTCTTTGTCCAACTTCGTTGTTTTGGTTGTCGTGGTAACGATTAAGCGTCCTTGCCGTCACTACCAGCTGGGACCAGCTCCGTGCTTATGATCTCCTTAGGATGGCACAAGTTGAAATCGGTAAGCAATGTTTCATTAATTATGAATGTCTTTTTTTTGTTCTTCTAATTGAATGAAATGTATAATTGATACACAAATGTAAACACCTTCCCCCCTTTCCTAAACCATACATATTCATTGATGTATTGATTTGTGAACATTTTTTTTATTATCTCAAAATATAATAAAAGTTCAGTTTTAAGGCTTAGGAAAACATTTTCCTACGCGATGGGGCACCTTTTGATGTAGCATCATGCGATTAAGGCCTCCTGATTATAAAGAAAACCTAGGTTAACCAGTTGTTCCTGTTCTTCTCTGCCATTTGTACGTTGATGTCTCCCCACGTTTGTACAATTTGAGTCGTTTTAAAAATATTGAGAGGAACCATTTAATGCTCCGATTCTTCTGTCTGTCCTGCATTACTGTCGAGGCAGACGCGCAGCTATAATCCCTCCGTGACCTCTCTGTTGCAGTAGCTAGAGAGTGCGCTGGAGCACGGGAGCGAGGGGAAACGGGAGGTCCTGAACGTAAGTCACAACCCAGGTGATCTACCTGTTGGTCCATCATGGATGAGCGGAGATCCGTCTCCCCTGGGCCCAGTTTGGACCTGGACAACTTTGAGCGACGCGAAGCGGGCAGGAGCCGGTACGTCCTGACCAGCCCGCGCTCGCTGGAGTCCTGCGCGCGCCTCGGTGTCAAACCGGTGGAACTTCTGATCAAATCTCTCAACCAGCTGATCGCAGAGCAGCACGACGTGCCCCTCCAGGCGGTGCGAGTTATGCACGAATCCTACGAAAGGGAAAGAACGAAGCTCCTGCAAATGTGCCGAGAGGAGAGGGAGAGGATTATGCGGGCAGACAGGTGGCCAGGCTCCGACAGAGCGCCGGGCCCCGGCGGAGTGCCGGTCACCAAACTGAATGATCAGCCAATGCGCAGACAGTCCCTGCCATACGCGGAGCTGTGCCTACGGGGGAAAGCTGTCCGCAGCAGGTCCTCCAAGGAGCCGGACAGGAGCACCGTCTGCAGCTTCAGACCCGGACACCTCAGACACTCCCCGGCTGCAGAGATGAAACTGGAGATGCTCGCCAGGGACATCGAAAGGGACATGTGTGTCACGGTGCCAGAGAGGGACAGAAAGATTGCAGCTCTCATGCTAATGAAGCACGAGGAGGAGCAGGCTCGCCTGGTGCTCCTTCAGCAGGAGGCGCAGGAGCGAGCGGAGGCCCGAAGGCAGCGGGAGGCGCAGCAGGCCCGGGCAGACAAACAGAGGAGGAAGAAGCTGAGGAAGAGCATGCAACGCTGGCACCAAGAGCTGGAGGCGCGCAGGAGGCTGAGGAGGCGTGACGAGAAGGAGAAAGCGGGACAGCTGCAGCAGGAGTCGCTGCTGCAAGAGGACCGCTGGAGGAGACTTAAAGAGGAGGTGGAGGAGCAACGCAGAGAAAAGTTAGAGGCCGCACAGAGGGACGCGAAAGGGCGCAAACGGTACCAGGAGAAGCTGCTGACAGAGAAGAAGGAGGTGGAGAAAAGGGAGCAAGAGAATGAGAGACGGGCGGCAATTAAGAGGGAGGAGAAGGCCAAAAGCAGCAAAGAGTTATTCGAGAAGAAGGAGAGGAAGAGGCTCCAGGAGGAAAATCAGAGGGGGCTGCTGCGACACATCCTGCTCAAGCGGCAGATAGAACAGCAGGTGGAGGAAGAGCAGGCACAGATGAGGAGCACTCTCGAGAGGAAGCTGCAGCACTCCTGTGAGAAACGGGCCCAGGTGCTGGAGGCCCGGCTGAGGGAGCTGCAGGAGCGGGCGGCCCGCGAGGAGGAGCAGGTCCAGAGGGCACAGCTGAGGTCCAAGCTGCGGAGCGTCCAGGAGCTGGCCCACAAACAGAGCCTGCTCCAACTCAGCCAACAGCGCACGACCAGAGCCGCCCTGCAGGCCTCGGCCCTGCACAGGAAGAGAGCCCAGCAGACGCAGCAGCACAACAGGCACAGGCTGCTCTGCCACCAGAGGCTCCGGGAGACGATGCAGAGGGAGGAGGAGGCCACGAGGAAGGTCAGGGAGAGCTGCGTCTCCACAAAGGAGCAGAAGAGGGAGAGGCTGCGCAGACGGCGAGAGCAGATTCAGGAAGAGGCGCAGACGCTGGCACGGGCCTCCTTTCACATGAGGGAGCGAGTGAGACAGCACACACACAGTCAAACCTTTGATCGGATGGCTCTGCAGGCCCAGCTGACTGCCTCCATGAGCCACATGAAGCTATGAAAGAAATGATTTGCCCCCCCCCCCCCCATCTCTACTTCAGAGTTCAGGCACTAACACACTCCAGATCCAGAGCCCCAGTGAAATGAGTGAGTTGTGAATGTGCTGTGAACTGACGTTGGGTGTACAGTAAACATGTCATGGATCATTGATTTTAGCTCGGCGTACAGAATGTCAACAGTGATTTTAGGGGCTTTAAGGACACATAGCTGCATTACACTTACGAATCCATAGTGTTAAAGATTGTGCCATATTTTTATATTCATTCTCTTGGCTCTCAGTGATATTTAGATGTTTAGAAAGAAACCTTGACCATATTGCCTGTCCTTGTGGGAACCTCACTTCAGGATTATCAGCACCGTGCAGGGCTGTTTTTAAGTAAACACCACAGAATGACAATATCTTTCAGATCAACAGGGTGAAAGATTCCTCCTCCTAGAGAGTACAGTGTTGAATTGTGGTCCACAGCCTCTGTCTGGGCTGCATGAAGACTGACGTCAGTGTTTTGAATTTGATTTGAGCAGCAAGTGAAGAGCAGATTAGTGAGAACAGAATATAGTATAGACTTTCAGGAAGTGGAAAGTGTGTCTCTGGACGAGTTTGGCCATGCCACTTCCTGGTCTGCTGAGTTGTCAGTGTCTGACCACGCAACCATGCCTCACAGAGGCTTTTTTTAATGAAATGTATTAAGAAGAGCAAAATTAGGCTAAACGTAATTTATAAGTTAAATTAGACTTCATGTAAATAGATGTAAATCTGTAAATGTACGATGTAAACATTTCTAGCTGAAATGATGAAGATTGGATTAAAAAAATGCATCTTAATAAATTGCAGTGCAAAATGTTTTAATCTTGTCATTTGCCCGTATTTAACTCACAAAGCACAAAGACATCATAAAATGAAAAGATGCGTCACTAGAAGAAATAATGACATTGGAGGAATTGTCAACAATTGTAACTCAAAATGTTAAAGTAACATTGGCTCAAATTCAGCGATTAGAAGCACGCAATTAAGCCCAGTTATATCAAGCACCTAATGTCACATGACTCGTATATCATCTACCATGTGTAAAGCGCTGTGAGACTCACTTCATATTCTTAAAGATGTTCAACCATACATCCACAAATGACCTTTGACAGTGGTATTGATAAACAAAACAAAAATGTGTTAAATCACATTTAACACTAACAAACTTATGTAATTACACAAACGTTTCACATGCTTTATCACTGCAATTTGTAGTGTAGCACATAAATAAACTGAAAGTCAACGCGTTTTCAAACTAAAACTAAATAAAACTGCACAGCATAGATCTGTTTTTGTAAGGTGCAACAGACAACGTCAGATTGTCAATGTAGCCACTTACTGGGATTTCACCCCTGAACAAGCCATGTCCTCAGCCTTGGCCACAAATCTCCGTCCTCTCAATATAGTGCAATGTAAATATATTAGTTTCCGAAAACAGAAAGCTCCTTTTGAGAGACCTTTCATGTATTGGAAGCAAATTGTCCTTCGTACCGTTTTTCTCTCAGTCATCATGCAGCCCCAGTGACAGCACCATTGGGATCCCGACACCGAGGATGAGAGTCAAGCTCTCCAGGAGCCCAATGTAGCGCTGCTGGTGGGTCTCGGCTCCGCTGTGCTGCTGGATGTCGGAGGAGGGTCGGCCCCCTTTGCTGCTGCTGATCTCTGGGAGAACATGCACTGTGGCCACGTAGAGAAAGGTCCCAGCCGAGAAGAGCATCCCCACACCCGTCGAGCTGAGCTGGTTCTGAGGCGAGCTGCCGGACTGCACACACAAATGCACCACATCAAATAATACCAGACAAATGACCAGAACCGCATGCAGATATTTTAAATAGGGTTTTTTAACTTGATCTTACTGCATGTAATAGGAAGTATGTGGTGATGGCAACTATAGGTGATGCAGCTGAAAAGGCCAGCAAATGTCCCTGAATGTACTTCTTTTCCAGGCCTGCATGCATCAGGAAAGAGACCAAACCAAAAGCTGTGGGCGCCTAGGAGACGAGGGGAGCAGGGCATCTATTCAATCTCGTTCTCGGTCAGTGCTACTACACGTTCCACCGATTTGTTTTCGTCTCAGGGAAACCGACCTTGTGTAGAATCACAGCAAAAAAGACTATAACTTGCACCGTCACTTGACCCGTGGACACAGCAGCACCGAGAGCAAATCCGTCCGCTAAAGGCAAACAAACATGTTGTTAATGGTTACACTTGGCTCAGTGGACGTTTGTGCATTTTCTCAATGACGTGTATGTCAAACTGGTGGACGAGCCTCGCCCTATGGCAACACTGAGCTTACGTTTCCCACGTCGTTCTAAACACAGAAGTTTGGCATTCAAAGTATAAAAAGCATCGGGGAAGAAATCACATGCCAAGTCACATGTCGACCTCAACGACTTCAGGGCTTTGTTGGGAATTTTCCAAGCTTGCCTGGAACCGCTTGAAACATCTGGTTAACCAAGGGCAAATACAAGGCCTGTGTATCAAAGTGAGTACCTGCAGCATGGATAACCAGGCCCAAAGTGGCGGTGATGCCAACGCTGTTGGTCAATCGGGTTGTCCGGTCTGAAAGGAGAACACCCAACACCTTGTGATGAGTACAAAAACAAAAAAAGACACACAAGGGGCTGACGTTATGCAAAGTGAAGCTGGGCCTCGAGGTCTTCCAACTTGCCCCGCATGGAAATGTAGCTTGCCATCTGATCCACTACAAACATAAAGGTGAACCCCAAAGTTAGAGCCACCGCGATGAAGAAGCGAGGTGGATGGCCTCTCTCTGGGGAAAGTGCATTTCTCTCACTGCCGTTCTGAGCAGATGGCACATCCAAGGCGTAGGACGCTGCAGACAGAAGAGGAAGGACAGGGAGAGCTTTTCACCCCATCCACATGTAAAGACTGGCAGGTAGAGGCTTTCACTTTCATGCCCCTGTGCTAGACAGCTCTTTTCAAACGGAGACAATCAAACACAGGTGTAACTGTTGTCTCTGATGCGGATAGTTGGCAGGGACAATAAAGGGAGCGATCCATGTCCCGGATCAGCTGGCTGTGCATCCGGCTCACCTGTCCACGACTCCTGCAGTAAGCCCACTCCCTCTGGGATGGTGATGGCCAGCGCGGTCCCACACAGGAGTCCTGCCCCCAGGACGGAGACTAACTGCAGGCTCCTCTGGGAATCGACACGCACTCATTCATAACATCTCGTCGTAATCTAAACAACGTTATCTCCGCCGGTAAAACAATGCGATGCACACAGAAGATAATAAAAAAAAGAAAAAAAAAAGAAAAGGCAAAACAAAAACAGCAGCAACTGCAGATTGATATCAAATGCCACGGGTTTCCGGTCATCATGGGACTGTGACTACAAACAGAATATACACTTACCTCGGAGAGTGTGAACAACAGCGGGATGAAGCCAAGCAAAAAACAACCAACAAACATCGCGACCGAAATAAAAGTAATAGTCAACCCTCCGTCCATGGCGACGATCTCTTCTGAAAACACGCGTGGTGGATCCCTTTGCCTATTTGTGCTACATTTTGAGTGAGATATCACGGAGAGCGGCGATTGTGTGTTTTGGAGCCCAGGAGCTCCAAGTACCACCCTGCCTATCCACGTCGCACCCCGCTCCCCACTGCCACTTCCTTCCCAAACAGCAGCACCTAGTGGCGGTTAGGGGGAACCCCACCCCTCAAATCAGATTCCTGCAGTCTTCCACTGCACGGCCTCATATTGAATGCTGCAACATTAGAGTTAGCTTACTAAGAAATGTCTGTTACACAGCTGCCAAACTTGTTAAAAGAGCCTCTTACCATCAACAAACTTGGTTAAATACAGATTTATTGTTCTAAGAGCTGGGGGGGGGGTATATACAGAATACAAATCAGATGTACTTAACAGCCTTTTGGAAAGAATGGTGGGACAGTTAAGTGTTGAGATTTGCTTTGTTACTCTTCCTATCCTGAATGTAAAAAAAAAAAACAAACGGCAAAGCACACACAAGAACACATTCTATCTGTGCACAGTTGTGAGATAGACATTAAACTGCCCATTCTGATTACAGAGTAGAAACAAGCTGAGAACTTTAATATAAGAGTTAGTGTGACTGTTATTAACAAAAAAAACAACAATGCATTTTTTTCCAGTGAGTCCCAGTGTCTATACAAACCATATGACAATAATATAAAACAAAACATCTCAACATGATTCCAGACTTGGAATTAGCCAAAAGACAACTGGAAATCATTACAAGCACAGACTGACAAATGTACACAAGTACTCAGATGACAATCCATAACATGAGACTAGACACCAGTAAGTTTTGCTGTGGAATAATACCTCCAATATCTGGTCAGCTAGTGACCCATCCTTTAGAAGCAGTATAAATACGATCACACGTTTGCTTAAGCCACTTTAAAAAGTTTTGGAGTTAACCTACATTCAGCATTTAAAAAAAGGTTGTATTTGATATTTTAAGCATCTCCCTCGGAGCTGGACAGTATGTTATTCTGACAGGACACATTCAGAGATTTCAGAGGTATAAAAATGAAGAGGTATTAAAAAATAAAACAATCACTATATCATGACCAGAAGAGCAGCAGACTCAGTGGGTTCAAGCAAGTCTCTTGTTTTTAAAATCATGATCATTTACCCACATCTATTTCCGCGAATATCAAATGACAAATTATGGAAACAGGTTACTGTCGTCATTACACCTACATGGGACGTGCCGTTCTCCGTCAGTCATAAGAGTGACATAAAAACATACAATTAGTGAGCATTTTCCACAGTGGTTCTCTGGGCAGCTGTATGATATTCCATATTTTGTTGAAGTAATAATAATAGCAATCATCAGTCCTTAACAGACTGTACCGATAATTTGTCTGAAAAGAGAAAATAAAATCCTTTGTTAAGGATGCAGCATAGGTGAAAGACTGGCATGCAGCCGTTGGATATTCCCCTCCTCAGTAAGGAGGACAAAGACTGAAGAACCAACCGTCCACAGATAATGATCCCGCACATTATTCCCCTTTACCAAGCCTATAACTGGCATTACACGGTTATGCTCTGACCCGTAGTCACCCACGGGTAGGCCTCACCCGTAGATCTCGATCAGTCCAAAACTGGCTCTGCAAGAGTGGGTTTACTTTTTTTCTCCTTTACATCCTGAGCCATAACTGGACGGGCAATGAATTTCTCATGAGAATCTGTTACCTGTTGCTTTAAAAGTAAGTATTTTTGTGCTGATGGGACTTAAAACACACTGCGTCATGTGTCTGAGGCAGTTTACGGAAATGTTAAGTTTTACAAAAAAAAACAAAAAAAAAAACAACAACCAAAGAGTACGATGAAAACAACAGCTAATGAGAACTAGTTACAATGAGTATCATCTGAAACTGAACCAGATAACCCAAAGAACCTTACTCTCCATCCTCACAGGGAAAAAAAAAAAAAAAACGATCCACAGGATCTTGGTCTCCAGTCCCCCAGCAGCAGCCACGCAAGGACTGTCCCCATACCGGGTCCGCAGCAGCAGTCTACAGCAGTACCGACAAAGGCTCACGGGTTGGGAAAGGCAAAAAGATCACCATCAATGCAGTTTGCCACGGTATGAATTCTCCTCTTTTTAGGGATTAATTAAGCTATGATAATACCATATCAAAAAAAGTTAATTTAACAAATCCAGGGTTTGTAGATGTACAGTGCAGTGAAACCTCTGGCAGTGGTAGATGCAATGTTTGATTTTTTTTTCCTTTTTCATTTGGATTTTATTTTTTATTTTCTTAAAGGCTTGTAGTTGGAAGACCACATCTGCACAGACCAAAATTCATGCCAGTGGAGAAAACTTCACTGGCTCTGATCTCTCATACACGTTTTATTTGAGGGAAGCATCGAGTGCAGATAATTAAATATACTGACAAAGAATTATTGGGGGAACCACTCCACCCTTTGAACCTGAAGGCATGCTGTACCACAGTACCTTAGTGAAACTCTCTCTTATAGGACAGGTCCTCCCTCTGAAGTGCAATAATGTTAAGGAATTACAGACAGAAGGTCACACCCCTTCCAAGACGAGGCAAATAATTCTTCATCTGTGCATTAGTGTCTGTCTTTCTTGGATCCTTGTGCAGTGTTTTGGGGAGTGCCTCAGCTAGATCGAGGCAGAAAGACCTTTCTTTGCTTTCACTGTCAGAGTACATCCATCTGAAGGTACACAGAAGATATTGTTTGGTAAGACCCAGTGAAGGAAAGGCAAGGTGGTCCTGGACCAACAAGCCTTTCAATGCTTAGTAGACAGTGTGCTTAAGTTAGTATTAAGTCCCTCGATAGGGTTTGAGATGCTTTGGAGTTGGTTCAGTTCCTAGTTTAGTTCATATGTTCAGTGCATTCCTTAAGTTTAACACAGGCAATTTTTCTTCCGTTCCAGGCAGTATCAATGCCGCACTTCATTATCAATGAGACTGTCCTCACCAGACTGGAAGTTCTCATTCAGGCCATTTGCAACATTGATTATTTCCTCGTCCTGCGAGGATCCCTGGCCGTCGTCCTCGCCACTCCCTGAACCAGCCTCTTCTGAATTTGGGTCTTGAAGTACCTCAGCTATGTACATTTGCTGGAACAGAAATAGAATAATAATTAAAAGGAATGTTATTTGAATAGGTTCCACCACATAAGGCACAACAGGTAGTATTTTCACTTCTAAATATTGGTGAAGGTCAACATTTTTTTGTTAAAATAATGTCATATCTTGAAAACAGACCCATGCTTGTTTAAATTATTAAATACAACTCCTCACAGTACGCCATCTCGTAATTAACTGCGATCTCTGTCTCAGCTACATTGATTCTATGATTTTAAAACAATAGATTTTGTATTATTTTTATAGGTGAAGGATTGTTTCCACCAGATTTTAACCTACACATAACTACTTGGAGCCAAATGTATGTATGTCCTCATTAAAAATGTAATTTCTATTTAAGGAAGCCCTAAAGTCAGCTGATATTTATTTTTCGGTTTTGATGCCTTTTCAATTTCATGAATATCACTTTTTGACTAGACTGCCATAGGCTTCCCAGTCTTCAATATACATTTGTTACAGTTTGACCTTGTTTGGTCTTCATGCTTTTGACAAACCTGGAAGAATTAATATATTTTTTTCACATAACTAAAAATGTGAAACAAACTTTATCAGTCACTACTCACTGTTAATTTCCAATTATTGGTAAAAAAATTAACATTGCTTAATACACACCGCTGCCTTATTGGCTGCAGCAGGACACACCGGACTACCATTCTCCAGTCCATCAACATCCTGGGTGTCAATCTGGGAGAGAAAAAACACATTTATTATTAGCAGCTGAAAATAAGGAAAAAATATTGCAGATGAGAATTAATAAAATAAAACTGTAATTTGCAGAAAAAATGGAATGGACTTATTTTGTTACCTTGTAGTTGTGTGCACTGAGATATTTAAAATGTCCAAAGCAGACGTGAGAGAGACAGATAATGATTGTGATGATCAAAACGATAAAAGTGAACTTGGAGGTTGCAGCTGAAAACCCTGGGGGAAAGAGAGTGGAGGGAAAGTTGTTCAACAGGTGCTGGTTGGCCGATAAACAGTTGACAAATGTGGCCTTATGTTGGGACATCTGTGGCCTGCAGTCATGTTCTTACCTGAGCGGACGGTAGAGAAGAACAGGAGCCAAAATAGACAGAGAATTGGAGCAGCCACCACTTGGTTGACAGCTCCAGAATGGATCTTCTTGTCGAGTTTGGTTGGCAGATAGGCGTAGTACATGTTGTACCTGTCTGCTAAGTGTTTCAGCAGCATGTACATCAGCCCTGCACAGCATAGGGAGACATGACAATCAGGTGAAGTAATCCAATCAAGCCTGCTGATAAGCTTCAGTGTTACGAACAGATCCACCGTATACTGCCTGCCCTCTGCGTGACTCAATCATTTAACAGGCACACCATCATGATGCCGTAAAGCAGTGAGCCAGCAGGGACACTTCATGGAAGCACTCACCAAAAGGGACAATGATTGGGCAGGTGATGCTGTAGGTCATAACCACGGTGAACACGCACATCATCCAGGCATAAGCTGCCCCAAACTGGAACTCATAGGCTTGGTGCTATGCAGACAAAATGACAGGATAGAAAAGAAAATTTCAAATCTGAGCAAATTGTAATATCACACATGTAAATAGTTTGATGTCTATATTGACATTTTCAACAAATCCTTTCATAACATTTATTATAATTTGTATAAAATGTAAGTGTCTTTCTATTTTCAGTTGACATGCACATCACAACTACAACTTTCAGTTTCATAATATGTTATAATCAGCTAAAGATTAAGAAAGTGCAGCATAATGATGCTGATTTTTAACTTGGTAACCAGGCATGGACTAACCTTTTTGACAATCCTCCGCTCAGCTGCAGAGCGAGCCAGGCAGAGGCGGATCATGTACATAAGCAGACCGGGGATCCTCAGCAGATCCATGGCATTTCCAATGAAAGCAGTAGCAATGACATAGTTGACAAAGAAGGCGCCATTGTCAGGGAGGAACACACACCTAAAGAGCAAAGAAAAAGGTTACTAACAAGAAAGATAGGAAAAAAAAAGCCAGACACACAAAACACTACTATATAGTGCCCTCGAAATTTATTACAACTGAACGACTAAATAATCTTTTTTCAAAATACATTTTAACTAGTAATGGAACCAAACCAACCAAAATGTTAGAATGCTTTATATTAACAGCCTTGGCATCTCATTCAGTTGTACTTTGTTCTGACGAAAGAGTCGTATTGAAATTAATTGAATTATAATACTTACTCAAATCTCACTTTGGCATCTGCCAAGAATCTTTTGTCAAAAAGCCATCGGAAGAAAACATCCAAACTGCAAAGATACAAGAGTAGAGAGGAATCACCAAAATATTTCGGCTGACAAAAATGCTATAATAAATAACCGCAACTCAAAGCATACAATACCTGCTGAGTCCTAAGGAGGGCAGCAACAGAACCATGAGGATCAAGAAAGTGTAGCATTTATGCATGGTGGTCCTGTTCTCTCCTGACCTATAAGGCCAAATTAAACATTTACACAGATACAAAAAAAAATACTCAAACAACTGTGACTGTGATAATGTTAAAATACTAAGTGCAGAAAGTGTTCATACCGGGTCCAGTGCGCTTCAAAGAAGGCAGAATAGTAGACAATGGTAGGAAGTAAGGCGGAGAAGGACCACAGAAGCAGAGTGGGGAAGAACTGGGTGACAATTGGATTCTGGAGAGCAGATCAGAAAAGCATGGGCAAGTTTTGTTAAGAATACATGTGCATCAAAAGCAGGCCGCAGACTTGTGATGGCTCTGAATGTCTCTTACAATTATCCCTATGTTTCAATATGGTAATGAAAAAGGTGACCTTTGCCCACTCACGTTTAGGAACTCGACTGGTTTGGTAACGTTGAACTTGTCCATGGTGGAGATGATGATGGCTGGGGTGGTGAGGAAGAACAGGAGGAGGAAGAGGATGCTGTTGATTATGAAGCACCGGATCCACCAAGAGACTCCTCCCACTGACAGATGCTCCCTGTGGGGATGAAGGTTATGTAGTGTTTAAACTGACAGTGGGTGATGACCTACAGTTATGGACACAGCTGGCCTGTAAACTGATTCTGCAGCTCAAACAAAACGTTTTTTCATCTGGTATGAGAAAGTGTCCTCATACTGGACTGAAGTTCAATTAGATCTCTGATATTAGAAACCATAGTAAATAAATCAGTGACACAGTTACCCATCTAATAGGACTCCATGATAAAACTACTGATGGTTAGTATTACTGTCAAAAAATTAACTTGACACGAAAACAGGGCTTAATTAGCCATCGTTGGAAAACTGATTATGCAATGTCCTGCATTAACCAAAGATGTGGGTTTGTTTTGTATCTGTGAAAACACGGCAGAGGGCAGTGACTGTGCTCCTGGGATTTATTCAGCCTTCTAATAGGACTGTCTTAAGTGTAGTTGTATTTCGGGTTCGTAAGCATGCGGAGGGATATTTGATCTACCATAGTGACAATATCAGCATAAGAACATTTTCTACAAAACAAGACAACTCTTAGTATGCAAGGTATGTTAGGTTTGAACTTAATGGATGATTTGGGAGGGTGTCATATTTTTCTGTTATAATGATGAAATCATTGCAAATGATTAGCATCACTTTTTGAACATTCCTATCACATTCAAGAAATAATACAAAACAATAAACTGCAGAGTATGACACTTAAACGTGTTCTTACCAGTAGACATTCTGTGGATCAGGGGCGTAGCTGACAGTCCAGTTCTGTATGTGCAGCTTGGCACTGAACTGGGAACTCTTGGGCTCCCGACGACAGTGACAACCCTGACACTTGCAAGCATTAAAGTCCTTCAAAATTCTAAGAGCATCGATGCAATCAGAGCACAGAAGTTGCAGTGGGTGAAGTCATGTAGCATGTCAAAACCAAACACACATGTTTACATTAACATATGCAAATGTACTTACGTGGCAGTTATGGACTCGTTCTGAAAGGTGACAAAAGCCATTCCTAAGGGTTTTCCGTTAACTTTCTCTCTCTCCTTCCTGTAGTCATCTTTTAGTTGTCCTTCCAGCTTGTTGTAGTAACTAACTGCCTCTTCCTGTCAAGGAAAAAAAGTGGTTAAATGTAAAATGATGGTGTGTGCTTTATTTGCAATGCAGAAGTTATACACATACTGTACCTATAACTATATTTGCAAAAATATTTAATTAAAAATTGCTGTTCCATATGCAACTATTCAAGGAAAAACATAAAACTTGCTGAATGCAGAAACAATTACTACTTTCACAACACTTTACGTCTGTAATACCAAACAAAACTATCATCTAATAACTATTACTTTCAAATCAGATTTTCACTGGTATGATAACCTTAATGTTTGCCGGTGAAACAGCAATACATGCACATTTATAGTCCAGCCATACAAGCATCAAAATAAATCCCACATTTCCCTTAATCTTTATGTGATTTACTAGTAAAAGATATATAAACAGTATAGTTGGTACAAATATGTTAAACTACTGCTTTCCCGCTTTGCTTAGAAGAAATGTGACAATTCTAAAAAGTCTTCCGTATCTTCCCCTCAAAATTGCTGTTAGTTGAAGCTTGTAAACAAGATTTATGAGCTTTATTTCAAATAAACTTGTTACATGTTGGTCTGACCTGCTCACAGCCTTTGATGATGCAACAGCAAAGGTGTCCACAGGGCTTTGGGTTGATCATGGTGGTAATATGCTCCTTGGCTTGGAGGTCAAGGAAGAATTTCTTGCTTCGTTCAGCCTTTTTCCTGCAAACAAAAATTAGCTATGTCGGAATGAAGGACTATTGTTCTATGGCCAGACCATGAGGCCAATAAGATATCACTATAAAAAGGCAAAAGAAACGTACACTCACTCCTATGATTACATTTTTACCTTTCAGTATTAAGATACATCAGTTTGGCCACATCGTAACAAAGTCGAGCTTCCAGTACAGCACAGTTTTCATATGCATGCCTATGAAAGACATACCGAGGGAGAAAGTAAGATTGGTTATATTTACAAAAGAAAACTACTACACAACATGTAGTACTTACACATTCTTTTGTGTATTTACAGTAGCTCTATATTCACAAAATTAAAATATTGACTGGTAAAAACCAGTAAGAATGCAACAGTCACAAATTTAAAAAAAATACACTCCCTAAATGTTATCTTTTATTTGTAGATTTAGTTTAGGATACAGGAGCAAAGATAAGATTGTTGTTAATACTATTTGACAGAGTGGAAGTTGAGCTAAACATCCCCTCCTCAGTCTTAACACATGACTTGAATAATCCTGCTCATCAGGCTTCCACTATGGACAGTTAGACATATAGGCCTGTCATTGTCTGATCCCGGCGAAAAGGAGGACAGCAGTTAACAGGAAAAGGCATGCCTCGTATACATGCCTCTTAATGCTGTTACTGCATATCTTAAACCCATGATGACAGTACGGTGAATTATTCTGCAATATTAATTGTACCAGTGAGAATGATCCTGAGGTGTGCTTACTCAAAGTGTTGCTTTATCTCAAGCTCCTCCGCGTATTTGGAGACGCCGTTAACAAATAAAGTGCGTTTTACCTGCATGGAAACAAAAGAGAGTAATTATCAAAAACACTCTGGCTTAAGTGTCCAAAAGGAAGATTTTTTGAATGCTTGCCACCCACCAGGTCATCCTCCTTGTAGTGCATCTTGGAGGTGTGCCGTCTCATGCTGAACACCGTCAGTAACAGGTAGAGAAATGCAAAGGATGTGTGCAGCCACAATAGTGCAGTACTGGGGAAAGAATGGGTAAAATGGCTTTAATAACAGAATTAGAAAATACATAGAGTATATCTGAAATTAAGTGACGGTATAAAGGCTACTCACTCAGCTTTCAAATTTACGATAGTGGTTCGCCCGAAACTATAAGCGTTGTTTTCTGCAGAAAGAATATTATTCATGGTATTGTGATATACTGTATTACCATAGACTAGACTAGACAAAGCTAGATGTGAAACATTTTGGTAAAGACATTTGGTAGTACGCTTTAATGCAAGGCAAACAGAGGAATGATAAGGAACATGATTTCTTTTTTTCAAGGTTATTTCAAGCAGGTAAATTGATAAAAATGTCAATCAACTTACCAAGTAGGTTTCCCGAGAAGTTAACAGGCAAGATGATGCCCACAGAAAGCACGCCCACCACTACCAGCAGGCCAATGATGTGGCGCTGAAAGGACAAATAATGTACTGCATCCTCACCACACTTCTCCCTTATCTCTTCATCCCTACAGAGAGAAAACACGCACAATTACAATTATTTCTTTAGATTTAATAAAATTAGACGATTAATATTCTGTTATATTGTCATATCCAATATTCCTTTAGGTAGGTTTACTCACTTAATGCGGAAGATAGCAGTTAGCCACGAGCAGAATCCCTGAGAAAGAAGGCGACAGAAAATGAAGTTGCTGTACCATTTTTCCCATGGTACATATGTTTTATTAGAAATAGCACACTTACTGTGTCTCTCAGATCAATGTCTACAGAGCTGGAAACTGAAGTGAGACGTTCATAGCGTTCAGGTGCATCTGATGTCATTGCAGAGGCCGTACTGTATGCAGATAAAACAAAGCGTCATATTCTTGATGAGATGCAACTGTTAACACAAGGGGATGTTAGGTCTTTGGGCCTCGGGACAGTGGGATTACAAACAATTTGGAATGGTCGACGATACAAAACACAGACACACGTAGCTCTGAAATGGACTGAAGAGTCACTCCTGTTAACCCTGTTTCGGGCTGCTGAATTTTAGTTGGTAAACCAGTCAACCGCAGGAAGATTCTCTCCAGTCACATTTCATGCAGAATTAGGGGAAAAGAGCCTACTTTACCCAGGATGAGCACACCATTGCTGTCAGAGGAAAGGTTAAAACTAAAAAGATAGAAGTCAAAGCTCTACACAAAGATCATTTCTTAAAGAAAACAACATAAACCAAGTGATCATCGAGAGGCAGATTAATGGAGGTTTTCCAGCAGAGCCACAGGTTCTTCTGAACATGAAACTGCATTTAAGGCCTTTATGGTTTTTTCGGAAACACATTTGATTGCACTCCCAGGAAACTGTCATGTCGGTTCAAATTATACCTACAGGAGAAAATATAGAGGAGCCAGGCTCTGCTGGAATTCTAACATTGGTTCAGTGGTGAATACTACATGAAAGGATTACGTCACCCAGGACTCTAAGGGATCTATAATGGAATGAGAAGGAGGCCTGTGGCTCCACCGTCAATCCTCCTCTCCCACATTCCTGTGAGAAGTGGAATAGGCTCATCTCAGTTCTAGTAGACAGGACACACTGTGGATGCACCATGTTAGGACCTGTCTACGAACTACCACGGATCAGGGAAGTATTACCTCTCCCTGTAAGCATCCGGTCTGTGCGGCTCATGCAGTGCGCTCACACAGAAGTCCATGCTTAATAAAGAGGTCAACACACAGATAAGCACACACAATCTGATTAGGATGGTGAGAGAGGACGAGTACACCCAACAGCAGAAGTACGCAAGTGACCAGGAGAGGGAGAATAATTAGGAACCTGGCACTGGGAAACGCCTGGAGAAAGAAGAAAAACGACTAAAACCATCTAGATTAAAAAACAGATTGAAGCCCACAGCACCCTAGGCAGGACGGACAAGAGTTATGAGTGAGGTTAACTGCGGAGAGAGGAAAGGAGAGCAGTCTACAATATAGATGAGGACGACATACTATTCCCGATCATCCAGACGACTGTAGCGCTGATCCATTTGTCTAAAAAGAAAAGCAAATCGAATACATTTAGCTCACTCAAAAGGGACGTGTCCCTGTCAACCAGTCCGGGAGCTGGTTTAAAGAAAAACCCTGGATGTATATTACTCCAGAGGCATACCAATGAAGGTTTCAGTTCCTTCTGGTGTACACACAGATGAATTCATTTCCACCCTATAGATAGATAGATTACTCTATGACTTGAGAACAACCCATTATCGTTTTTTTCCAGTACAGGCATTGCTTAAGAATCTGAAACAAAAGGTTCATTAAAGCTATAGGCCATTTTGTGATAATTACTTGTGTTTTGAAGTAAACACACAATTCAAGGCAGTCAATGATCTCACGTCAGCACAGTCATGAGACAACAAACTTCATTTCCTTTTTGTGTTTCAAAAGTGTCCCATGCTGCCACCCCCCTCCCATCCTCCCACCATGCTGCAAGCCCATTATCTGCTCACATGCAGCTGCAAAAATAGTGTATCTGCAACATCACACAAACAAAAACGGGGGGATGTAGGTGATGGAGCACTGTGTCATGCACTTTCCAGCATTCAGTCAAATGGGTCTTTACTAATGTCCGCACTCCCTCTGGCCAAATTTCGATCAATACATTTGCTTCATCTCATGGTGGGGCAGTTTATACAGAGTAATGATATCAACCCTTGTTGACAGCCGTCTCATTGGCTGCTTCCAAAACTATTGTCTTTTATGATCAGTCATGACATCAATCTCAAGTTTGATCCAAACGTATTCGTAAGAATAGAATTAATAAATATTATAGTGGGGAACTACTGTCTAATAACCGTGTGTTATGTCTTCCATTTTAGACTTATTGAAATGACAGGGCATTACAATGGCTAAAATCTTTGAGACGAAAAGGAAAACTGCTGATGAGGACTTCCTGTCAGGAGTATCACTCTTGTGATGTCTGATTCGGTCGGAAAACGACTTCTTCCTCAGAAGGAGAATGCAGCAGTCTTTAGTTTTACCTTACAACCAAGGACCAGATATTGATAAAAATGTGTTCTTTGGTCGATAGATCAATAGGGGGTCAAGGGTCACAACTGTTCTTGCCTCCTGACACCATCATTTGAACACTGACAAGGCTGTCTTTGGGTATCCATTGATGTGAGCTGCTGGTCCCCTTCCCCCCTGTTGAGCGTTATAAACCTTCATACAATAGCCATATCACAGCAATGCCTGTCCTCTGACTCTGGTTCTATAGACAATGCTTTCTTAACCCTGGCAATTGTTGCATGCTTATTTCTTCTGCAACCGTGTGTAACTAGTCTGAACTAGTCACATTTAACCAAGAAAAAAACAAAAGGGGAATTCCTTTGCACTACTGCAAGTCCTGCAGTAAAGTGTAAGTCATCAAAAGTAATACAAAACATGAAAATGTTTATGAAGGTAATTTAGCTTAGCTTAGCTTGGTTTGTGTACCAATGACCTACAATGTATCAAACAAATATTTTCAATATTCACCACTACAGTGTGTTCAAAACATGTCTAAAAACATTGTGATGTTTACATATCACATTTCAACCACAGTTGATATCAGTGCATGTTGGCCACGATGATTTCGTTTTCATTGACACAAAGTGGTCAAAAAGCATTGATAGTGGAACTTATGTGTTCTATTTACCTGTCTGCATCGGTCACCAAAGCGAGGCGGCCATAATCCCATGCTACTTTTCTCAAGAAGGAGAACAAAAACAGCACTCCCTACAAGTACAAAATAAACATAGTCCGTCACTTTTATTGACATTAGAAACATCTACTGAAGAAAAGCTAAATAAGGACCTTATCATTAAGAAAACAGCTCTGACAGTAGGGCAGGAAAACTTGAAATTTAAAATGGAAGAATTACCACTGTGTCATGATTCGTATATTTTATGAAGTGCAGTGACATACTGAGAATATGTTGATGGACAAAGAGACTCACCAAGAAGCACATAAAATCGAGGGCAAGGACTGTCGGTACACCCCCGAAAGGCAAGCCCTGGAGTACTGTACTGCGTATTCGTGCCGAGTAACAGTAGGCCCTGGTTGTATTGGACGGGGATGGTGGGCAGCTCTCTGAATCCGAGCATCCTTCCACCGCCCAGAAGGCCATTGCTAATATCAACGCACAATGCATCATTTATTGCAGCATGTTGACCTGTCAAGAAAAGGGAAACGTGTTATGTTTGCTGATAATGTGCAAAAATGGAGACGAGATAGAGATACAGTAACTGGACCCAAGCAATAACAGAGAGAATAGGTATGAGGTTGTAAGGGTAGTGAAATCAGGAATTTCCCCAGGAAAAAAAAAATAGAGGAATCTGAGTAAAGTTATTAGAGGTGTAGGAAAAGGCAACATTTCAAATTAATTACCTGGAGAGATGATGATATATCCATGTGATAAAGTAAAGTTAGTGTGAATGCTACTTTGCTGTAAAGCTTCACAGAACATGCTGAACGCAAGCATATATATGTTCTGAAGGAGCTGAAGGTTCAATGGTTAAAATTGGTTGAAGCACGCAGAAGAAGGCATTCGGCATGTTCAGTAAAGCTTTTCAGAAATATGAATTAAACTTGTTTTTGAGGCGTTCCAATTCCACATGGTTTTCAGTTTTCCTGAACAGAACGGAGATGAGGGATTTGAATGTTGAAATGCCATTGATCTCAAGATTAAAACGTTTTGAGGGAATTCAAGTATTCACAATAGATGTGCCGAAGGAGCCAAAGATATATAGTGGAAATTAGTGGAAGGGTGCAGAACTAGTTGAAATTGTTGTCATGGTGACGTCATAGAATGGCTTAGATCTAAAAGAAAATGCAGTGCAAATGCTGCTTGGCTGAAATTCCTTTGATCCCTTAAACCATTCATTACAGGAGGAAAACGATTCAGTAAAAGATGAATATTTTAACAAGTATGAATTGTTGCAAAAAGTTGAATGAATGAGCTGAACGTCAGGGGTTAAATGGTTGAAAATAATATAAGAGCCACAGGTACGGTTGCATTGCTGCTGGGTACAAGGGAAAACAGATGTGGCGGGGAACATGCCTATGAAGAATGTGGGAGTAATGCTAATGTAAACTGCAGTCACTCTAGGAAACCAAGCGGCAGTATACAGAGGCTGCATAGTGAGAAAGCAGGCCGTTCAAATTCTGCAAGTAACAACATAACTAATGATAAACATGTTTTCATTACTATATTGTGACCATCAGATGGACATCACCTTTCCAGAAACATGATATAATAAATATTATTAAACGTTCAGACAGACCTACTGAATGGCAACCCACTATATAGTGACTCGGGAATCAAAGCCCAACATCGAAGTAGTGGCAGTAATGCACCTTGCTATTTGCCAACTGACAATCTACACCAATGAAAGAAGAAGGCCAACAATGGAAAATATTGACACATGAATAATGCATGAGGGATAATGAGTCAGATGAGAAATGTATCTGTACAACATACAGGCTAATCCAAGACAGCCCTTATTCCTGTCCCAGCACACACTATAAATGAAGTGTGACCTCTTGACACCAAGGTCAACATTCACCAAGACAATAACGAATTAGAAGATTCAGGCAAAAGCAGTTTGATAAAAAAAACGGCTATCCAATAAATATGAAAGAAATCTGAAAGGACACCAGGAAGATGAAAGACATTGCCATGAGTAAAGCATGAAGGAAAGACAGGCAAAAATGATTTAAAAAAAATCCATCACGTACCATTTACGACCAAATCAAAAACAGATCTAGTGACAGTGGGATTAATACGTCATGTCCTGCCTCCTACATGCGCAACCCAGGCCCTAGCCCTCTCGGGCTCACTCAGACATTTCACTAAGGGTGGCAGAAAATGTTTCAGAAAATGATGACTTTCACGGACATTCGCATTCTCACATACACTGTACAGCCCCTCTAACATGTTTAGGCAAATTAGTATACTTCAGTGCTAAACTTGTGGCCTTTGACCCACTCTTGCCAGCGGCATTCCCGATACTGCTCATCTGCCCCAACACTAACTCATTTATCTGCTCCCTGGAATGCTGTGACATCAGTGGAGAGGGACAGAGCCAGAGTTGAACAATAAGCCAATAGAGACCACAGGGTTCAAATGGACCGGTCTCAACCCAAGGACACAACACCCCCATTTGAATGTCAAAATCTATTTAAATGCACCGTTTGATACATCATGACTTATCTGCACGCAAATACTGTGCCACCTTTCCACTTGATGCTAGTTGCTAGTTACCATCAGACTGGCAAATATTCCCAAAATACAAATAAACATCTCCCTCACTGCCTTCACAAGGAGATGAAGGCAGTGAGGGAGAAAAAAAGCATGCATGTCAACTCGAAACTTGTTCTCAAGAGTTTGCCATTTTCTCTACATTTTATGCAGGTAGAACAATATACATGTAGTTCATATGATTTTCAAGAATGATATCCATCTTTTTGTTTTTTTGGGGTAGATAAACAGCATCAATGAAAAGCATCTAAAGGGACAAATAAAATGGAAAACATCCTAGAAAACAGTAAATCATTCAATTTCCTATAGGCAGCAGTCAACTAGATGCAAATATGAATTTGCTCAACTCTTTTCTCCTTGGATGTGCACTAGTAATTAATGCACTCGTTTAACAACTGCAATGTCATTGAGATAAAACCACTCAGTGATAGATATTTCCACCATGTTCGAAATCCTCACTAAGTAAAGACCCTGATATCACAAGATACATCATTACTACATCTAGTATATATGACAAAACAACTGCCCTTAATAAACCAATCTCAATATTTTAGAAGCTTTACCAGTGTGAAAACAGTGAATAAAGAATAAGTGCACAGACAATCAGGAAGTGTCAATCAGCGCTGGTCATCTATTGGATTCCATTGGCATTTCCATTGGCATTTCCATTGGCTGATTATCACAGACCAAGCATGTGATCAAAGCAAATGTATAAGTATGTTGCAGCATGTATGCATTTACTTATTTGAATTCCAATTAGTAACAGGTATTAACAATGCTTCCTGTGGTCCACTCAAATATAAAAAAGTAAAGTATCTTTCCCAGATACATGCAATATATGTATTTGTTAGTCACATTCCATACCTAAACCTTATATACTCCACCACTATACCATCATAGAGACATTTAAGTTGATGCTTTATGATAAAACACAATTACACTGAATAAAACAAGAGCCATTATGTTCTCTTCTGAAATACTTGGCAAGACAGACATTGTTGTGTTGAAGAAAATCTAATTCCATTATTCCATTATCTCCATAATTAAATTATACCTAAAAAAAAAAGACTAAAAATTGTGTTCTTTCCTGATTTCAATGAAAAGCATTAATGGATTTAAGTCTAAACGACCACAGCTATTCAATGAATTTGCGGTTTATAAAGGTAATAACACAAAGCACTGTGTGGTTGCAGACTTGAGTATTTATTTTATTTTTTATATGTGAGGAGCTAATCCCTTTGATTTTGTCACCAATTCAAGTTTCAAAGTCAAGATTTTAACAGACTGGTGCACTAATCAAGCAGCAATAATGTACAGCATCCCTCAGCATTTGCCACACCTTAAAATGATCATGATAAATAGCTAACCATTTATTTACATAAAATATGTATGTGGAAAAGGCACACACACTCACCATTTGGTATAGCGAGGGCCGTTGTTTTGTTTTGTTTTTTTTACATGTTGGATGTAATCGGTAAGAGCAGTCGTAGGACATACTGTTAGTTCTTGAGAGAGGCTTTCAATTGGCATTTATCACCGTCACTGGACTCCAGTAAGGTTGATGCACAAAATATTAAGACTCCTCGAAGCCAGCTTATGATTATCCATT
Organism: Colistium nudipinnis; assembly: GCA_016785305.1. Lineage (NCBI taxonomy): Eukaryota > Metazoa > Chordata > Actinopteri > Pleuronectiformes > Rhombosoleidae > Colistium > Colistium nudipinnis. The sequence continues at coordinate 3,637,143 of JAFBJU010000683.1, read as the reverse complement.
TAAAGGCTATGCAAATGGAAACTAACGGACCTAGTCACTTCCTGTGACTAGTGGCTGTGACAAATCGGGGGCTTATGGCTTTAGGGTGTCAAATGATATAATCACTATGAATTCACCAACATTAATCACAAGAATAGTCCTTACGATCAACAAAGCTACCGTCTTTGGTTGACATGCATCAATAATGAAAAGCAGCTCACATTGCCGTTTACCTCACTGGGGCTCTTAGCGTTACCCTAGCGCTAATGGTAACGGAATTTGTTTGTTTGTGTGTTTACAAGTTCCGAGGAAGCGCCTTGTTGTTGCTGTTGTTATGTACCTGCCATAACGTGTTGGGAGTGGATAATTACATACGATTCTGGTGAAGCACCATTAAATAAATCAGTTACTTAAAGGAAAAGCTTACCTTGCAAGGATACGCAGCAGGAGCAGAAAGTGACACAAACAGCTAATGTGGGCCAACAGTCAGCCGTAACGTTGACGTTAGCTTACTTAGCCCCTCGATGTAGCTAATAACAGGTGGGGGTTGCCTAACGCCTGGCGGTTAATTCCCGCATCAAACTAGACGTGGTAGAACCTCCCAGGCACAGTCACCCACTCCAACCAGACGGAGCTGGTCAGGGAAGCGGTGGAACTCGTGTTAATGACAGATAATAGTCCGCTGTCTCGCTTGCTTCTGGCAGCCGGTTGAACGACTCTCGCTAACCCAACCAGTCCAACAGCAATCAGTTTATCAGCGTGACTCACACAGACCAACACCACATAGAGAGATGGCACATGTTGCTACGCGAGGGCCCCGATCTCCGTCGAGTCCCAGTCGTGTGGTTTCTATGCTCCTATAGTTCTAGGTTTTGCCGAGCGCGTTTATATGACGTAAAACAAAGTAACAAACGAGCTAACAAGCGCCGGTAGCTGCTTTTCTTGTTACTTTGGGTGCTGTTGTTTGTAAGAGTACCTACTGTTGGCATTCAACAAGTTCAATACAAAAAGTTGTTTTCCTTATTTTTAGTTAAGTCTGATCTCTCATATGAACGTCTGTCAGCTAACTCGGTTGAAGACAGACTGTCGCATGTCGATGACGTCACATCTTTGACATTGGCATGGAGCGTGATAACAGGGTAACGCCAACAAGATATAGCTCAAACTTAAAATGTGACGCTTTCTTTTATACTTTTCTTGCATTTGTGTTGATATTCGGAGTAAAAGTTACAAATGAGAAATATGTAGGCCCTGATGTTTGCACTCGTGATTGTTTTTCTCTATAAATAGCTGTTGCAGTAGGAAACCATTGTTAGCCTGCTAATAGCTGACTGTGTGTACTTTCTCCACCCAGCTATCAAACTCTTTGTAGGTATGGCTCTCCCGCAACTGTCACGAGCCTTTACTGGCCTCTTCATCGGTAAATATTCCATAGCTCACCAGAGGACATTTGGGTAAGAGATTTTCCTTTCAGTTTTAGGGCCCAGTTTCTAGTTCAAGACCTTTCGGCTAGCACGTTCAGTGGTGTGGTCCGTCTTCACAGATTTTACTGTTTTTCCTAAACCCTATGAAATCAGTCTAAAAATGTACTGGCCCAAAGAGACATCTTCAGCACATATCAGTCAAATATTACAGTCCCCCTATAATAACTTAAGACTATAAGTCTTAAAAACATCTCAATTGCAAATGGAGTGGATATTATTATCACAAAAGGCACAAACAAATAAGAGTTGTTTAAACATTTCTGGAGGGGATATTAAGGGGTGATGTGTGATCTATGATATTATTATTATTATATGTAGTTACCCAGGAGGTATTGTTAATGTAAGATGACATATTTACTGTTTTTTTATTCTTGACAGTGTGACAGCGGTCGCAGCAGCCATTCAGAAAATGTCAAGAGTCCGTGTGGTGGACAACAGCTCTCTTGGAAATACTCCATATCACCGTCCACCAAGAGTGATCCATGTCTACACCAAGAATGGCGTAGGGAAAGTTGGGGACAGAGTGTTGCTTGCCATCAAAGGACAGAAAAAGAAAGCCTTAATCGTTGGACAGAAAATGCCCGGAAAATGCATGAATCCACGCTTTGATTCAAATAATGTTGTTCTGATTGAAGACAATGGGAATCCTACGGGGACAAGGATTAAGGTTCCTTTACCCACGCATCTACGGAACCTGGAGGGAGACTACTCTAAAGTGTTGGCAATTGCAAGTTCATTTGTTTAACTGCATTATTCGGCAGTGATCTATGGAAAATATACCATGTGTTTCACGTTTTCTAGTAAACTGTTATCACTTTATGCTTGTTTTGTCAGTAAACTTTAAAAGGAGCAAACAGTCACATTGTCATCTATACATTATTTCATCGTTACTCAATTAATGTCATAAACTGTCAACATGTTTGACTTTTACTAATGCCTCTATGTTTATTGAAAACATAACCTTTAGCACAAATGCATAGGATTTCTGGATTAGTCTCAGTAGCCAAATGTTTGCGCAGTTGATCATGAATACAAAAACAAAAATGAGAAATGAGGGAAAACCAGGGAAATATTTATTGAAGGCACAACATACATTCACAACAAATACTTGAGTGGCACATTTTTAATAGCTGCTTACAACATCACTGCGTTGTGTATAAGGCATTTAGTTATTAGGTGATCCCTGCAAATCTGACTTGAGTGAACCATTTTATAGTATTTCTCATGAATGTGAGCCAACTTCCCTAACCACTTCCTTCCAACTAAAACACTAGTGCAAAATAAAAACAAATCAAGATCAGCTGCTTGACATAAACTCCAGAAGAAAAAACCTGGGCGGGCTAAACTTCAGTGTCAAAAGCCAAAAAATTCAAATCTTTACCAACACAAGAAAAGATGTGTACCGCCACCTTCAGGTATAAACATGAACTGACCAACTCATCACTGAGATGATCAATGTTTATAACGTTTAATATCAATTTGCCTCAAAGACCTTAACTATTTAAATAATTAAAATCTGGAAAAATTGAAATAAGGGCGGAACGATTTAGCAAGACTATAAGACTTCACTTCTTACAGCAACAGATTTAACGCCTCAAAATAATGTATCTGTAGTCAACCTGTGAAACGCCTTTGCGAGATTTCAATATAAGATAAAACAGAAAATCAGTTGGCATTGTTACAGAGAGCAAATTAAAAGATAGAGATATAAAATCAACAGTTACATCGCACAGTACATTTAGTGATTTGTGTCATGCACAGACTCATGCTGGGTTTTTTTTTTGACCGGTTAATGTCGCACATGGACTGCTTCGTACTGTAAGTTTGCATAGTTCGTAAAATCAAGCCGGGAAACTCGTCTCGGTTGGACTTTGGTTTTCCGTCATACAGCTTTTCTGCTACTCTAGGTGCTGAGGTGGGATGTGTTAAAGGATTAGCATGTCACTAAGGCTGAGGAGTCTTCAGGTCGGTCTGTACCTTAACTCTACATGGTCCTCCACCAGCAAGGGCTCCTCTTTATCCACACATTGTGAGGAAAAGCCACTAGCAATGTGAGAAATATAGTTAGACTGACAGAAAAGGATAAACTGTAATGGGGGTCTCTTTTAAAAAACAGAACTTACCTCTGTGATATTCATCTCAGCCACTCCTGATCCCTCCTTGTCACACTGCTGGTAAGATCCTGTTGGACGTTGGACATTTTTATAGCTTGCCGATTGTATTGTCATTCACACTGTATTAATACCTTATATGGCCTCAATACAGTATATAGTGTATGCATTTAAACATCTACGGCAACATTACTCACTAAACATTGCTTCAAGCTTGACCAAGCAGCAGATGAAGTTGTCAAAGTCAATCATCTCATTCTCTGCATACCGGGCCACCAGGATCTGGTGCAGTCTATTATTTAGTTTAAAACCTTCAAAAGAGCAAAGCAATTAGAGAGGACTTAAGTTCACATCAATGAGGGTGCACTATATGAATATTGAAATAATATTCAATATAATCAAGAGCATAATACCTGCTGCTTCCACAGCCAGACGCATCTCATACGAGCTCATGGCCCCGGACTTGTCAAGGTCAAACTGTCTAAAAATGACCTGGGTGAAAATGACAGCAATGTAAATAGAAACACAGAGGGTCAAGTGTGTAATGCTCCTTTGACATAATAAATACATTCTTACCAACCACTTCCGGATCTTGTTCCAGAGGATCTGAAACTCTACCAGTCCCAGACGGGCACTACCATCTTTCTGGCAAACAAGGAGTTGAGGGGAAAAACTACACACACTTGGCAAGATCAATATAATTTTTTTTTGTTTCTAGAAAAGTTAAATTACATTTTTGATCAGTTCGTGCTTGATAACAGGATACATCCATCAGATTAACCATGGTCCTACATGATTTCATACTGAAGCCATCAGTCTTCAGGTCCTTGTCTGAAATAGCAAAAGAACTTAAATACTTATTAAGCACTAAAATGATTCAGTTGAAGTAGCACTGTGGGGAAATTACACGCTACAGTGGAAGTGGAAAACAATGGTTGATAAACTAATATGTATTCTTCTGGCCTTAATTAATTGTTCACTTATTATAATACTCACGCCGGGTGACAACTCTGTTTAGAATGGTCCTAAGCTCACGTATGGATATCTCCATATCCTGGAAAACACGGAGGACAAGAAAAGATAATTGGCATGATTTCAGTTCAAACAAGAGGAGCTTTATCAGCTTTGGTTTATTCAGTAACAAGGGGGATTTTATGTATAAGACCACCATATGATCACTCTAATCAATACCATATTACCATATAAAAAATATTAAAGTAGTGCCAGCAAGTACATATTCAAACAAAGATAAGAAACAGTTAGACCTAATTGTTTTTCAAAGCCTACCTCTCCTGCGAGCTGAGCAAACATAGATTTAAAGGCGTCATCGATATCCTCTTCAGTTACTTCATCCTGCAGGTTGGCAAACAGAAGCAGTTACCAATAGGTACGAGAGAAGTTATTAATTTGTATTGATTATGTAGATTATTCATTTGAGAGTGTTAGTCGCGTGTCACGTACATCGTCCTCCAAATCTGCAGAGATTTCATCGTCCAGTTCTCTACATGGACAAAAAAATAGTATGAAAAGGTTTCCATTTTTACACATTTCAAATACATACACTGACATTAAAATCAAATGCAAAAGACACTTACTCCGTTTCCGATTGCTTCTCAGTGAAGACTCTGAGGACAAAGTCAGCCTCTTTGCCGGGCTCAAAGGTGGAGGGGACGATGAGGTACTCTCCAGGGGGCAGGCGCAGTCGCGTGCTCACCTCTCTCAGGTTAATGAAGGTCTCCGAGCGTGCGCACGATGAATGACTCAAAAAGAAATTCTTCTTCAAGTGGACATTCTGGCAGCCTCTGTACTAAGGACGGTAGGAAATAATTCATCAAGCGAAATGCGCTTGCTTGTATTACTGCCGACCGTTTCACGCAGCCTAACAGAGTTCCCTTTTTGGAACAAAATAAATTATCAGCAGTGCAGTAAAATGTACACCTGCTCTAGTACATGGTTCAAAGTTTGCTAAATCAACAGTATTCTGCTGCAAATCTAGATTATAATATTTGCCTGCTAATTGCTAAAATAAACAGTGGTACTATGTGGTGCCCGGCCTACCTCTTCTGGGATCTGCAAAAAAAGATAAAAGGAAAAGTCAAAACCCATAAGCTGAGGAAAATCTCTGAGATGTGATATCGTAAACAAATAAATACACAGTGGGATTGGTAAAACACATTTATATCCCTGTACTCACTTCATAGAGAGCAAAGCCAATGGTGTGCATGTCCTGGCCTTGGCGCCGATATCTGCGTCGGTCCTTCTGCATGAGAGCTACTAGAAAACTGCACGCCACCTCATCGTCCTCTGGGTCATCATCTTCCTCCAGCAGCGTGATCTTATACTGAGGGTTGATCCAATACGTGTCTACACAGACAATGCATTCGTGTTGAAATGTCATCCCTTACTTATGCTGCTGGAAATATTTTTTTCCATGTCCATTTTCCAGCCTGTGTGATTTCTCCCTGTCGGCGACTTACTGGGGTGGTTCCTACAGCCTCCAGCCGTGCTGCCTCTTCTCCACATGCCATCGAACTTTATGGTGTTCCAGTGGCTGAGACTGTCGTCGCTCAGAGCATCGGCAGTCAAGTTACAGATCTCTAGCCGAGAAAACTGGCTGGTGAAATCACGGAAGGACATCCTGGAGGAATAAAGGTTGTGGTCAGTCAAACGTGCAGCTTTATATACAAGTGTACATTTCGCAGCACTGCGCTCATTCAATTCTTGTTCAAAGATCACTAAGAAGATTGTCATGAGTTGTGTAACTGTCCGTTTATGACGGAACAGGAGCCATAGGGTAGTTAGTTTAGTCTGGCACAGGGTTGGAATAACTAAGATGTTACATCCTGTCCACCTAATCCATAAAAAACAAAGTGTTTTTTGGGGGTTTTCGAGCGATGACAAAAATGAGGAAAGTCGGTTCGTATGGCAAGCAAATAGGCCGACATAAAGGGACCTCACTTAAAATACGTCCCACATATTTATACAAATCAACCATACAAGAGAATGTGTTAATTAAAGAGTTTTTGAGGTGCTGATGGGTGGATATTGTTATCCATACACAGAACCAGGCGAGCTGTTTCCGCACGGTGAATACTGAATACACAGAATATTAAGCATAAATCTAACGTTCTTAGACATCGTAACAGTAAATGAAATGGCCCATTGCCACGTCTCACCAAAATTCCCCATCTTCCATTTTAAGATGCGATTCCTCTTGTTCGGAAGGGTCAATCTCATCCCATTCAGGTGAACTACACATGACAAGACAAAGACACAGGCATAAATAGGTTTAACACTTGTGAAATAAATATTTAAGTACGCCACTGACGTTGATGTTTTGGCACACGCACTTATCACTCCAGGCACCAGTCCACTCCACCTGGCCCCAGGGGTTACGTACTCGGATAAGACGCGTCATAGTGCCCCGAAAATCAACCTACGCAACACCAGAGGGATACGAAACTTAACGACCACTCTTATCATGAATAGTAACCTATTCAAGACATCGTAGCCCCGCGCAGACAGACCTCCTTAAGTCCTGTCACTGAGTATGCGTGGCCCTTCACAAGCTTCTTGAATGTAACAGACTCCATGTCGAAGGCGCTGGTGATCTGTAGGTATAAATGTATCAAAAAAAAAAAAAAAAGAGTATGAATTGTCTGGCACATACATAAATAGAAGTGTTTCTAATGCGATTGGCTTTCTCGGGATGGCGCGACATCGATCGGCATTGTGTTGCCGGTGTGCCAGTGTGTTCGGCACTTACATCGATGGAGCAGCCAAGCAGCGAGCCTCTATCCAGAGCCTTGCCGATGATCCTGTACAGATCTCGGGGAGCACTGCGGAGCTCGTACATCTCCGACACGCCGCCTGTGAAGTCCACAAACCCTTCAGTGGTGCTTCCACCGGACAGAGCCTCATAGGAGCCATTGAGTCTGATAGGGCGTAATAGAAAACACGTCAGTTTGATTGTCATCAAATGCAGTACTTCAGAATACGATTCACAGCTAAATACATTTATGCTGAATAATTCAGCAGCTTCAAAATACGCACTTAGAATAAGCCTTCTCCAGGAGAGCACTCCAGAACTCATTTCCCTCTGCCGAATGGACGAACATGAGCTCGCCGTCTTTGACGGGCAGCCTGTCATCAATCACTACATCCACCCATTCGCCGAACTGCCAGAACTGCAAATGCGGAGGAAAAGTTAAGAACACTTAACAACCCAAAGGGCCTGCCATACTCTCAAACAAGGGAAGGGCCAAAACCTGAAAGTGGAAGATTCCAGCATAGTCATCTTGGAAGGACTGCCCGTGCGGGACAACCCGATGAAGGAGCTTCTCATTCAGGGTGAGAGAGCCGATGGCGGCCAAGAGCCAGCAGTCCCCTTTGAGGAGTGAGGAAAGGCACTTAAGAACCGCCATCCAATTATGTCCTCCCCCCTAATGACCGAATCAGCAAGGACTTACCGAGTGCTCCCTGACAAATGTCTGTTCTGGTGGCACCACCCACAATGAACTGAGGATCCTCTGACAGTTCCTATGGAGAAATAAAATGTGCGGATGAAGACGAGGGACTCTTTAAAACAAACAGATTTGCGTCCACGACACGACACAATTTTACGGCCTACTTTAAGGCAACATATTTCATGGCCCTTCTATTATTGCACCCAGGCGTCAGCTCCCTGCGTGTTAATGAGGCACCGTAAACAAATGTCACAGCAGGGAGTGGTGAGATGCCATGAGATGCCAACAGCTGCAGACAGTGGTCTGAGAAGTTCCTGTCGCTACTTGTCCAACTTCGTCTGAGTTTGCAGACAGGAAAAAACAGACAGTGTCATTGATATGTTTGTTTACATATGATGCTTTTTTAACTCCAAGTCATTAACAGCAGCAAATTGCTCTTGTGAAATATTATGTGAGGGCTTTAGATCTGGAGATCCAAAAAATCTGGGCTTGAATAGTGTGCGTTTGTGATTAAGCTGATTATGAACATGTTCCCCTCAGTTTTCTCACCGTGGGCCTCATCCACTCCACATCTCTTGTTTTGGAGGAATGGGGGGCGAGCTCCTTGAAGCCCAGGGATGGCGGCTCAGCTGGGAAACAGGGGTCTTCGAACAGGCAGCCCGACTCCACGCACTGTTGCTTGAGGGCCTCGTAGTCCTGGCTGGCAAAGTGCACCGCCTGCTCCTTTGAGCCCATGCCTTCTGCCCGGAGCCTGCTGCCGTATATTGTTGCAGATATCCCTCCAGCTGGATACATACTGGTGCAGGATAAAAATAATGGTGCCAGTGGGTGGGTATGCACAGTGCTGTCTATTAATAGCAAGAAAAGCTAATGGCACACTCTTGTCACAGAGTTACAGCACAACCACTGGGTACGGCAGTGTGTGTGGATCAGGGATGATTAAGATTGATTGTTTCGGATTTTCTTCCTGACAGTGAAGCACAAAACCAAGGTTCACTGAATGCGTGTCGGTTGTGGTTTAGCAACCTCAGAGGATTTAGACATTCTACAGTTACAAACTTGAATTTTGTAAGATCAATTCTTTTTTTCAGACCAGGTATGTTTAGATACTGTGTACTTTTATCCAAACAAAATCATAGTAAATTACAATTTAGTACATTTTTGTTCCCTACAGCGTGGACACAACTTTCATGTCCACCATGAAGGAAAGTTCATCATAAGTATTTAAATAACGTCTAAAGGTCCAACTGACTAATAAAATGTGATTATTGGAGGTTTGTTGGTTGGATTCATAACCTCAGTGTTAAAATGGTCCTTGCAGTGTCCTGCTAAAGGGACAATAGCAAGAATTCAGTTCTTTCCTCGCATGAATGGTAAGAGGATAGTAACAGTGCGTAGCGACAGCGATAGAAAATCAAAGTCAATGTGCTGCCATGGAAACTTGACTTTGAGACTAATTAATAATGGACTGGGAAATAATAGAGATACAGAGATGAGTGAGGAATGCGAGAGGAGAACAGCACACCACCAACTTAAACACAACAAACACAGGACGAAGGAAAGTTTGAAACACGATACCTTGGCTCTACAGGTAGTCTGAGGGGAAGAACGAGAAAAAAAGAGAAAATGTCAGTTGATGTTTTTTTTCCATTTTTAAAAAGTCTGTTTTTTGTTCTAAACCATATGAGGTGCACTGAGTGGATTCGGCCTGTGTAGACTCGGTAGGAAAAGCAAGCCTTAATGGATATCAGTGGTGACAAGTCAGTGGGGATCTTTTTCTCTTCCCTGAAAGCACTCGGTTTTCTATGCTGGAGAGGTTCACAGCTGTCAATGAGGTCTCCGGGGAGAACATAATGGCGTCGAAAGGGATAAAGAACCACATGCATCAAGAAGCTGCCTGTTGGATTTAAAGTTTCTAATTTGCTATGAATTCATGCCAGAAAAAACTGTGCCCCTTTGTTCCACCGCAATGGAATCCTAATGAGCTTGGTTTGGTAAACAGATCAGACCTTCAGTTAGCAGGGACAACTTGGATGGAGCTACAGTGGTGAGGGAGCAAGAGGGGCGGGGGGTGAGAACAATGATGCACCTAGAAGGAAAAACAAAACTCTGACATGTTGCTGTGCACAACTGGCTATCATTTCAGACAGACAGACAGAATCAATTCTGCAGACCCGTGACATTGTATACAGGACCCCCCGACCCCCAACCCACAGGGCCCCTGCATGCCTATAGAGTCTGCAGGAATGTCCCTCTGCTCTGACCCACAGCAGAGAGAAAGGCGGCCACTAAAGGGATATCTCACTTCGGTGGACAAAGAATAGCTGATCCACGCAGACCTGTGACTGTGATGTCATCCATGGGACTTCGACCCTGACCAACCCAAAACACCTCTCTGGCAAAACGCCCAGGTCTCCTGGGCGGGTTGGATTAGCTTTTTGCTAGGGAAAGTATGTCAGGTGCACAACATTGTTCTGACGGCACCTTCAGTTCAGCTATCACAGTGGGCCAGTGCTCTTTGCGTGCGCACCGGCGCGCGCAGTCCGCTTCAAACGCTCCACGACACAACACACATCTTGTTCCACCTCAGTCCCACTCACAGGTGCCTACCAGCGGATTCAATCTCTCACATGCGCTGACTATTGTGAGCGCCACAGCTGCTGCAGTGTGTTAAATCAGGAGCGGCGCACTGCACCGGAGGCCTGCGCCGCAAAAAAAACAAACCTCGAGGCACCGTTAACCATAAGCCGCTTTCCTTGGCACCACACACACGGGACGGAGACACGCACGCACACACACACACACTCACCTCAGCTGAGCGCGTTCAGGTCTTCTTTTTCCGAACCAGGCGTTAGCTGTGAACCGTGGGAGATCTGTGAAAAGGGGGTGGGGGGGGGGGCAGCAGTGTGGTGTCCAAGAGCACGGGCCGCCCCTCTGTACCGCACACACACGCACAGACGCACGCGCACAGACACACGCGAACGTACACTCACACGCCGCAGGATACAGTAGCCCCTAGAGGAGGAGGGGCCACCGCCCCACAGCAAGCAGCGCACACTGCCATTGGAGGTGCTGATGGTCACGTGATACATAGACTCACTGAAAACTACATTACATACATGAACCCGGTGAAAACTGAAATCTAAACAACATTGTTGACAAGTTCATATCAAATGTGATCACTATGAAAGTTCATCTTTGCTCGTCGCGTAATTGTAATCTCATTGTAATAGATGTCCTCTTGGCCTGTAAATTGAAACAATCGTGAGTCACCTAATAGATAATGTGCAAAAGAAATGACATGCAAAGGTTAAAGGTCACCAGGCAGCAAATCTATCAGACGGAAAGCTGGTATGCCAAGCCAGCCACAGATGTAGTTGTAAAAAAATATTTAAAAATATAAATGATGTAATTTTTTTTTAAATTGGTAATGGGTTTATTCAGCTGCATTGTCTATATATACAGAAATGTACGTATATTCCTCAGTGACAGAGAATTATAAATACAGCATTGTACAACAACTGTATGTTGCTTGTATAAGATGATTGAATCAAAGATAAATCCTACTGTACTCTCTGTGACAGAGGGTGGGGGGGGGTGATTGACATGCCTAAGGCTAAATAATAAAAGTAAATATTCGTTTTTTTCAAATCCTAGAAGCGTCTAGTGTCCTCTGAATCACACTGACTAACTCCAGTGAAAAGTGGTACGTTGTTTCTTAACTTAAGCCTTTCAGTGCATCAATAAAATATACCAGACTCATGGTGTGTGTTTGAGTTTAGCCTGCATATGACATATCCAACTTTAATGGCTCTTCTTTTGTATTTTTTTTCTTTCTTGTCTGGGGCTTTCTTACTGGTTTGAAGTAGGTATAGATCCGATTGGACAATAGTGACATCAAATAAATCACATACTGTATATCTGTGCATCAATAAAGATTTTGCATTTAGCAACCTTTCAATCAGACTAATGACACATGCTAGGTTGGTAAATCTGTTTCAAACATCAAGGCACACCCCCAAAGTCCTGATCAAGCAGATTCTTAACACTAACTACACAAAGATGTGTTATTGTGTTTGGCTCTATTCAATATTTTAATCATTTCAAATGCGCTATGCCAGTGTACAGAGTCAGAACCAAATATACCTTATGATTTTATATTTTATTAAGGGAATTATTCATTTATTACTATGCTGAATATCAGCTCATAAATCAGTACAAAATATAGGAACAAAAGCACTGTTGCCTTTCGGCCAATCATTAGCTTTTACTTAGATATAGACAATGGCTTATGTCTATTAGCTGTTTTGCAAAACCAACACTTCATGTATAATTCATGATTTGTAATGCTGTGTAAGTCCAGTCATAATACATTCTGTGGATACTGACATAACATTGTAACCACAGTCAAGCAATATGTATATGCTGACTGGATGCAGACATCCCCAAGTCTTTATGTTGCAATGTCATACCTACTCTTCACCTTGCACAACAGTGGCTCCATTGCGTGTGTTCAGGCTCCCATTTCTCAATCCCGTACTGGGGGTACTGAACTTGATCCCATCCCATAACTCTGGAAAAAACACCTCTACGCTTCTATTTTTTTGTGGGACAATTTTGCTGTAGATAATCAAGGAATAGTGACATTCTCACAAATTGAGCAAATAGTTTCTTTTCTTTACTTATGAAAAACAATAAATGCAATATCTTGACCACTGGTAATACAATCTCACAAAATCAGAATGAGGCCCGGTGAGTGTTGCTTCAGGCTATCTATTAAGGTGTGTCCCACTTTGTATTTCAGCTGTGGCCACAGCAAACTCTGTGCTGATTGGCTTGTCTGCTCTGTTTGTCTCACCTGTCCGTGGGAGGCCCCTCCCTGTCTGTGATCCCACCCTGCCTGTTCATCACCTGTAGTAGCTTTAAAGGGGGCGGGAATAAAGACATATCCCGTTTGTGCTCGGCCCGTGAAAAGACCAGCTCACGACGAGGTAAATCCAGTCACACTATCCAGAGAGTCTTAACACCGTACGAGGGGAAGATGACATCCACGGCAGACCGACTGGCCCATCAGCAGCAGAGGGAGCGAGGCATCGGCACCAACCGGCATGCAGTGAAGTTCTCCAAGCAGGATTATGAAACTCTGCGGCAGCAATGTCTGAGCAGCGGCCGTCTCTTTGAGGACAACTGCTTTCCAGCTGAGAGAAAATCCTTAGGCTACAATGAACTGGGACCCTATTCATCCAAGACCCGGGGTGTGGTCTGGAAGAGACCAACAGTAGGTTGCCACTGAAAAGAAAAAAAACACTCAAAACTTGACAATATAATGATATTGTTTAAACTCAACTGCATGTGTTTAGTCCTGGCTGTGTAGACAGCGAAAGTAGCAGTAAGCAGTTACTTCCCAGCTGCATCTGGATCAAAACACTTAAGACGTTAGGAAAGGTTGAATGTGTTCCAAATTCTGCTTTGTTAAAAGCACATTTTTTATTCAACACAATAATAATCAACCAGAAGCTGTGAGTGGAGGGAGGTAAGGAAATACTTCTCTTTTTTTACATTAATTTAAATGTTCTGTGTGTGAAACCCGCTTTGAATATTAAGAATCACGCACAGATCCGGAACTTCTGTCTTTTCAGGGTAAAATAAACAAACACATTTAGTTCCTTATTTCTTGGAAATTCTTTCTCTGCAAAAAGAATTGCACCTTTCAAAGAGGTTATTTTTACTTCGATCATCAAATCTATAGCATTAAATTATTCCTTCTTCCCTCAGTTGTACGATCATATAAAAATCTCTTCGCAGTGTTTGTCTTTCTTTTTTTTTTATTCGTCTTTAACTAAAACATTCGTTTATTGTGTTTCGTATTATATCCAGACATTAAAAATTGTTGTCCGTAGTTGAACCGTTTGTCATTGTCTGCTGCTCTGCACAGGAACTGTGCTCCAGCCCAAAGTTCATCGACGACGGAGCCACAAGGACAGACATTTGCCAAGGGGGGCTGGGTAAGTAGGGGGGTGGTTGCGACTTTTAGGAGGGAGCCACAAGCACCCGCCCATTCAAAATTAAACTTGCAAACGGCGGTGTGTTGGCACAGGTTATTAACAGCAGTGTTGCCCTGTGGTGAACACCACATGTTGCCCAATCTCACAGCACCCCTCTGCTCTTACCCTGCAGGTGACTGCTGGCTTCTGGCCGCAATAGCATCTCTGACGCTTGATCACCAGATCCTGGCCCGTGTGGTGCCTCCTGGACAGAGTTTCGTCAAAGATTACGCCGGGATATTTCACTTCCAGGTCCTACGCACACACACCACAATTGATTTAGGCTCCCTCAGTGTGTTCAAACTTATCCCCCTGCTTGTGTCTGCGTACAAAACAACGGTCCCTATAGCGCCGTCACCTGGTAAAAACTCAGGTATAAAAGTCCTGTTGAGGCTTATCTCTGAAATATAACAAAACATTACAATGTTTGATGACAAACACTTGGAAGAGATGAAACAGGCACATACACAATTAAAAGCAGTTAACCCACATCTCTCGTGGTGTGACATGGGGAGCGTTGAATATATGATCCAGGTATCACAACACCGTCTAATGTCACAATTCAGGACAATGAAATGAACAGTTAGAAGAATTTTAAAGTATAGTACATCGACGGGAATATTTTCCTCACAGTTCTGGCAGTATGGCGAGTGGGTGGATGTGGTGGTCGACGACCGGCTGCCCACCAGAGATGCCAAGCTGCTGTTTGTCCACTCGGCCGAGGGCTCGGAGTTTTGGAGCGCACTCCTGGAGAAGGCCTATGCCAAGTAAGGAACATTTTTTGTCATATTTCGCATCAGACCACGGGGGTGAAACTGTTCATTGTACCACATGCACGCGCCGTTGGTGAATGGGTTGTCACGTTTCTCCGTGTCCGAAAAGGGTGAATGGCAGCTATGAGGCCCTGGCAGGTGGGAACACAATAGAGGGTTTCGAGGATTTCACGGGAGGGATCGCAGAAATATACGCCCTGAACAAGCCTCCACCGCAGCTCTTTCACATCATACGAAGGGCTCTGAGCCTGGGTTCACTGCTGGGCTGCTCTATTGACGTGAGTTATATTTGCCCATTGATTTGCATGCCAATCTGCAGACAAACGTAACAACAAAGGCACGAGACTGAAAATGGCCGCCGTGTGCTCTTTCAGATAACCAACGCCTACGAGACGGAGGCGGTCACAGCTCTGAAACTTGTGAAAGGACATGCGTACTCGGTCACTGGCGCAAAAGAGGTAGGTGGCTTCCTTTTTTCTTCCTGGTCATCACACTGCTTGCGAAGACCATTGCCAACGTTTCTTTTTCCTCCAGGTTAATTACAGAGGCAGACTGGTTCAGCTGGTTCGTGTCAGGAACCCGTGGGGTCAGGTGGAGTGGACGGGGCCTTGGAGTGATGGGTAAATAATTCCACTCTCTATCCATAAACAATCGGCCGCCATTGGTTGATTCCAGGCTTTTTCTAAATGCATGATTGTTTCTCAAATGTAGATCCAGTGAATGGAACTACATCAGTCGGGATGAGAAATCCGACTTGAACCACGTGGCAGAAGATGGAGAGTTCTGGTAAGCTACTTTCTTTAACCTTTTGTTTACATTAAAAATATATATATATATTTTGTAAGTAAATTTTGAGGATAAAGATAAATATTCCTAATCTCTTACATCACCAACAGCAATAATTTAAGTTGAAACTCAACACATCAAGTTGTGAAATGTGCACCTCTCCTCAGGATGGCCTACTCAGACTTCATCAAGCACTTCTCCAAGCTGGAAATCTGTAACTTGACGCCGGACACACTCACGAGCGATACCGTAGGCCACTGGAACCACTACCAGTTTGAGGGGCTGTGGAGGGTCGGCTCCACCGCTGGCGGCTGCCGCAACAACCCAGGTGAGACGAGTGTCACACCGTATGCCGTATGTCCGAGCAAAACGTTCTGCCCCACTTCTAAAAATCACTTCAAACCTAAAATGTGTTCCAGCAACATTCTCAGCCAACCCTCAGTTTGTGGTGCGTTTGGATGATGTGGATGACGATCCCATGGATGGCAAGGACGGTTGCACATTTCTTGTGGGGCTGATGCAGAGGAACGGACGTCGGAAGAAGAGGCTTAACCGCGACCTCGAGACCATTGGCTTTGCCATTTACAAGGTGCGGCAAAATAATTGGTTATTTCATAGGGAAATCAGCATTCGGTGTTTGTTCCTTATAATTAAGTGACAGATATTCAATAAAGTGGTGTCTGTTTCCTTTTTACAGGTCCCTGACGAGGTCTGTATTTGCACTGGTACATGTTTCTGCTTAAAAATGGCATTTGGAATGCAAAATATCATATCATAGGATCGTTTGACTGTACTATGAATTTCCGGGTTGCTGTGTGACATTTCAGCCATTACCCGTTTTCCTCTTTTCAAACCCTTAGTACAAAGGCCGCAGCAATGTTCATCTAGGTCCAGATGTTCTGCTGCGACAGAAAGCAGTGGCCATGAGCAGCAGCTTTGTCAACACGCGTGAAGTGTGTGACCGCTACAAGCTACCTCCGGGGGAATACGCCATAGTTCCCTCAACCTTCCAGCCTCACAAGAACGGCGGCTTCATTCTCAGGGTGTTCTCGGAGAAAAAGGCCGCCACCAGGTATTTGTGCTGCAGCAATCTGCGATCTGACGGCTTCAGGGTCACGTGC
Source organism: Colistium nudipinnis (assembly GCA_016785305.1). Lineage (NCBI taxonomy): Eukaryota > Metazoa > Chordata > Actinopteri > Pleuronectiformes > Rhombosoleidae > Colistium > Colistium nudipinnis. The sequence continues at coordinate 3,620,379 of JAFBJU010000683.1, read as the reverse complement.
ATTGGAGCGCAATGCTTTGGCTTATACAGCCATCTAGAGGCCATCGCCTTCTCTGGCCACAGAATAGTCTCGAACTGAAAGTTAGAACTACAGGTTATTTCCTTGCACTCCAACAGAGAGCACTAAAACTAGGTATTTCTTTTTTTCCAGCCCACTGGAAGAGGACATCAACGCTACTGTAGAGGAGGCAAGAAAATCCATAGAATGACAAACAGCATGGGAACTGATGTCAATTTTTCAAGCGTTATATCTAAATGCATGTGCATTTGTGTTACATTTAACATGCTTACAAGAGTCTTTTTTCGCACAGGAGAAGATATCTGAGAGTGATGTGGATCCTCATTTCAAGAAACTCTTCAAGCAGATAGCTGGCGATGTAGGTAGAAAGAAAGGACAAGACACAAATGTTGCATAAACAGCTATAAACCTTAAAATGCATGTTATAATATGCTTAATATGCAGGACATGGAGGTATCGGCCTTTGAGCTTGTGAGAATTTTGAACAATATCGTCTCTCACCGTAAGTACTTTTAAAAATGTTTGAATCATTTTAATGCCAAGACACATTATTTTTGATTGACTTGGCACGAGCTTTGTTTTGTCACTTTTGTGCAGGATCTGACCTCAAGACAGATGGCTTCAGCCTCGAGACAGGTCGGCTTATTGTCAGTCTCCTGGATGTATCCTTTTAAAAATATGATAAATCAAAGATACACTAATATTTGTAATATTGTCAAATTGCACCAAACACGTTCGGATGTCCTCTCACTGTGACACTGTGTGATTTCACAGCACTGTAAGATATTTTAAGAGTTAAGATCAATTAACGAATAATCAAAGCGGAAAGATTTTTCTTGACGTTCTGCAGAAAGATGAAAGTGCTCGGCTGGGACTGATCGAATTCCACTTGCTTTGGAGTAAAATACAGAAATATTTGGTAAGTTGTGGTGAAATGGGGTTTGAAATGAATTATTGACAATAATAAATAACTGGCTGCACCTGCTCATGGGTCTCTGGGTCATACAGGAGATCTTCAAGAATCATGACTCTGACAACTCTGGCACCATGAGCTCCCACGAGATGAGAGGCGCTGCCACTGAGGCTGGTAAAAGACTTTGTCAGATGGGCAATCTCGAATGCTAAAGTGGAAAAAAAAATGGGAATTTGTTTACAAATAACTCACGGCCTCGGAAATGCTTTGCTGCAAAGCTGTCATCCTCTGCTTTATATGAGAAAAAAGGTGGTTATATTGCTTTTAGACAATAGTTATCTTTGAGTGGAGTATTTCACTACGGCTGAAATACTTGTTTTCCAACGTGTAGGCATGGTCACGAAATACACAGGGACAAAGCACCCTCATTTGCTGGCATAGTGGATGGTGTGTTTGTGTGAGTAACATATGAAGCCAGTATATCTGGCCAAGCCGGTTTGATACACAGACAGTTCCCTCCCTGCACATAGATGCCGTTCATGCACACTTAGCCACAGGAACAAAGCGAGCATGGGCGAGGCTGTGTAACTCAACAAACCCATTGTTACGATCTGACACCCTTTTATTTGAAAAAAACAAACACGACAGAACCATACCTAAACATACAGGAAACGTTCACAAGTGCTGGCTTTTTGTCCTCCTATAGGTTTCCATATCAACAGTGCTGTGCTGCAGGCCATTGTCAGTCGTTACGCCGATGTCCAGTATGCCATAGACTTCGACAGCTTCGTTGGCTGTCTCATTAAACTGGAAATGCTCTTCAGTGAGTGTCGTCAAACACAGACACGCAATAAACCGGATCTCATATTGATGTCTCTCTGTGTTTACACAATGTCTATTTTGTCTCTCAAATAGAAATGTTCAAGGCTCTGGAAAGCGCCGACGCAGGCAAGATTGAGTTGGATTTGCAACAGGTGTGATAGAGAGTAGCCAAAGTGGCCGTTTTGTTGACGCTCCCACATCAGACAGCTCGCGGTATAAATGTTTGTGTTGTTTTACAGTGGATGTGCCTGGCGATCTACTAGTCCTGGGAACACAAACCAAGCAGGAAGAGGAAGTTCAAACTGTTGTCCGACTTTTCAACTTTTCATTTAATGAATTTAGTAAACGCAATGCAAAAAGCTTTTCTTGTGCACTCAAATGTTTGTCAAGTTCATATGTAAATGCAAGTGCTATTTTCTGAACATATACATTTTCCCTTTTACATATACGTATTTACTTTTTTTCTTATTTTATTCGCTATCCTTATTTTCTTTTGGACTGGTGCTTGTGCTCTTGCTTAGCTGTTGCAAAACTACTACTCAAATTATAGGAAATAAAAATAAGAGCTTATAAACTATGGCTTATTATTCTTCAAATTGAACACAGCTCCCAACAATATATTGCAATGCATTTTTTTTATTGCTTTTAATTGATGTTAAAAAAAGAAAGAAAAAACTGTTGTGTTTAGTTTTGGGTGATCCAAATATAGGACAGGGATTAAATCCCACTCAGCCAAATTCCAGGTGGACCACCTGATGTGAAGCAACATCTGGGCCAATCATAGGCCGTCGATCTTGTCTAGGCGCACAAAGGGCTGGATGGGAACAGGTGAGCCAGAGTCAAAAGAGGCTGAGGGTGCGGGGACCTTCACTGAGAGACACGCACTCACTCTCTAACACACGCAGACACCCACACACACACTCGCGCGCGCGCGTCTCCACAGGTCGCTAGAAATGTCGGGCATCGCCGGGAGGCTTCGGCACAACCGCGAGCGATCCCACGGGATCGGCTCCAACTCTCAGGCGGTGAAGTACCTGAACCAGGACTTCGAGGCGCTGAGGAGAGGCTGCCTGGAGAGAGGCCGCCTGTTCGAGGACGACAGCTTCGAGGCTCTGCCCTCGTCCTTGGGCTTCAAAGAGCTGGGACCAAGTTCCCCCAAAGTCCGGGGCGTCAGCTGGGAGAGACCCACGGTGGGTACGGGAGGTGGGGAGAGGGGGGTGAAAGCTCGCACTGCTGCGCATCACGTGGGCTGCATTATGTTTTTTTATAAGAAAGCACTTTGCACTATACTCTTTTCCAAATGTGAAGTCACTCAATATGACTCAGAAGGGGTGGAGGTTTAGTTTCTACCAGAGTGGCACCAACAATATGTGCTTTTTGTTTCTTCAGCTATAGTTTATATATATATATATATATATACATTATAACACCTGTCCCAATGCATGATGACAATTAAAGCACTGTGGCTCTGGCCTGTGTATGGGTATGATGTGTTGTATGCATCATTTTGTGACTACTGCCTGCAATATTTGCAGCTTTGCTCCGGTTGTAAACTGCCAGTCACACTGCCAAAGCGTTGCAGCTATTCGGTTGTGTCATATCATGGGTGTGAGTCACTGTGTTTGCTTTTGTTTTTTTCCCAAAACGTGGGCCAAAGCAATGCACAATAACATCATATTCGGCCACACCCGGGGGGCGGGGGGGGGGGTTCTATAACAACTTATAACAATTAACAGAATTTTAAAAAAGTTTCTTCACTTTTCTCCCTCCTGCAGGAGTTATGTTCCGATCCAAAATTCATAGTTGAAAATGCTACCAGGACGGATATTTGTCAAGGAGCGCTTGGTGAGACACACACGCAAATGCATATATGTTTTTTTATATTTATTTGCATATATATCCATGCTCATCAACTCCAATGTATTTGAATGGCTTTGCATGCACATCTTGGATGTCAGTTAGCAGATATGAGTAGAGGGACAGCTCTCTTCATGTTGTCTGTTGACTGCCCCCATATAATGTTCCCTTTGTTTTTGTTGTATTATATTATATTTTGTTGAACTGATCGTTAAACGTCAATACTCTCAGTAAATCCCTGTGCGCTGGCATCAGTTGTCGGTGTGCACCGCCTCTTGAAACAATTCCTTCAGCCTTCACCTCCCACACCCATTCTGGCGGATTTAATACACGTGTGGGTGAGAATGAGGGGTAATTTTCTGAGCAATGTGGAGCGGCCGAAACAGTCATAACTCTGCACAGCTGAGGTTTATGTGACAACAAACTGCATTCTGTATTTACATGTGGTGTCATAACGACAGCGAAGTGGTAATAACATGTTGGAACATGACATCTCCCGTGTGTTACATGAGATAACAGGAGTTCCTTTCATTCCAAGACTGTTACTTTGCATTCAGGTGACTGCTGGCTCCTCGCAGCGATCGCCTCCCTGACTCTCAACAAGCAGGTGTTGTCTCGGGTCGTACCCCATGACCAAAGCTTTGATGAGAACTATGCCGGCATCTTTCACTTTGAGGTACAGTACTTGGACTGGCGCACCGTAGCTGTCGAATTATCTCGGTTTTTAGCCCGAGTGCCTGACTCAACTCCACCCGGCATTAGAGGACTACAGAGGATGCTCAAGAACTCACTTCCTTTTCTTTTATGGAAACAATTGGTTTCCCGAGGAAAGAATCGGTCAATAATAGTTCCATCATAGGTTGAAAACTTTAAAGAAACGAAGGTTACGTCAACGTTAGTTATTAAATGAGTCAACTAAATCAGTGTCAATCAACCGAAATCTTTTATGTCCATCACTTTAGTGACATCATTTAAGTTCATAATCAATCACATTTATACATAATCCATGAACTTAATATACCCACATCGGATTAACCACGAAAGGGATTGATTATACACCATTACTTTCATTCATTTCAACTGAATCAATATAATTTCACCCCAAATATTTATAAAAAATATTATTAAAATTCGATCAATGATATTTATGTACATTTTTGTGTACATCAAACAAAGGAGCTCACCTGGCCAGCTGATCCTCCTAATCAAAGCCAGCCTATCTCACCCTCTCCCTCTCTCTCTCTCTACCTGCATGCCATTTGCCTGAGTCATCAGAGCTATACAAATAATCCCTTCTACACTGCCCCCTTGTGCTACTTAAAGCCTAAACACAACAAGAGCATGACAAAAAAGAAAAGAAATGTCCATGAACTTTGAACATAACAACAACTGTATTCCTTTCGAGCTAAAATGGGTGGACAGGACAGGGGAATATTGGGGGGGAGGGGGGGGGGGGGGGGGGGGGGGGGGGGGGGGGGGGGGGGGTGGGGGGGGGGGGGGGGGGGGGGGGGGGCAGAGGGGTGATGGAACTTGAAGGCAGCCAACAGCTGTAAACTTCAAATTCTCCGTGACTTTCAGTTCTGGCAGTTCGGCGAGTGGCTGGACGTGGTGGTGGACGACCGCCTGCCCACCAGGAATGGAGAGCTGCTGTTTGTTCACTCGGCGGAGGGCTCGGAGTTTTGGAGCGCGCTGCTGGAGAAGGCCTATGCCAAGTATGTGGACGTAGAACACCTGGATGCTTTTCCCCACGCGTGCCAGCGTCTCGTTCTTTTAGCCTGGTTCTTTCTTTCCCAGGCTTAACGGATGCTACGAGGCTCTCTCAGGAGGCAGCACCATTGAGGGGTTTGAGGACTTCACCGGGGGAATTGCAGAGAGGCATGACCTGAGCGGCGCAGATCGCCATCTCTTCAAAACCATCAAGAAGGCCCTGGACAGAGGCTCCCTCCTGGGATGCTCGATTGATGTTCGTTTGAAATCCGTGTTATGCTCTCGTGTACGCTTCTTGTTGGCCTCTTGGAATCTGGCAGTTTTTACCCCGCCGCATTTTCCTCTCCACCCCAGATCACCAACGCGAGGGACTCGGAGGCCGTCACGCACCGCAAGCTGGTCAAGGGCCATGCCTACTCCCTGACTGGAGCAGAGCAGGTGAGCAACTTCGAAATGCCTACTGCGCACAACTAGTGATCCAGCGGCGAAGGTGATCCCTGCATGTGAATCCACGGTGGCTTCTTAATGTGCGTGACCAATTACAGGAACCGTAAAGAGTAGAGAAACGAGGTGACAACAATCCCCATTCTCGCGGCACCAGGGGTCACTGAATGGTTAGATGAGAGTGAAAATTGTGCTCCAGAGACGGCTTGCTCCTTGCTTGACCCATTTTATAGTATTGACACAGCTTTTACAGAGGTCAATGAATCCATTTCTATTTCAGGTGGAGTTCAGAGGAGACACTGTGCAGCTGATCAGGATCCGAAACCCGTGGGGTCAGGTGGAGTGGAATGGAGCCTGGAGCGACAAGTGAGTGTGGTCCCACTTGTGTGGAGTTTTACGGACAAGCGCTTTCAGTGGCTACTGTCGGCAAGCCAGCAGCCTGTGACTCAAAGCATGCCAATGGGGAATGGTGGAGTCCAAGACTATGGGAACGATTTCTTTCGCCACATACTCCTGCTGCATCCAGCTGTTGCATTTCATTTAGGATTTCCCACTTAGGTGACATCATGCCTTGTTCATGCATGTGAGAGGGCCCAGCCTAATTCAATCAGCTATATCCTTTGTTTCTTAAGAGGGTATGAAGTGTGTGTACTTTGTTCACGCATGTAACCCATGGAAACCGACGCGCACACCCAGTTGTGGTCGGTAGAGCCTGTTGTCACAGAACAGGGTTATTACACAGACTCGGGTATTGTTGCGTTTGAGGTGTGGGTGGAGTACCGTGCCACACACCCATACTACCAGCTGATACCTAAATAAACCCAACTGTGGTGAGGTACAAGAGCGAACCTGTTTTTCCGTTCTGAAATGTGTCACTTCTTTTTGTGTAGCTCTTCTGAGTGGAGATACGTGAGTGATGACGATCGGGAGAGGCTGACCAACCGCGCCGAGGACGGCGAGTTCTGGTGAACTTCGCTATAACCGCTTTGCTTGACCACCAGTCTACACACACCAAGCATAGGATTACAATATAATAAATACCAATGATAAATTACATATAAAATGATATTGCATATAGAGCTAGAGGCAAAAAGCATTATGCAGAGCTTTGTGCAGTACAATTACAGTAAATAGGAAATAACAGCAAGTCTCTCAATTTTTTGTTTTTTTGAATCCTGGTCATTTCACTTCCTCAAACGTCTTTTTCCACAGGATGTCATTCTCTGACTTCCTGAAGCAATATTCTCGCCTGGAGATCTGCAACCTCACCCCTGACACACTCGATGGCGATGAATTCAAGAAGTGGGCCGAGTCCGAGTTCGAGGAAACATGGAGACGAGGCGTGTCGGCCGGCGGATGCAGAAACTATCCAAGTATAACCAGATTTGCATCCATCAGTGGCTTTCGGGTGTCCTTAAACATGCAGGCTCTCATAGCCCCCGACCGCTCTCCTAGATTCCTTCTGGATGAATCCTCAGTTTGTCATGAAGCTGGATGAGGTGGATGACGACCCTGACGACGGCGAGGAGGGCTGCACCTTCATTGTGGCCCTGATGCAGAAGAACAGGCGTCGCATGCGAAAAATGGGGGAGGACATGCAGACCATCGGCTTTGCCATCTATGAGGTGCAGGAGCAGCCTTTTCGCTGACGATCTCAGTGATAATACGAGTGTCAGGCCACATTTCCCCTGTTCTTCCGTTTGATTTGTTGTCTGTCTTTTTCTAGCTGCCCGAGGAGGTGTGTATGCAGAGATGAAGACACTCCATGAACTTTTTTTAAGAAGAATGACGTTGAAATAACGATTTTCTGCCAAGATATTTACATTATAAAAAAAAAAACTAGGAGGTCCGATTAAGGGTAGTGCGGTGTCCTCCTGAATCCATTCTGCATGCGCGTCTTTTCCCCAGTACCATGGCCAAAGGCAAGTGCACCTGAAGAAAAACTTCTTCCTGCGCAGCTGCTCGGCGGCGCGATCCGAGACCTTCATCAACCTGCGCGAGGTGTCCAACCGCTTCTGTCTCCCCCCTGGAGAGTACCTCATCATCCCTTCCACCTTTGAGCCCAACAAGAACGGGGACTTTTATGTGCGGGTGTTATCCGAGAAACAGGCGGAATTCCAGTATGTTCAAGTTTTTTCCCCATTTACATGATGACAGATTTTAATACTCGTAATCAAATCAATGATCGGGAAAATGTGACTTGTCGCTTTCAGGGAGATCGATGATCCTGTGGACTGCCATGTTGAGCAGGTAAACCTGATCTGAATATACAGGATTCTAATCGTTCCTGTTTGTCATGTTTCGCAATGGATAAAAAAGATTGTATTTGTCCGTTTTCCACACCTTGTTACTGTGTTAAATGCACTATTAAGTATATTATTAATATTACCTACAGATTCATATTGATGAAGACGACATCAGCGACAGGTTCAAGAAACTGTTCGGACAGCTTGCCGGACACGTAAGTAAGCTTACGATTTGATGAATTCTCTTCTTGAATGATCTGCAGTCCGCATGACAGTGTGATTTGCTTTTTAGGATGTGGAGATTTCTGCGTTCGAGTTGCAGAGGATCCTCAACAAAGTGGTGGTGAAGAGTACGCAACAATTTCCATTTTCCCCTCTTTCAGGCACTGATGTGCGCCTGACATGGTCATTTATCTTCTGTGTTTTATCCATTCTCAGGAGGCGACATCAAAACCAGTGGGTTTAGCCTGGGGACCTGCCGCAACATGGTCAATCTGTTGGATGTATCCCTCTCTCTCTCTGATTACATGTGGCGATTTTTTATTATTGTTTAGTTTTCCCTTGGTTTCCCCTTATTTAAGATGATAGGTTTTGATAAAAAAAAAAGCAAAATAGCATTTTGTGATTTCACGCCAAAATTTAGATGAATAGAATATTGCACCCTGCATCATATGGAGTATACAGCTAAAGCCGGTATAATAAAATGTACTTAATGAAACATCTAAAGCCCAACTATTATAGATTTGGGATCTCAGAATCTTTACTAGAATATTAATCCATCAAGTAACGTGTGATAGAGGCAACTGCAACTGCTACGCATTGTTAGTCTGTATGTGCGCATTTTCCAATTTTCCCTAACCACGTCTATGAAGAAAGATGGAAGCGGAAAGCTGGGATTGGTAGAATTCAAGATCCTGTGGACAAAGATTGAGAGGTTTCTGGTGGGTTTCTCATTTGTGTGAGACGGACAAACTGCACCGTGTGACACACACACAAACGAGTAGAATGACGATGGCACGTTCATGTGTGTTGGCCCTGCTTTAGGATCTGTACAAAGAGAGAGACACAGACCAAAGCGGCTGCATGAGTGCCTCGGAGATGAGGATGGCTTTGGAGGCTGCAGGTGAGCGGTCTTGTCGATTACATTTTGTCTTTCAATATTATGGATTTGCTCCTGTAACACTAGAGAGAGCAAAGGATCCTATATATTTGAATTTCTTCACCATATTATCCTGGATGGATTTTCGCCCACAGGTTTCTCTCTCAACAATTCTCTGCATCAGATAATTGTGGCCCGCTACAGTGACCAAGACCTATCAATTGACTTTGACAATTTTGTGTGCGCCATGATTCGCTTGGAGTCACTCTTCAGTAAGTTTCTTTCTATGAACACGTTCTTTTTATCCAAGTGTCATTGCAGACAGAATGTCGTGCTTTTTTTTTACTCTTTTTTTTTTGCACCAGACACCTTCAAGACCCTGGACAAGGATGGGTCTGGTCACATAGAACTGGGTTTTATGGAGGTAAGAGCCTTTTTCGTGATGATCAAATGCAAATATGAAAGGTGTGTAAAATGTGGTTTGTAGACCACAGGGTGACTTTGCATGTGTGTTCTCATCCGCAGTGGCTGAATCTGTCGATGGTGTAGAGGGGGTTACGGCGGAGCTGTGGGTTGAAGAATTCTCATATCTAAATAAATGTTGCATGATCTTTGGTGAATGTTAGATTATGTCTTGTGTGATCACTGGATATTCATTTTGAGAGGTGACAGCAACTGATGTCTGTCTGTTGGTTGGCTTAGTGTTCTATAAAAAAACATAGTTACAAAATCCATGAGTCCTGTTCCTTTAAATTGAAACTAATAACTTGTAACATACAAAATAATACCAAAAACTGACGAAAAAAACCCACTAATCTTACACTTAATGAAAATATACATGCTAATCGGTCGTTAAACCTACCCAGCGATGGCAATCCAATGAGGCTAGCGGATTGTTTTGGGGAGATCATTTTTGGGTGCCAGAGACGCAAATAGCTGGATGAGATCGCGTAACTGACCACACCCAACAACAGCCCGACAGTCTTGCAACTTGAACCTGGGTGAAAACAACAATAGCTTTTTCCCATGCAATAGATGATTTAGTCTAGAGTTACCGACACAAATCTGGGCGAAGCCTTTGTCAGGGTAAAAGGAGGTTTCTCAACTGTGCCTCCGTAATGTTCAAGACATGGACACTTGAGTGAGTTAAAACAACCAAGTAAAAAGCAGGAAACTTCGGCAAAGGTAAAGAATGATAAAGAGTGGCACCTGCAGTGACTCACAGTATGAGGCCTTCGTTAGTGATTCGGTTTCATGCTAACGTTGACCTCATTAAGACTCCTCCTCGATTTGATCAACATTATGCTTTAGTATATGTAGTATATGTTATACATCAGTTTGTTGGTAGTATTCATTGAATTAACCTGAAAAATAAACCCTTTCTTTTAAGAAAAGAGCTATGCCTTCAGACACAAATTATTATTATTAATTTTTTTTTTACATAATTTTCTTCTTCTCATCGTGTTCATCTCATCATGATATTATTTCGGTGTTATTTGTTTTGTATTCCAATCATTTACCAGCAGGTGTCACAGTTCTCGTGGAGGAGGGTTTGCTGCTTTGACGTCACTGGTTGGGTTGTGGCTGGACTTGCAATGTTCTTGCAGCAGCATGCAGATTTCCCCTCACATCGAGTTATGCAGTCGCCATTTCCTGCCCTGCGGCTCAGGGTCAGTTTCCCTCTCCTGTCTCTGAGAGGTGTCTGCCATTGGTAAGGTCGTACCGTAGCAGTTATGAAGAGAACCCTCAAACTTCAAATAACTGTGCAGTGCTTGTGATGCAATTCTTAGCCTTTTAAAGCTGTGATGTGCCGACATTTAGGCAACCTGCCTTTTGCAACAGGATGTGGGACGGGCCTCTGACAGCAAACCGCAAAGTCGCAAAGGAAGCCATTGTGATGCTGTTCAGAGTCTCTGTATATGAAAATAGAAACTGTAGAAGAGGGCTCCAAAATGGACAGACTTGTCCAACATGGAGAATATGATCCATCACATTTTCTAATAGGCTTTTTCAGAGACGTACACAGGACTTAAGATTGCAACTTCAGATCCTGTACTTCATGAAAAAAGGAAAACTTGATACGAGACACGAGATCTGACATTTCAATATATGAATGTAAAAATTCTGATAATCAATATATTAAATATTAAAATAACACACGTAAAAGCATTTATCGTGTAGAATGGCTAGATTGAAATTAATTATATTCATATTTAATGCACATTTTATTTACTTGATATAGCAGTAAGTCCCTTATGAACCTACCCATTGGCATCAATAAAGTTTTGTCTTATCTTATCTTATCTGCTTGTCTTTTGTTTTCCACAATTGCTAAGAAAAAGTTGTTGGAGCTCTCCTCCCTCTCCTATAAATAGTAAACACAAAACCTAGTTTTCACGCTCCCTTCACAAAACAAGTGCTTCAAAACCATCTGTGCTCAAAAGCAGAAAGACATGAAACCATACCCCAAGTCAATCACAATTAATAACACTGCCGAGCAACGATTACACAATACATAAAAAAAAAACTGCCGAGCAACGATTACACAATACATGTAAAAAAAAAAAAAAAAAACGAAAACACAATGCTCGGGACACGAAGCTGTAGAAATAAAGTGTACTGCTCACAGTAGGCTAAATGCATTTTGCGAAACCAAAATCGCGTGGACTCAGCAGCTGTATACAGTAAAAACAAAATACATGTAATGAGTAAAAAAAAGCAATTACCGGTTCTCTTCTGGGAACCTCCCAGCTATGGTGGACACGGTGAATCTGCTGATGTTGGGTTGTACTCTGTGTCATGCTTCCCTCGTTGTTATTCCATGGACGAGAGCACGCTCTATAACAGTAGCTGGGATTTCATCAGAAATGATTAGTTTGTTTCTTATTTTTCTTCCTCCACCACCCCTCGCACACACACATCTTCCTCTGCCCCTCAGATCGTTTCTGTCAATTGTACAACATTTGACAACCTCCAACCACTGCTCTCTGGACCTAGCTTAAATTGGTTCCTTCACATTGTTCGCCACAGCTGTGATCACTTTGATTAGTTCTGGTCAAGCTGTGACACCTGTGCTAGCAATTGTGTTTGACTTTTGCTACCTGTGCTGACCATTATGCAACACAATTACATCACGTCGAGAATGGGTTTGTGAGTTGTGCCTAACAAGGTGAAAAGTGCTTATGGTTTTGCCAAATAAGGGACTGATTCAAAACATTATTTCAGGCCTGACAACCTGTCTGGGATTAAACCCTCTCCTTGAAGCAGTCCTTGAAGTGTTTGCATAATTCCACACTTTTCTGTGAGATTTTTGTGCATCTGCTCCTACTCACTATTGGACTCTGATCTCTTTCTTCACAGGAAGCAGATACATCCTTTGGGCATGTCTTTGCTCTCATCCTACCTTTTACCTTATAAGGCAGCAGATGAGTTGAAAATGTGGACAGGTTTGTTCTCCATATAAGGGTGTCATGTGTCACTCCCACCCATGAATGGCTCAAGCTCACCTGGGGCCTTGCACAGAAAAAGGTGTAATGAGCCTAAAATCGTACACGTGGAGAGCGACCCTTTTTTTTTTTTTGTGACACAACTGTGCCAAAGCAACCGAGCACACGAGTTCATTGGGCGATACAGGCTTCGAATGGGATTGCCACGCTGACATGACTAAATGGATGCAGTACGCTGAGGCTGTAGCTGAAATTGTCACACCTGGTTAGAGTGGGTGGGCCTGTTTTGGGAGGTGTGCTCATTTGCCGCAGCTCCTCCTCCATGAGTCAACCTGCTCTCCTTCCTTATGACCCCACGGCATTGTGACTGCTGCTGCCATTTTTCCCCTGCTGCCTTCTCCTTCACACATCAGAAGCAAACATGGTGAGTAGCTTTCTTCAAAAATCAACAACAACAACCACAATTGGCCGCATTGTCTTGCACTGTGTCCGTGACCAACTTTTCCTCTGAGAGCGTGCTGTGCACCACAGGATGCGTAATCTAGAGGTGACACTCTGGAATGCATTGTCCTCGTTTTTAACACAATTGGAGGGGGTGTAAACTCGGAGAAGCCTTTCTGTTAGTTGATCCAGAGTGAAAGATTCAGATTTGATCTTATTTGAGAAATAAAGGGTTACAGAGAGACTTGAGAGTGAGGGCATGTTCAAGGTGTGGTTTTGCCTCCAAAATGGAGAGGGCTTTGTTCATACTTGAAACTTGTTCTGAGAGAATGCTTCGGGGCGGTCTTTCTTGTGCTAACTTGTTCCACCATGGCTGGAATGTATTAAAAGCCAAGGCCTTAACAATCTAAAACGGAAGCTCCAGCTGGTTGCATGTTACTGCTCAGAAAAAAAGCTGATACAATATGTGCACACCGAAGTGCCTCAGCAGCATTAACGCATCTCACCAAAGTCTACTTTTACAGAACTTCCTGTTTCTTCCTCTTTCACTTCTTCATTTTTCGAATGTGACGAGCATTTAAACACAGAAATGGCAGTAATGACATTTAGCGCCGAATTGACTTTGTACTTCAAATGATGAAAGGAAACTCTGCTTTACTCTCTTATTTATTTATTTTTGTTGGGTGGCGGGGCTGAAATAATGCGAATCCACTTCTTGTATGTTCTCTTCACACGTGTCAATTAATGTCATTGAAAACACCGAGGCGGACGTGTCCGACCATCACACTCGCTGCATGTGGGCGGTGCGGGTTGCGACGCACACGGACATCATTGTACGCTGTTGTCGGTCTGTGTTGTGACGTGCGGCAGCGGCTGGTCGGGCACGGCTATTATCAGGTTATCGGCATCAGTATGAGAAGCGCGCGCGCGCGCGCTCAATGACAGCCGCGTTCGAGTTGAGGAAGTTGAGAAATGAGCGAGAGTAGGAGCTTGATAAGTGGTGTGTGTGTGTGTGTGTTTGAGGTGACTAGATCTAGGTGTGGTTTGGAGAGGGCTTTGTTCCTGGTTGAAACTTGTTCTGAGAGAAGCCTTCGGGGCGATCCCTCCTGCGCTAACTTGTTCCACGATGTCTGGAATGTGTCGGAGCCCGGGGGCCCTTGACAACTCACGAGGAAGGCCCGGACTCGCTGCATGGCACTCCTTGAAAAGATGGGCGAGAGATTTTTCGTGTAACCCTGGAAAAAGACCCCCCCCCCCAAAAAAAACAAACAAACAAACAAACAAGTCGTATGCCTCCACTATCCGTAGTGTTTTCTTTCTTTATTTTTCATTACATGTTTCTCCTCCAAACAGGCATCCGGAGTAAGTGTAGCTGACCGAGTGTCACACTTGTACACCGAGATGAAAGTGGTGATGAACGTCGACGACCATCGGGAACGTTTGAGGATCGTGTTGCTTCACATCAACGACAGCAGCATTGACGTGGAGGGAGGCAAAATATACAGGGAAAAGGATCTAGAGGGCGAGGAAGATGTACTCAAGTTCTGCACTGGCCTCCTCAAGGACGACCAGTGCCGCTACCTGCTCTATGACTGTCGGTTTGAAACCAACGAGACCTGCAAAAAAGAGCTGGTCTTGGTCATGTGGTAAGGCCTATTATTGGAACGGAAGCAGAAGAAAAAAAAATATATATATATACATAACATAAAAATCTTTCACCTGATTTGTTGATCAGTGGATGTCTTTCTGTGAATAGCTAATTTAAGTGGGTAAAAGATGACCCTAGATTCATTATGCTAAACATATATATATGCCAATTGTTAAAGGCTTTGAATTCCTTGACATTCTCGGGCCATTGCACGCACTGCTCTTTTGAGGTCCACCTGTAGAGCTCAAAAGAGATCTCCCTCAGGGAAACCTTAACTGCCCTTTTTTGTCCCCCAGTTATATCAAATCTTATTCTGACCTAACATTCTTGTGTGTGCGTGTGTGTACTGGAATAGTTATGTTGGAGGTAATTGATGATGACCCTGACTTCTCTTCATTACAGGGCTCCTGAAAATGCTCCAGTCAAAGAAAAGATGTTGTATGCAAGCTCAAAATCATACCTCAAAAAAATCTGTACAGGTAATGGCTCTTTATTTTTTCTAAAAACAAATATTGATGGCAGTAAATCCATTAGTTCTGGTCGACTTTAATTTCCTCTCAACATCTTTACAGGCATCAAGCACGATGTGGAACTTCATGAGAAAGAAGACCTCCAGAGGGTATGCTTTGCAGAACAATTGGGGAAAAACATTACCAAGATGGAGGGACACCCACTGGTGTGTTCGAAGAAGTAATGAGGTTCAAAACGGTCTTGACAAATAAACAACGCGTCTTTCTCCCGTGGATAGTAATGGTCAATTCTTTGAGTATTTCATCAGTCATTGTTTCTTAATTTGACAAATCCATAAACTGATACTAATAACTGCTGTCAATATGTCCATTCACATTGTCCTCCTCTTCCTTTAGGGAGCGCTTGTAATAACTTGTTCACTTTCACATGTCTCATATAAAATATCCTGGACACCATAGTGGAGTATACCAGGACACAATTGTATCGACTTTTACAAAGGAAAAAAAGAACTGTACTACAAATAAATGTATTGCAATCATTCGTGTGTACTTTTGTTTGTCTTAGGTAGGATACATTAACTAGGGCTAGAACCAGATTTGATTATTTTGAATTGGATGGCATTAACCATGTTCTACCTCCCATACACTCACTCCGTTCCAACCTTCCCTTCAGGTTGTTGTCAGCCTCCAGGCCTGAACTGTGACATTTCTGCAGTCCATTTAGAGCCAATCTTAGTCTTGGGCCCACTTCTGTACCAGAATGGCAGTTGTTATCAAAAGAGGAAGTGTGTCAACTCTCAAGCACCGTGAGGTAAATGAGCAGTGTGTGTTCTTTTAGATTTCCTGTTTGACTTGCACCGGATCTGAAACCGTGTCAAAACATTCAATACTTAGCCATAGCCAACACTGCTTTCGCTCTGCCTTCTTTTGTACCTGTACGACAACCAAGACAAACACTGGACAGAAATGACACTTGAAATGAGTGACACTGTAGTTTATTCATTCATACAAATTCAAATTCGATGTGTTATTGGCAACGAGATACAGAGGAAAGCAGGCCCTGGCGGTACTGCGTCACTGAACCATACAATGTTCCCATCATTCAACCACATAGAAAAAGACATACAAAGTAATTGCACAGGTTGAAGTACGTTTGACGCACCATCAGTTTCCCTTTTAACACTGAACTACGGGGAAATGTTTGGAATATAAGGCAGGGGGATAAATAACATCTGACATAGCCAGAATTGTTGTTGGAATGTGTGTTTCGGTAAAGACTGGAGGCAGGATTGCCTCGGACAGTCTTTGAAATGTTCATCTTATCAACAAGATTCCTACGGTTGCAATCAAGTGCAATCAACTACAGTGAAAGAAAGAAATTGCTTTGGAATGCATAACTATGGTAATCATAAGGCATATTTGGCAGTTTTGGGTAGTGTCCACGATAAACTTTGGTCAGACAGAGGTTCCTTCCTTCAGCTCAACATAATCTCCCTTGAAGACAGTGACAGAAAAAGTGTCAATATACGCAAACATACCATCATTTTGACACGACTAGTAAGAGTGCACATAAGTGTTGTCCTACTACGTTGGCTTGTCTTACCTTGCCTTCCAGGTGCTCCTGTAGCGTCCTCACTGTGTCTCTCTCTTTGGTCAGCTGCTCCTGTGTGGCTTTGAGAAGCTGCTGGAGCTTGGTGGCGGCCTGGCCCAAGTCTTTGGACAGTTTCTTCTCCTTATCCAGGCGCTCCTGTTGCGAAAGCAGCAGCAGCAGAAGACTTTGTTTTATGCATTTCATTTCTGACTTCTCCATCAACCCATGTGATGGCATCTGCTTTGAAATCGTAAATATCCAGCTGTAATGGTGATCAGTGCAACTTCAAAACACGGATAGGTATGTTTGGCGCGAGCAGATATACTTGACGGTGAGTACTTCATCATAATAATAATAATAATAATAATAATAATAATAATACATTAATCATTTCGGAATTTGGATTCTGTGGAACTTATTAACAGACCTTGAGCTGGCCAACGTCTTCAGTGTCAGATTGTGGTGAATCTGCAGAAACTTTCAGCAGATCCAGCTGAGACTGAAATTCTGTGATCGTTCTCTGGGCCTAGAGGATTAAAGCACAGTTTTGTTGGACACCTTCTGCTGTGAGCGTGGAAAAAGAGTGAGAAAAAGGTTTGTCCACAGCCGATACCTGCTCAAACTCTTCCGTGAGCTGCTGCCTCTGAGCTGCCTCCCCATGCAGCTTCTCGTTGGTCTGACTCAACTCGCTCTGGACCTGATGGGGGGGGAAACACAAGATAAAGACACGCACAGACAAACAATTAACACATAAAAGTGTTTATGCAGGAGCCGCATTGCACAGGCACTCGCGGGAAAGCTGCCGGAGCTGTGTTCCAAGTTAGTTCCCTCGGGAGATTATTTCAGGTGACAGGCGAAAAACAAACTCAAATTTAATTTTGCTGTTAAGAATGCGACAAAAACAGAGTGGGAGGGTAGAGCATGCCGAAAAAAGGTGAGCGAGTGTGTGTTACGAGTTATTTCCATTCAGTCAATGCAAACAATGGTTAGCACAACAGCTGCCCTGGGAGAACTGGACAGACAGGAAATACCGCACTTCACCATCTAAAACCCAGTATCGGTGCCATATCCTCTATTTGGCACACAGGTTTGGACAATGTGCCGGCTATTAAAGCCAGTAAAAATTCAATGATAGATATGCATCTTTTTCCATTTATATTTAATGGGAAGCCTAACTGAGAAACGGTTCAAAAACGGACTAAGAAACAAGGGGGATCTTTGGAGAAGTGTTCTAGTCACAGTCCAGTACTCTCTGACAGGAAGGGAAGGGTGCCCTGTGACCTTTGCACCCTGACCTGACTGGGTTGAGCCTCAGCTGGGCCATTCTGTTCGCGCTGAGCCCGCATCGTGATCTCTCCCAGTTGCTCTCTGACCTGAAACAGGAAGCCGTCGCTTGTCACTGGTTACATAACCTCCATCCATGACTCCACTTGGTGTTACGTTATTGACACCTTGCCAATTTGGCTTATATGTTACAGAGGGGGGGGGTATAAATTCCTTGGCATGCGACGTCTCACATGTTACATGTCTCCTTCTAACCTCAGTTATTCTGGTAAATGAAAAAGGAAGTCATTTTGTCTAGATGATGGGAATGCAGTCACCTGCACAAGCTCCTCCTTGTGAGCCTGGGATTCCTTCTGGGCCACATCCAATTGGCCCTGACACGCCGACAGCTGCAGCTTCAGCTGAATACAGATCACAAATCAGGAAGGAACAGATGTCAGACAAACATTATTTTAAATTCATCACACTAGGTTGGAACCTTTGAACCTAGTTGTAGAAAGAATCCATTCGAAAAGAAAAGGATTCTTTAACACTTCAATAATTAAACAAATGTTGTCTGTACCTAGTACAGTATATAACTATACTGAATATGGAGTATTCAATTGTGTATATAGTATGCAAATCAGCAATTTAATATACAATACAAGTTTGATGCAGAAGATACACATCAAAATACAACAAAAGGTCATCTACAGATCCCATGTACCTGCTCCATCTCCTCTAAGGTCTCATGGCTGTCGACCTGCTTCTCAAACTGGGCTTCCAGAAGCATCATCTGCTCCTTCAGCTGCACAGAGAACAGGAAGAACAAACATTAATACAATGTTGGCGAAGCTCAAGGGGCAGTTCAAACTGGTAAATTGCAATGTGAAACAAATCCCCACCTGTTCAACATTCTGATTTTCTGCCTCAAGCGTGCCAACTTTTTCCACTGCCTGAAATGTGCGAGAGGGCTTATGTTAGGTTTTCAAAAAATAAAAAAATAAATTTAAGACATAGTGATTTCAATGAACGTACCACCCTCAGCTGTTCCTCAGAATCAGCCATCTTGGATTTCCATACCAGCTCTTCCTCTTCCACACTCTTCTGCAGATGTTTCAGCATTCCTTCCTAGAGTGGAAGGGATCAGGGATAAATATGCGGCATTCCTTTCCCCCGTATTCAGAGAGCCATTCCCTTTTCCTCCAGCCTTTCTGATCTCCGCCACTTACGGTTTCAGCCAGGACTGTCCTGTACTGTTCACATTCGGCCTGCATGGTTCCATGACTCTCCTCAGCCTCCTTCAGTTTCTCAAGCAACTCCTGAAAGAAAGCATGTCAAGAACTTCTGCCAAGTGGATTCATATATATATAAATATATATATATAAATAAAAATAGAAAGAATAATACTAATGATGACTTACTGGCAGGGCCACAGTTGGCTGAGGCTCTTGGCTCTGCTGGGCGAGAGCCTCCTGGGCTTTCTGTGTAAATACTTGTAACCAGTCGGACTAGGTGAGGAGTAAAGCAGAGGTAAATAAATGATGAGAGCTTTAATTTACAAAACGTTTCTTCAACAGAACCCCTTTCTTACCTGGTCCATTTTTAAAGGTATCAGTGGAAATAGTGTCTGGAGACTTTCTTTGGTTTCAGCTTGAAAAGCCGTCAGCTGTCCCATTGTGTTCTGCTAAAACAATGAATGATGTAATCAATTTGGGTTGGTTAGGAGCATCGCAGATAAGGCCATTACTGATAAGCCCTTAGTGTGCAAAGAGGCTTACTGCATCAGCTGTACTCTTTTCGCCGACTTCTCTCAGCTGCTCTTGTAGTGATGCGACAAGGGCATCCTTCTCAGTCAGACTAGTCCCAGAAACGGAAGAATAAAACCATTTAAATGATAGACTTAATATGCGAGACCGATGTTTTCATATGCCACACTCATTTACCTGTTCTTTAGTTGACCAAGCTCTGCAGAGCTATCTGACTGCTGAAACAGAGAGGACACCCAGATGAGTCATGGAAAAACTTGAGACCTCTATAGGCAGAATCATGCAACGAGGCGAGTACTTACTGGGGTGTTCTGAAGTTGCACCATCTCCTCTTTGAGGTTTTTAAGTTCCTCTTGAAGTGATGTGATAAGACCGGCATCCTCACTGAAAGGAGACACCAGTTATTGGATTGACAGATGGATGTCAAGAAAGAAGTGGATAGATAGAAAAAAATTACTTACCTCTCATGTCTTTGTTCAAGTTCAACTTTGGTGTTCTCCTGTAAGAAGAGACGTTTGTTTGTGATTAGCATCAACAGTTTCCACATCTTTGTTTGACTAAATAGCATCGCATTATGTAATCGAAGAAGTGATACTATTTGGTGACAGGGTTAATAAAAGTTATCTGCAACACTTACGGCCACTTCCTGTTTTATCTTCAGTTGCTTCAGTTCCTCGTGAAGTGTGTTCAACTGGTTGTCTCTCTCGTGAAGGCTGCAGAGGAAGCACAGCACGTAAAAGTCAATTAATGGGACAGCTCTGGATCCGATGTCGACTCTGTTGAGAGGAGGAGCCGACCCTTACCTGATTTTAAGCTGTTCCAGTTCTGGAGCATTCGCCTGCGGCATCAGAAACGACATGAATGAACACAATCCCTGGCGGTGACCACCTGGGTACAGCCGTCAAGCCATTTCAGAAAAGTCAAACTGAAAGTCTGCCTTACCTGCTTGTCGTCCTCGTCTTTTTTGTTTTGACTGGCCTCCAGAAGTGAGTTGATGGAGGCCACCTGCTGTATGAGCTGGCCTTTCTCTGCCTGCGCCTCCTGCAGCTGGGCAGTGAGGGCATCCACCTGAGCAGAGCGCTCCCCGAGGTCAGCCTCCAATCTCTCAGAGCGCACTTGAAATTCTGCAAGGACAAATCATCACACTCACTCAACATATGTGATGGAGCCACTGGTACCAGAACAGTGCCATAAATGTCCAAGATGTCTCCCCCTTTTTTTTTAAACAATCACGATGGCCAACTAGTTCAATTGCATAAACATGTGGTAGCAATTTAGAACCTTTTTCCTCCCCGTTTCTAACCTGAGAGGGTGCTGCTTTCCTGCTGGGTCTTGTCCAAGGTGGCCTGCAAGCTGCCGTTTTTACTTTGTGTTGTCCTGAGCTCTTCGCTGACCTCCTCTAACCTCCTCTGTAGAGCCTTCTCGCTCTCTGCCTTGCTTGCCTGGAAAAAAATGTAAGAAAGTGGGGGGGGGTCAAGGGGAGCAAAGACACACTAAATGAACAAAATAAAGCGCAGGGCATCAACAGTCAACCTGGTGGAGATGCCATTTTTGTAAACGATCCTGAAAGCATCGTACTTCCATGCACTTAAGAAAAGAGTGAATTGACATATAACCCTCCTATGGGACGGCCAGACAACCTTGAGGTTGGGTAACGTCAAAATACAATATACTATATTTCCAAAGCATATCAGGCGACAAAACATTTAAATGAAGGATTACTGTTGTGCGCAATAATTTGCCTGCATCTACCTCTAGGACAAAATCTGTCAAAACAGAAGACCTAAAGTGTGAGTTATTGCATAATGCATTTAAATATCTTTAACTGCTGCTAGGGATGTGCCTAATGATTAAACAAAATGGTGTTTGACTGCTGACTCACTTGCTCCACATACGTGCGTGTAGGCTTATAGTGTGAATATAGAACAGCCCATAGAACAGATCACAGAGACGGAAATGATCTGCAAGCAGCGCTGTACATGGCATCGAGTCTTTCTGCTCTTTTACAGCCAGTCACGGAGGTTTGAAGAGATGAGGTGCTTGGACCTGCACATATTCCAGCTGGTGCTGGTAAGTATTTGCCCTGCAGCCCCATTATTGCAAGGCTTCATTCCAGACCTGCCCTGAGCTCTGTGATTACAAGGCAATTAAACATCCCATAACATTAGAGGCTTGGGAGATATGCAGGAAACTCCTAGGCTTGCATTTTGTAGAGGCTATAAGTGAACGTCTACTCAAGTCTACACACACATATATATATATATATGAAGTTTCTTTTTCCATTCGGGAACCATATTAGCTGATGTTTTTCATTGTGCAGGGTAAAAAACATGCAGCATTCACACAGGCCAGGCCAACCTGCAACACGGAGAGCTGCTTCTCAGCCGCTGAGACCTTAGCCTCCAACCCCTTCCTGACGTGCTCGTCGGCAAGCAGACCCTCCGTCTTCTCTCCAAGGTCCTTGGTTAACTTTGCACATTCCTGACGAAGCTTGGCCATATCTGCGTTTTGTCTGAACAAAGAAACAAGTGGGGCCTAATAAACGTACAGGTCGACTTTCTGGTACCCCATACATATACTGTACTGCGTTTTGACATAACCCAATATTAACATCAATATAAAGAGCATAATGTATGTCATTACACAGCTGTGTTTTTCAGGTCTCGTTGCAAATACTCACTTGCTCTCAGCTTGACTGGTGGCTTGGTTGAGGGCATCACGGAGAATTGAGTTCTCCTGCTGCAAACGTGCCTGTTGCGCATTGGGACCTTTCTCCAGCTGGTCTTGCAGACTGACGATCTGGAAAAGGGAAGATTTTTTGGGGATATATTTCACTTTTACACCTGCTGCTGACCTTTAATATTTCTCAAGAACAGTGAATTTTTACGCAATTATTGACCAGATCGCCAAGAGGGCAAAACAAGGACAATTATTTATTATTATTTATTTTTAATTGTACTGATCTGAAGTGAACACAAAGGAAATATAATGGAACAAACCTTGGCATTATGCCTCTGAGTCTGGGCTACATGGTCCTGGTAACTGGCCTGCATGCGAGCTTGTAGTGCTATCATTTCTTGCTCCCTCTTACTCAGCTGGGAACTGAGCCTGGTCTCAACACTGGCCACCTTGGACTTCTCAGCAGACAACTCCTGATAAAGCAATAAACAAATTCAGACCGATAACATATCTGGAAATTTGGACACTTTTCACAGATATACAGTTCAGGACAAGAGGAAATAATTAATAACGAATGGGTAAAATATTATTACATTGCTTTATTAATATAACCCCCTAAGCACCAACCTTAGTGCTTAGTTTGTTTACAAAATATCTTAACGTGCAGGTCATACTGCCATGACACTGCTGAGCAAAATCATGACATCCTTGGGAAGGACTA
Organism: Colistium nudipinnis; assembly: GCA_016785305.1. Classification (NCBI taxonomy): domain Eukaryota; kingdom Metazoa; phylum Chordata; class Actinopteri; order Pleuronectiformes; family Rhombosoleidae; genus Colistium; species Colistium nudipinnis. The sequence goes on along the minus strand of JAFBJU010000683.1, from coordinate 3,597,245 downwards.
TGACCTTGAGTCTACTGCCACCTATGGGCTAATATAGAAACTACATGATATACCATGTAATAAGTGGGATGCCATGCACATTTGTGAGTTTATATATTAAAGGATATAGGTCTCTGTAGATCTATGTTTCATTCATGTTTAAAAGAGATACAAAACTTTGAATTTATGTTCCAACATGTATTTGTTATATAACCAACTATGTCGTGTTATAATGCGGTGGGTAGCAGAATCTGCGGGGACTGTCAATATGGACAGATGTGTTGAGGCAGGACATTGGCACCATTTGCGACACTTAAACTAACCTTGGTGAGTTCTCGGAGACGGTTCTTTGCTGCTGAAGCGTCCTCTTGTTCTGCTGCCAGCTGTTTCTCCTTCTCCTCCATTTGTTTCCTCAGGATGGCAACTGGGTCTCCTTTCTGGGTGGCCTGAAAACATTAATGTTCACATTCACGTTCATGTTCACACAAAAAAAAAAAAAAAAAAAAAAAAAAAAAAAGTAAAATTCCTGTGTACTGTAAAATTCCTGTGTACTTGTACATTTGGCGAATAAAGAGATTCTGATTCAGCTAACTCGAAGTGCAATCACTGATAACACACTCTCATACCTTATGCCAGGTGTCTTGAATGATGCCGACTTTCTCAGACAGGATCTCGATGAGTCTATGGGCCTCCCCCTCGCTGAACACCATGCTACTGATAGTGGACACCAGAGACTTGTAGGGCAGGTAGAGCGGAGCATCAGTGGAATCCGCTGCGGTCACTAAGAAAAAACACACAAACCATTAGGGTTTATTTCAATCCACAGTTTTCAAGCTTATTAAACGGTGGCAACTAAGTCTGAATTCCCATAAGGCGGCAGGAAGAGGGACAGACTTTTGTTCCTTAGGTCTGGGGCCCAGGGCCTAGAAACAGGGATGGCAGAAACTATAGGGCACTACGGCACCAGGCAGAGCCAAGCCAACTCGACCCCCCTCCCCTCGACTCCTTAGCCATCGTCAGGGCACTGAGACCCTTTTGTCTGCAAACAAAACAGGGCAGCAATGTTTGGACAAGCTGGCTTGCTCCATGCTCTCTAGAGCTGAGAGCCAGACATTGGCCACCACAGCCATTGGCACGACTTTTCACGGGTACACAGCTCGAAGTTCATCCGTGCAGACAGGGTATTACAGCTTTAGGTTGAGTGTGTGTGCATGCTACTCAACCATCAAGACATTCACACCTGTCTATAACTGGAGCTATAGCTAATGTACTTCCTGCCATGACAACCATTTCCATCAAGGGAGCAGGTCATTTTAATGGTTTGGTGGTTTGTGTGTTGCAACATATGGCCAGTCTTTGATCCCTAATGTGCACAGCTGTAAGTATACTTTGCAGTGACTTTGTTAGGTCCCAACTAAATGTCACATAACAGCAGTACTTTGGATTATAACAATGTGTGGTAAAACAGGGAATGACATCTGGCTGTAGTTTGTATCCAAGACTTATCAACAGGTATCTTTCAAAAGTACATATATTATTTAATTGAGTTACATTTTTAATCATTAATAATGATTTATAAAAAAAAAAGATTAATGGCATTACGCAATATCAACAGAGGGATTGTTGCCAAGCTCTGAGCTACGCTGTAATTTTAGAATATGAAAGCAAACGTACATTTACAATTGAACGATGGTAGAGTAAGTAGATTCCCCCTAAACCATTTGCTTACCAGGCTCATTCTTCTTCTTGGATGCTTTCTTCTTGGGTTCCTGAGCTTTTGCTGCAGCAGCAGGGGCCTGCTGCGATCCCACTGGGGGTACTGCCATCACTGGGACATCTTTAGTGACAGTTTCCAGCACCGGAGAAGTCTTGGATGGAGCTGGTGAAGACTTGGCGGGGGCTGCAGCAGCCTTCACTGGTGCTGGGGCAGATTTGACTGGGGCAGATTCAGACTTAACTGTTGCAGGAGTAGCAGATTTGGCTGATGCAGGGGCAGACTTAGCTGATACAGGAGCAGACTTGGCTGTTACGGGTGCAGACTTGGCTGATGCGGGTGCAGACTTGGCTGGGGCAGGTGCAGACTTGGCTGGGGCAGGTGCAGGGGTAGACTTGACTGGGGTAGGTGCAGACTTAGCCTGGGCATTTGCTTTAGCTGCGGCAGAAAGAGGGGCCTGGGTTGAAGGGACGGCGGAGGTCTTGACTGGCGCAGGGGTAGACGCAAGAAGAGCTGGCTCAACCTTAGCCACCTTCTTCTTCTTTTTGTCTTTGGGGGAGGGTGCAGGTGAAGGTTCAGCGGCCGGGCTGGGTTCAGGAGCAGTCTTGGGCTGGGTGTCTACAGGTAGTGGGGTGGCAGCAGACTCGGAGGCTGGAGCAGGGGGAGCAGCAACTACTGAGGCAGAAACAGGCTCAATGAGCGCCTCATCTTCAGTAGCCTCTTCGGGTATGTCATGCTCTGGGATCTTTCCATTGGGCTTTTCGTCTTTCTTCTTTCCACGGCTCTTCTTCTCAGATACCTTGTCTTTCTTCTTTTTGTCAGAGCGACCGGACTGTATCTTGCCCAGCTCTCTGCGTTGTTTGGCCAGGGCCTCCTCATAAGAGGTCTCCTTCATGGAAAAGGTCGAGACTAGAGCGATCCCGACAGCCGAGATCACCATGAATCCACCAAACACCACTATCCCCAGGGTCTGGGGGTCATAGATATCCATTGTTCAAATTCAAGTGAATCTAAAAAGAGAGTGAGAGACTGGTTAACACAACCACACATGAATAGAGTTAAAAAGAAACAAAACAAGTTAATTTAGCGAATGAAAAAAGTTCATATAAGAATGCATAATGGGACATAACTGTGATAGCAACATCATTTGCCCTTGAGGCAAAACAAAACGGACAGCTGCTGTATTAAAAGCAGCTGGTCAAAGAACCAAGAGGAATTTTGCATTTTTGCATTTCAGCCTATACCCCCAACAGCCTCAAGGTGTCCCTGTTATCCTTATAAAGTGTTGCCTTCAGGCTGCATGCAAAGTGCAGATCATCAGCACACTGTGCAAACCCCCTTGCTATAGGGCCTCCTATGACTTGTACATGAGCCAATACATCTCAAAGTTAAATCTCTCATACCGCTTCATTGTGAAGTCCAACACTTTGCTTCTTTAACCGGCATCGACACTGACACAAGCTAAGCCAAAATAAATACAAATAGATAGCAGCACACCGCCAACGCCCCTCATTGTAAGATACAGAGAAGAGTACCCCTGAGAAAAGAACTCTGAAAAAATTAGGCTCCTACGTTGAAAAATCGAGTTCTTAGTGTTTTCCCACGTGGGCCAATTAACAGATCAATTGAAACGGTTTACTTGTTAAACAAATCATGTTTTTAAGTAATGTACCAGTGAGATGAATAAGAATATAATGGTTCTATATGAAAACTTTATTCTATTAATCGGTGCAAAACTTACATTATTTTCATTTGAATACCTGAAACTCCACAAAGCTTTAGTATAAAACAAATCCGGCACTTAATAGCAGCTATGAAAAGTTTGATTAGATGTATAATATATCATAGCTGCAAAAATAATATTGAGGAAGGATGGAGGAGATTACTAAATCCTGTGTAGATGAGCTGCCATAGAAACGATTGTACACAATTGACTTGGAATGCTTCATCACATTTGAAACAGATGCTATGGTTACCAGAGCAATTATGAAGTTTGTGTGAAAGCGATTTAAAATAAATAAACTCATTACACTTTTAAACAATACATAAAGAACGTGAAGTTAGCAGCAATTGCTGAAATTGGCTGGAGGCTACTGTTCATTTCCTGCCCTGCAAACACATGCTTACTATGGCCTCTCAACTATCCCTTAAAGGCCCCTTAAAGGCTCCCGTCATAAACTTGAGTTTTTAGCCTGCAGGGGAGGAAGTTGTCCGCTTCTGGTTACTGAAAATCGTTCTATCTTTGCAGCACCGTCAGGTGTGTCCTTGTTTGTGATTTTAAAGAGAAACTGCAGCTTTATTGTTTTAGATCAACCTAACATTGTGACGTGGTACAGGGAAACTGCTGAGGTGCTTCAGTGTAATCGAAACAAGGGTCCAGAGTCCCTGTTGAAAAAGGGGAAGAGTTTGTCCGGCCTCCCACTCTGAGATGTCACACGTCAGTACATCTCCACTCGGACCACAATGAAAAAGCTGGCTCTCTGAAGACAAAAAAAATGTCAAAATGTCTATTGGAGACTGGACTGCAAGATAAAACTTGATGTTGTACTTGAAAGCATGTACTTATGATTCATTATGCTTCATTTTAGACTTCTAGTGAGGATCATAAATACTTATACAAAACCACACACATTTTATTACACACTTTAATACAAAAGCAGCGACTTCAGAGACAGATTATTATTTATACTGACCAAATAGAAAATGTACTTCACCGACTCCACAGCGGAACCAGGCCTGAACGATTTGTGCGACATTACGAACACCGATCAGTCTTTTCCTAACACACATGCATTGAAACAAACCTCCGTGTGTGCTTGTATAAATCAGTGTAACATTTTAACCATTACTTGTGTGCTAGCGTTGTAGCTAACCGTGTGAATCAATGAACTTGGCTACCGACCTGCACAATATGGTACAAAGTGTCGGGTTGCGTAACAATAAATGCGTTGAAAAAGCGCCACTGGCCCCAAAAAGTAACCACGCAGTGTGGACAAAACTGTCGAATCGTTTCAAGTAACTTTAATCGGCTGTCGACCTATAGTTAGTAGTTAGCGGGAGTTAGCTTCCAAAGCTAGCTGAGGCTGGCTAAATGAATACAAAAAAATCCAAGATTCCCACACTTACCTCGTAGGGGATGGAGCTGCGGGAGTGGAGCGAGAAACTTGGAGCTGTAGACGAAGTTTCTGGTGCGCAAAGCGAGCGATGTGTCCAGCTATGCAGCTAAGTTGCGTTTTTTCTTTCCACTGGTGTCCCCTCGCTCCGCTGGAGGATCCGAGCTCTGCTGTGAAGTCGTGGCACTTCGAGCTGGCTAGACGTGCTGGCCCCGTGCCCCACATAGCTACCACCAGTCGACGAGGCCTCTGATTGGCTGGCGTGTTGGCCAGCAGGAAACGGGCACGCCGGGAGTTGTAGTCTTCCGCGCGGATCAAACCGCTTGAGTCAGTGCTCAGCGAAACAAAGGTGGTCTGTTGTAATGGGAAGAACGTAAGTACACGTACTCAACTAAAGCTGCGGCGCAAATGCCTTTAAATAACGATCACCGATTCATTTCGCCACAGCACTTAAGATATACATTATGCTCCATACATTTCAAATAGGACGCTGCATGTTTCCCCCCCTTACATTTAGAGTTAGTCACAGAAGTAGCTTTTGTTGGCAAATACCTCATAGCCCCCCGCCCCCATCTCTTGTTCTTAAATAGCCCATATGTCGTTTACATCGTATTATCCCACACTGCCTGTGTGTATGTAAATTATGTAACTGTACCAGCTTTTCCTCAGGAGTTGCATGTTTATACTTAGAATTACGCAAACCTCAGTGTTAGAGGTTTGCACCATTCTGTTAAACGGAAGGTGTTCAATTTGAATTGGCTTCTTCTTGTAGCAAGTTGAAACACTGTTTTATAACAGGTTATGACAATTCTTTTCTGCTCAACATTAATGTTGCATTCCTTGCAATTAGTATTCGTCTCCTATGCATAAATAATGGTGATCTTAATTTTGAACCAAGTAATTTGTTCAAGAATCTTTTTTTTCTACTACTTTTTTCTACTACTACTACTACTGCTTTTATTCACTATTCCCTATAAAGTGCTTTTTAGTTTGACTGACAAGAGTCAGTAGTCTAAGCTTGCTTACCACACCTTTCTTTATTTTAACACGTTGAAGACTATCACAAGAAGGTCATAATGAGTTGTATGAAGAATGTACATGTGTCAGTTATATGTGGGAGATTTGTGAAACGTGGAGCTCCTCTGCACAAAAAATTGAATTGCTGGCTTCCTCCACCTCCTTTAACCAAATGCATGAAAATTAACCTCACATACTGACAAGAGAAAATATTACTCTGTTTTTGTCTTTTTCTCTACATTGTCTCTCTGATATGTAGCCTTTTTGCTGCCCTCTCTCATGTTGAGTGTGCCTTCTCTCAGCTGCCGTAGGTTTAGCGTGCCCTTATAGTTATATGAAGTGATTATGGAGATAACATAAACCACAATGAAACAATTGTAAAAGAAACAGTTCACATCCACAGGGAGTGTGTAGTGTGACGAGATAAACTGCTCGTCTCCATGGGCCATGCATGTTATTTACTTGGCTCTGAGTGATTGTAAGCAAACGACTGAGCGGGGCAGGTCACACCAACCGAGGAAAGGTTAGGCCACAGCTTGTTTCCGACTCACTAAACCATTTCTATTATGCCAGATCCTCCACGTCGCAGGGTGAAAAGACATAATTTGGCCATGATATTACTGTAAGATTCTGAGGAATATCTGATTCCCTTTAGTATTACGTTTGTTCTCATTTTGTGCCTATGGAGATAATTTTCAAATCCTGAATCCTAAACGGGATTAGAAGCTCACGTGGAGAACATTAGTTTTTTGTAGTTTTTTTTATTTTGACATTTAACATTTATGTATGGCCAATTAGTAAGAAAATGTCTAACAACTCTGTGACATCTCAATGCTTATTTAATATTTTTAAAAGCTTGTGCATTCTTTAAGTGTGCACTGGGATATAGATAAATCAGAAAATTAATTACTTTAAGCAAGCATATGTGTTGCCTTTCAAGGTGCAGATGAATATACCTAGTTTTATTTCTTAAATTAAAGCTAATTATCAATACAAAGGAACACAAGAAATAGCTAATCTTGGATCCGTTTCTGTACAGTGAAGGAAATATGTAGACCGTGTCACTTTAAAACCAACAGTTCAGGGTAAGAGTCTGGGCCTTTCATTACCACATTCCTCTGCCTGATCCAAAAAGTGTTGCGTTTCAGAAGTAGTGAAGAAGCCTCTTGGATGTGAAGCGTAACCACAACCAAGTCCAGGTGCCCCTGATTCAAATGACCTGGATGTCTGATAACTTTCAGATGTCCACCATTGCCATAACTCTTTTGTGCCATGCTTTCAAATCCTGTTTAACTTGATTATAGTTGGCAGAATAATTTGGAATATACCATCCGATCAGTGACCAAGCAAATCCTCCACATGAACTTTACATTTTTCCCTCTCCATGTCTCATCACTTTTAATACAGTAGACTGCTGGTACACAATCTGTATTTACATATCAAAGAAAGACTTTGACTTTTCAGCCAAGGCAAGAAAAGTTTTGCTCATAAAGTTGCTCATAAAATAATGTGCATTTTGGTGGTCATTCCCATGAGCACTCTGGCATTCCCTCAGATCTTGCCTAATACACGGCACTTTCCCATTCTAGCATATACAGAGGTCAATGGATTTAACAAAAACATACATACAGCTGTGTTTAAATTCAAGGGCCCACAAACATTCAATTTAATGGTTAGATGGATACTGCCCCCTAGTGGTACGATGGGTAGCTCTTTCATAAACAATTTCAGCATATTTTGGATTGTACTGAAAACTTCTTAAGACCCACCAATAGCGGTCACAGATTCCATAGAAACCAAACTAGAATATGTTTTGCTGAAATAAACAGAACAAAACAAATGACATAGGAAACATCCAAATTGGGAGAAAAATATTTAATTAATGTCATTATTACAAATTTATAAAATGTAAAGGAATCAATGCAGTTGGACTCTAGAAATACATTCAATTTCATAAAAAACTATAATGCATTTTTTTTAGCTCTCCACTGAGCCTAGTCATGATTGTAAAGTATTTTTCATATTTTTAGTGCATCTTTTTTCCAATGGTTTTAAATACCAGCTGTTTAGAAGATCCGGTCAAATATATCAGGTCTGATACACAAGAGCCTTTCAATAACAATTTAGGGCAAAACAAAGAAAATTAGAAACTTAAAATGGAAAAAGGGAATAGGCAAAGACGGCCGGGGTACAGAGGTTGCTGGAAACATCAAACAAATATAGTACAGGGGTACTGTGGGTGCCCTGTGCAAATGTGCCAAGATGAAAACGCTAATTATTGAAAAGCTAATTGTTAAATTCACTCTACCAATCTCTTGCAGCAGAAACCTTCTGGTGATTCATCCATATTTGCAAAACTAATGTGCATCTGCGTAAACTGAAGGATCAGAGGATTACAGACAAGAATGTAGGAACCAATCCAACTGTCCATTCCTGAGGAGAAGTGGTGCTATTTTTGGACACTTGATGATCTGTCTTGTCTTCTAAATGGATGTTTTGGTTGTACCCTAATCTCAGAGCCCAGAAATGTAGAGCATGAGAATGTTTTTTTCTTTTTAACCAGGCACTAGTTTTGCTTCTGTAAATCTTTTCCACTTGCAAACAAAAAATGCAAAATGCATATCTGATGAAATCACACGACATAGGTTATGGCTAAGCAAAAAGAATTCTCTAAACCTTTTTGAAAAAGGTATTTACATGACTGAGACAAAAATATGAGGAAAAAGGCAAGATTTATACAATGTGCATTGTGTAAAATAGAAAAATGTAGAAGTGACCAAAAAAACCTCCCCTCTGATGGCGATAAAAATATATGGAAGACCTTAATGTTGGCAGACTCGTTCTCTGAAGGCATTTACACTGTCTGTCTCCCATAAATAATGGAAAAGGATGGACCACAGACCAGACACCGTAAACATGAAGACATTCTGCTTCCAAGACACTTGGTCTCGGTGCAGGGTTTTTAAGTGGCATGGGATACCTTGGTGGGAGCAGAGATAGGTCTTGGATTCATGACCATGCAGGGTTCCCAGGGATGCCAGGTTTCCATGTGTCATGACTGGTCACTTGGTGAAGGCAGGACAAAACATCTCAGTTGTTCTTGAGCAGGTCAATGCATCCTTGCAACAGAGTTGCATTGTTCTATGAAGAAGTGAACAAGAGAAAAGTTTTCCTGACGTAACAATACTAGTATTTATGATGAACACTTGACACTGAACATCAGGTTACTTTTTAGGTTCTATCCCAACAAGGAAAGTGTTTTTACTCTATCCTTTCAAATCACAGCTCTCATTTTATGTTTTCATTTTCAATTCATCAGGACAGAGAAAACAAGGCCAGGTTCGGTGAATCTGGATTTCTGCTGAGGCTGCAGGTGGTAGGGTAAGAATTTGGCATCAAGATCATGAATCAGACCCAATTTCCTAACATCAATAGGACCAAACGAGTCACAGTTTAAGGTCTTCTACGAGCTATTTCCAGCATGATAATGCTCCAAAAAAAGTGTAACTGTTTTCAAAACAAATGGAGGCCCTACCGAGTCTTTATATGGCGTTACTAATGAAGTGCTCGATGAGCGTATGGCCTCATAGGAATGTTATGGAAGCATTCTTCATTAGTTCAATATAATCAGAATAGATCAAAGTATAGACGTATTTCAGGGGGATTGCCTATCTCATGCAGCAAGTCAGCTGCAATGTGTGGCTCACCTTGGCATGTTTTATTTCCAGCTCAGCCATCTCTATGAGGTTCTTCCTGAAAGCCACAACACGCCTGCCCTTGAAACCAGTCAGCTCTTGAAGGAGAAATTGTGTAGTTTAAGAGCTCACATTGCGCATACCATTTTACAAGCAAAGAACCGAACAGAATCTCTCAACATCTATTACGCATGGACCAGCGAACCTTTCTTCCCAGACTCTGACAGCTTGTCAAATTTCTGCAGGCACTGCTGCTGATGCTCCTCTGCCTGGGGAATGTCCTTGCTTTTCAGTCGAGCCTTGTCCAAAGTCTTGTTAGAGTTCTCATAGTCAGCTAGGGCCCGCGCTCGTCTGTATAAAAGGTCCTAAAAGACATGTTCCCGGTAGTTAAACATAGGAAATAAAATTATACTTAGGGAACTCGGGGGCCTAATGGCCAAAACCAGCAGTATTTTTAAAGAAGTGTTTTTAACTATTGTATATATTGATATTTTTCTATAGTGTCACAAAGGAACTCAGATACACCCCTGCAGCCTCACTCTGGCTCTCACAAAAGTGCCATCGAGAGAATTGATTGGTTAATGTGTGTTAAAACGCTCCGGGCATTCTATCATTTAATACAATGCGTATTCTTCAAAATGTAGGTGTGTCAGAAGCATTAATTTCAATTTTATGATTTAGGCATACTTTCTAGCCTAACTCTAATTAAAGGTGTAAGATGTGAATATGGATTTTGTGCTGTCTATAACAACAATAACTATCTAATAAGACTGGGAAATTGCCAGTTTGCTGCTCTTGGCAATGGAGATTATCTTCTCTTGCCTTTACCCTTCAATCATTCAGATTACAACCAGACATTATGTGCGTCTTGTGTGAAGGCAGAAGACAAACATGTCTCACCTTAGCAGCCTGGATGTCTCTCATGTAATATCTAAGCAACTCAGTCAATTTTAGCTCCTGGTCAGATGCTACTCTTCCTTCCACTTTCTGCATTCAGAGAAACAAATACAGACACACAGAAGCACCACAATTAACACCTTTATCAACTTTTAAAATGTCTTAGTTTGCTGAAACGTGGGGTTTTACTTACTCTGAGCTTCTCAAAAAGGTCTGACAGTTTCTCCAAGTGTCTGACAAAAAAAAAAAGAAAAGCAATTAAGTATCAACAAGCAAAACTTGAAAAATAAGCAGACAATTATCTTATCCCAAGACTTTAAAATGTATATAATACACTCACTTCTTACTCGCTGTACTGTCGTCAGCTGACAGACTGTTCAGAGTGGCAGAGATGTGAATATAATCATCTGCAATATCTGCAATAACAGAAATATCAACCCTAAACAACACTCGAATGTAAATGTATTCACTGTATGAACCTTTGAGCTGAATTTACTCATAAGAATTTCAAAATGTCAAGATAAAAAAAACAATTCATACTTTTGTGCGCACGGGTCATCTTCTCTGCTTTGGCAGTGGAATCTTTAATCTTGCTGTAGTAGTCAAGAAGGAATGTTTTCTCCTGCTCAAAAAAGTCATCAACTTCCTGTGTAGGAAACAAAGAGAGTTAACTAGGGACAGGGCTACTGTCACCTAAGACTGCATCTGAAATACCATCAAAGAAATACCTTAAAATATCACACAACAGCCCCACCTTAACTCCTGAGATAAGGACCTCATCAGCTGACTTCACCATGTTTTTAAAGAATCCTCCAAACATTTCCTTCGCATTCTTTCTTCTCACAGTCAGCTAAAACAGAATGTAGAATGTATTACATTTATGAGAGGAATATAATATATTAGGTAAAGTTTATTATATTGTGTATTGGAATTAAGTATGGCCTGATATACTTTTTTAAATGTAACTGTATGAAAAAAAATGTGACTCTTTACTACTGCTACCTATATGTAGAAAACATTTAAGCCTTGTTCTGTAAACAAACACCACTGCCAGTGACTGACAATGACATAGATAAGCATAACTGCTGATCACAGCAGGATGGAAGCCATGTGTCACAAGTGTCCAGTACATTCAACTTCCTCTCCTTTCAACGGACAATTTGGGAAAGGAAGTCAGCATTATGAGGAACTCACATCCTGATCATACTCTAAGAAAATCTGGAAGTTTCTGTCTTTGCTTAACATGGGGTGAGAGGACAATCTCTGCAGGAAGATTTCATGCACTTGGACAGTCTTCTTGAACACAGCCAGGTATTCACTAAACAGAAAGAAAACACCACGCATTACCCAGATAAATTAACATTTGTAAAGGACATGACATTTTCTAACAGATAGAATGTATTTATGTTTAGTTTCAATTTCCCACTCACGCTTCCAGCTCCTGCTTCATTTTAGCGTACTCATCTTTGGTCATCGTGGCTTCACCTTCCCCCAGTTTATGCATCTTCTCCCTTGGGCTCTCAAAGTCAGGCTTTGGGGGCGCTGGGGGAATCTATGCATAGCAATGCGGGATAGGATTCACTTTAAAGATAAAGATTTGTGATAGCTTAAATGATTGAGTGTGTAACATTAGATAAATATTTTCCAAGAGAATAACTGTTGGGCTCCTAAGTAATTGACAAAAAACAAAACATATGTGCCTGTGTCTTAACGTCTCTTTTCTTCATTGAGTATAATGAAGCCAAAGGAAACTATTGATATGGTCTATGTCTATGTGAATCATGTCTGAGAATAGTCCAACTCACTATTAGGCCAGCGTACTCTTCTGTCTCAACCAGAGTATCATGTAGCCAGATGAAGTCTTCATGCTGTCTGGGAACAGAGAACTCTGGCTTCTGGAAAGAGCTAAGTGTAGTCTGATTAAAAAAAGGTAACATTTAGAGAATTGAAATGAAATTGCTTAAGGTTAGAGGGTACATTTTAATAAGGAACATTTGTATACTTTTGTATGGACAGTAAACTTGACTTTGTCCCTTTCACAGAGTGCATCAGGAATGTCGATGAGAAGGGAGGCATCGTTGTTTAAATCCACAGACACAGAGCGCATCTAAGGAGAAAAAAATAATGAGGGTTTATTTCAAGAAATTACTAAAACAGTCTGAAGGGGACGGATACATTTTTTGTCATTTGTGATCAATTTTAGTGGTGATTTCAAGTAATATCTGCACACCATGTTCTATTAACATCTACGTAAAGTACTTTTTAAAATAATATTATTAGTATTTTTTTTAAATACAGAAGGTAAACATTTACCCTGGAACAACTTTGACTCATAGAACTCAGTGTCACCCCAAAGATTTAATTGAAAATGTTAACATGTACAGGGGCTCTCAATTTCGTAAATATCCATGAGTTAAAAGCTTCAACCGCCTGGGTGGTACCAGATCTCAAGGCAGAGCTCCACACCCTTGTTAAACTGTTAAGGCATAAAGAATAAATATACTCTTGTCTATTTACTGTCTTGCTGGTCAGAGAGCCTACCTCACATTTAGCTTCCTTTGCACACCCATTTTATTACAATCAACACAGGTACTGATACGATTTTGTGGCTCTTTTGGGGACTGCAGATTACAAAATATAAGTTAAATATCTTAGTATTACAATTATATTCTAGAACACATCTAACTGCTTTCTCCTACACACCCATAACGTTGATACAAGATATCTCACAACTGGAACGTGCTCATTTAAATTTCGGTCATGGTGTAAAGAACATATTCTCTGTGGACACTTGACACAGAATAGTAAGAGTCTAAGTTTAGTCCACTGAGTTGTCAAATGTGAGTGTATTGCAATTATGCAATATAGTAGTTTAATTGACTAAAGAAGAATTATTTCACAAAACATCGAGTCGGTCATTTACCTATGACTTGTTGCAGTGCTAAGCTAACAAACGTAACAAGTTAGTTGACAACGGCTAACGACATTATTGTATGTGTTTACAGAAAAACGGGTCAAACATTAACGCTCCAGACTTAACGCTTTAGCTAGCACTAGCCGCAGGTTAGCCTTGTGTGGGCATAAAAGTTAGCAGTAACAACTTGCAGCAACAAAACCCGTCATTGTTAGCTTCTTTCGTGATGCCAGGGTTTGACTTCTAGTGGCGTATACATGTCAAGAGCCCTTCGCGTTACCTTTTCCTTGCTGTTTTCGTCTAAGGTAGACGTCATGACGGGACTATAAAGGAAAGGAGAGGCCGACCATCCAAGTGTAGAAGTGTGTGCAGGAAGCCGATCCTGTGCTGACTAGTTAGGCGCCTGACGATCTGTCAAGTCGCTGTTTTTTCGCCCCATCCTGCTGATGGAAGATCAAGCCCCGCCTCAGATGTAATTTGATTGGACAATGTCAGATTCACAACAACTACTGTTGGTGTTCAACCAAATCAGTCATGTTACATTTCCGTTTCTGTAATTTGTTGCAAAAAACATTCCTGATTATTTTTTCTCAAATTATAAAGTTACTGGTTGTTGCCGTTGACAAACACAACAGGGAGGAGTTTAAAACAGGACGAAAAAGTTAACGAAAGTAACTTAACATGTGTACCGCCTTATGGTTCCGCCTCAGAGTCGATGACTACTCGGAACTATTTCAATGATACACTACCCGATATGGGTAATGTAGTTTGTACTGCTTCAAATGCAGCCGTGCATCCACACTCAAAAACTTCAATTCCCAGCTACGGAACTTTGTGCTACTAAAGCAGCGCGTCGTTTAGAAACTGTCGTGTTTTTATTGACCGGACTTCCCGGTAACCCTGGAACATGTTGGGGCAAGTACTGTCGCTAAAATGAACGATAACAACATCGAAACCAATGTGGCTATATGTTTTTATATGTCTCTAGGTACACATTAAGTTGTGGTTTCAAAGGTGTTGGTGTTAAAGTTGCCAGAATGTGTATTCTTAAACGAGTGGTGTCTCTTGGGGGCATGTTGCTCCGTCAGTGCACCTCCCTCCCCGTGAGAAACATCTATGTTTGCCACTGTCTGAGATCCCCCAGAAGACGCAGCCCGTACAACTCAGAATACAGTGAGCGCTACTCTTCTCTTGTGAAGTCCGCCATGTCCTACAGGGTCAGTTCCCAAACTCCGGAGAGCCTCCAAGCAGAAGACGAGCACATTTATGGACAAGTTATCAAAACTCAAACGCCCGTCACAAAACAAGGGAGGAAGGAACCTAAAACCATCCATCCGTTCTTACTCAGTGAAAAGACTCTGGAAACAGAGGAGCCAGAATCAGGACCTCCAGCACGGATCCCGTTAAAAAGGGGCCCAGGGGGGTCTTCTGCACCGAGTGTGACCCGTATCCTTCAGCGGACACTTTCCCCAGAGCAGACCTTCTATCTGGAGAGATGGAAGAAGAGGATGATCGCTGAGCTGGGGCAGGAAGGCTTTAACGAATACTCACAGAGTAAGTTTTTTAACATGCCAACAACATACACTGTTTGTGTAAGGTCATTGTTGGTGGTGTATTTCTGCTTACAGAAAAACAATCTCAATTGACACTGGATTGTTTTCTATCAGGTCTGTTTAGGCAAGGGAAGCGTTTCCATTCAGTTTTAGAAGACACTCTGACGTCAGGTGCAACACTAGGGGACGAACATCCTGCGGAGACACCAGACTATCCCCCTGAGGTTCAGGGATACATGGACAGCGTCTCTCACGTTCTGGCAGATGTCCGTGCAGTGAGAGCTACCGAAAGCACTGTGCACCACGACACCCTGAACTATCTGGGAATTGTCGATTGTGTCGCTCGTTACAGGTATATGTAGTACATTTTTTACTCAAGTTTTGACTTTGAACTCTACTCTTACAACACTCGCCTTTGTTTTTGCCCACAGAGGTGTATTGTGTGTTATTGACTGGAAGACTTCAGAGAAGCCCAAGCCATTCCTTAGCAACACATACGACAACCCTATTCAAGTGGCAGCTTACGCTGGGGCCCTGAACAATGATGCAAACTACAAATACCAGGTGTTTTATTAAAATAATTCCTGTCTAGACTTTTTATTCTCTGATTTCACCAAGATCTTTGTAATATCTCAGTCTGAAGTCAGGTTCCTTACGGAAAAGTTAGATTATAGATTTTCTTTGTGATGAGCACATGACAAACAGGCAAAATGTCATATGCCACCCATCTCTTCTCTCTCCAGGTTGAACATGGACTCATTGTAGTTGCCTACAAGGATGGCTCACCTGCCCATGCTCATAAGCTGAACCCCGAGCTGATGCTACAGTACTGGAAAACTTGGCTGCTACGCCTTGAACAGTTCACAGAACAGAGGTGAACTAATTAGTTCAGCTAACACTAATACTTATTTTATTGTTCCTCTCAGGGGAATTTGGGTTTTGTCAGTTTTTCCAGACAAGGATAGTACTGTATACAAAGGAATCACATACTATAATAATTGTAATACATGTATGTGTACATATTTATATGAAAACAACTGTTGACATTCCTTTTAAAGTAAGTAAGTTACATTCCAATAACCTAAATGCATCATGGATTGTAGTCAAAAATGAATGCATTAATACAGTTTACAGTCCAGTGGTTTCCAAATATTTTGGATAGTTTAAAGTTAAATAAAACGTTAGGCTATTAGTCTGGAGATAGTAAATGTGTTATGATAACAATATTATTAACTAAATAATGAGCATTGGTGTTACCATCAGATGTAATTTACACCCTGCATCTGAGCTATCTGGACCATCTGTAAATCTGTTGAATAAATGTTCAGCTACTTTCCCTGTGTTAAACATAGGGTGATAAATAAGCATTTTGTTCACATTACAATTCCTTTTCTTCATTACAGTGCCTCTTCAGAAAAGGCATGAGACATTGAAGAGAGCTTTGCAAGGGCAAGTCCACGAAGAAGTGCACTTTTTGGCTTACATTTTCAATTTAACTCACCCCTTTTCTGTGCTACAACTGTACATTAATGAGCCCACTAGACATTTATTTCAATATATTACATTATTTGTTATCTTACCTGAAAGAGGGATCTTCAGTTAAGCTTGGAGTCTGTTGACCATGGCATTGACAAGGATTTTGGCATATCCTTTCCCCCCTGTGTTTTAGCAGAGTATGCAGCATCCCCATAGCACCAGACACATAGGTCAAGATCCATACGAACTTTGCGATCATGTTGGGGGTCAACCGCAGAGCCACTTCATCCTTTTCATGCAGAGAGCTTCGGGAGATCCCTGAGCTGATGCAGAACAGAAAGCTGAAAGAACAGAATCCTTATTTATCAGCAAACTATTAAGCCTGACTTGTTGCTTTGTCTTTCACTAGAATTAAGATGTAAATGCAGGCATAAGCTCTACCTGTCTATGGAAGAGGCTTGGATACATCCTCTAATATCAAACTGCCACTGTGTTGCCGCGATCACCCTTTTCTGATGCCACTCCCTTTTTTTCCCCTCATGGCAAAGACCAATTCTTCGGAAAGAAGAAAGGAAGTATTTTTTTAATATCAGTCTGCAGATTTTGTTTTATTTTTATTTTTTTTAAAGGGGAAACACAAGTGTGTAGTTGTATTTCTGCTGTGTACCAGAAACGGATTAAAAATTACAATGTCAAATGATCTCCATATTGTAGACCTTAAATGTGCAAATGTTGATATACTGTATTTGGAAGACAAAAATATTTAAAAAATGCTCTAATTCTTAATTCTGCTGTCAAATTTCCTCGTGCTTTGTTTTTGCTGGGCAACACCATTGCCGTTTTTTTTACTGAAGTACTGACCTTTGGACTTTTTGAGGTGTGGGAATATGAAATTAAAAACAAAATGCTCTCATTTGTTTCTCAGATCACCAAATGATAAGCCTCTTTGTATGGGAGGACTTAAATGACAAAGAACAAAATACATACATTTGATGGCAGCAGGTGTCTGGTTTTGTAACCTGTTCATGTGTTGTCAATTAATGGCTAATTCCTTCATTACGAAAACATGACCGCTGATGATAGGTGTGAGAAGATCAGTTCCAAAATAATTCAATAATTAATGAAATGCTTATTATACATTGACTTGAGACATGTCAACAGAACAGAAGTTTTTAAACCAAATAGAAGTTAGTTCAATGTTTAGTATTTATTCCTGATTATTGGCAATATTATTGTTGTTAATGTCACTGCCAAGCCTCCCCGCCCCTCCCATAAGGAAACACCAATACCAAACTAACTTCGTGATTTACATAGTTGGACTGCCCTTGGCGCGCCTGGCAACAGTACACACGCAGGTACGTCGTAATTGTCTAAATAAAAGTGGGTATATGCATTGGAAGAACAGCCAGCGTGAACTGGGAGTTTAGTGTTGGCACTGGACTATGAACAGCAACATACTTAATACTCCGCTAACTTACTAAAACAATCGATTCCGCTAGCTAACATCGGCCAATGTTAGCAACTAGCCACTGAAACCGGGTGGTTCCCAGTGTTGTGCTTCCGTTCTTCGGTCGCCGCTGGATCAGTATTTATCTGTTTTTAGAATAACTTGGCGCTGTGGTTTGGTTTCCGTTTGTTTTGTTGTCATCATGTCTTGGCATGTTTAATAACGGTGCATTATTCCAACTGCAGGTAAAGCAAAGCGGCGCTTTGTCCAGATTATAAGTAACGTTAGCCGAACAGTTCAAACTAGCTACTTAGCAGCGTCGTTTTGCAGTTGCTGGCACTGTTTGTACACAGTTCTTAAGTTGAGTGTTTGCAGCGTGACGCTGTCAAGGACAACGCACAATACGCATCACTGTTTTTACCCAATTTGAATCTTTCAACTTCAATCGCCTTCCCCACTGTGTTTATGAGCTAAAGTGATGGATTCGCATCTTGACTTTTTAAACGTCTTTGGCAGAATTCCAACCAACCGACCGATGGTTGTTTCACAAACTGCAAAACAACGTTCAACAACTTGACAACATCACAAACACAATTGCATTTTCACCGGACTCTTTCCTTAGTGGATGCTGCTTCAGCAATTCTTGTGAGCGATTTTCAGCTTGCTGTGTCCCGTGGCGTGTTTCCCTCTCAGCACACAGCACAGCTACTCACCGAGCCGAGATGAAGAGAGGCAGAGGCGGGGATGACGAAGAGGCGTCCCGGCAGAATGGCTCCGCCGGCCGCAGGAAAGGGGACCACCGACCGCAGAGTAACGGGGATGATGGTGATGGGGACGGTGCCGCCGGTCCGTCTGAGCAGCCGGAGGACGACAGCAACTCGGTCCTGAGGAGAGTAATCCGGAGCAGGTACAGAGACCTCATCAACTCCTTGCAACGTGAGTAAAAGAGCAAGAACCGTGCTTTGACAGATGTTGATGTCGATTTGTTGACAGGTCTCTGATGTGTGCCGGCGTGTTTTGATTTTCAGAGAACAGAGATGACATGCTGAACCCCTCCAACAACAGACTCACAGAAGTATTGGAAGAGGCAAACACACTTTTTAAAGATGGTGAGTGATGCAGCCACAGACACTTAGAATCCGGGCTGCAGAATAAATGACAGCCCCCTTTTATTGTGGCATGACAAGACTGCAGAGCTGCACACCGCACACTCAGTAACGTAGAATTAGTGAGACCATTTCTTCTCGAGGAGAGAATCACAGATCATCCTTACCTAGTGCTTTGGATGGCTGAGTTTGGAATCCGCTGTGTGCTTTGGCAGTGCGGCAGGCCAGGGAAGCAGCCCTGGACGCCCAGCTCCTTGTCGTGGCCTCAGACCTGGGAAAGGAGAAAGCCAGCCAGATGTTTGCAGAGGGCACCACATTCGATCCCACCACTTTTGCAGAGCACCTTGTGAGTACATGTATTTTACATACACATGTGTAGAGGTCATGACTGCTGCAGATGCATGATGTCCTATTGCCTAGACCGGTGTGTGTTAAAAATACAAGCGAACAAAGAGACGCCAAGGGGAATTCTGCAGTGGATGTGTGACACCCAACTATGTCACACTAGCCATAACAGCTTTACATGTAGTAAATAGTGAATTATCCTGGTAGCTAACCAGTCACATTATAGTGCTTTTTGTCATTCTATTTTTTAGCAGAGGTGGTGGTGCACTGCAGAGATAATCTCGGACATTGGTGTGAACAGCAGAAAATTACATATTACAATATGAATGTATGCCATTAATGTGATGTGTCCTCTAAAGCAAAAAATATATAAAAATCCAACTGTATTACAGTGGCTTAATATTTTCTTGACTGTCGTTTTATCAGATTTTTCTTTATTGAGATTTAATTGTCTTGTCTGAAATTGGCGCTCTTGGTCACTGCTGTAGAAGTTAGCTAAGCAAATAAAATGACATAATATAAAATAATAACAAAAACGGATGCTTACATTTGTATTACAAGCACCAGAACATCTTACATTGTGGCATTGTTTCTGCTTCTATTACAGTTGTCCTTCATGGGTCTTAACCGACTAGAAGATGGGGAGGAAAATCAGAATGGAGGAACAGTTGATGGCTTCCTGCCCAATGATGCCTGGCACAGAGTAGCCAGGAGAGCAGAGTGCTGTTTCCAGAAAGCACCCTCCTTCCACTACATGTAAGCGCATACACACTTAAAAGGTGCAATAATTGTGTAATGAAGTGCACAAAGAAATACGACATGTTGTTAATTAAATTATATAGTAAAGGAATATCAAAACATTTCTGTGCATGAAGTTTAGAATGAAACATTTTTCATATTGTAAATTGTCATGTTTATTATGACAATTTGAATAATATGACAGATTATTTCCGTTAAATATCACATTTTCCATGATTTATAACTATCCCTTAGCAGACATACTGATCAAACTTTAATTTTCCTGCGGTTCCTTTCATCAGGATGGGATCTTTCCATGCTGAGCCGCCGCCTCCAAAGCAAAAGATAATACGGCAAAGCAAGGCAACGAGTAAGGAAGCCAAAAGGATAATGCCCACTCAGGTAGCCAAACCCACAATTCCACGGCTTCAGTTTCTCACATGCATGTGACAAGCAGTTACAAGTATGAGCTACAGTACGTCTCATCTGAGATACCCTCACTGTTTACTACTTACTGCCGCTCGTTCATGATGTCTCTCAGCTGAAGAAAATGGAAGAGTCCCATCAAGAAGCAACAGAGAAAGAGGTGGAAAGGATCCTAGGATACCTGAAGAAATATTACCAACAGGATCGTGAGTTTCAAGTTGACCTCATGAATTTCATGGACACCATATTTACCTGCTGACATTTCTTTTCTCCCCCCGTACCCCAGCAACATCACCAATATTGTACTATGAGTTTGTCATTGACCCAAACTCGTTTTCCCGGACAGTAGAGAATATTTTCCACACATCTTTTCTAGTCAGGGTGAGCTGCCTCTGGTTTAACTTGATCTTGACTGCCCTCCAGTGACTATCAGGTGTGACAACCTTGTCTGTGTTACAGGATGGTTTGGCACGGATGTATCTGGATAGCGACAAATTGCCATGCATCGGTGAGAAGATGTTACCTAAAGATGTTCCTCTGGCTGGAGAGTAGTGAAGAAAAATTGTCTAGCTAAATTGCTGTATGTTTTTGTGTTTCAGCACCTGTAGAGGAGGAGGAGGCGGAAGCTGCAGGATCATTAGACCGTAAACAGTGCATCATCTCTATAAGTCCAAAATTATGGAAGGTAAGCAAGTTTTTGGCTCAAACACCAAATACTTCATCTAGCAGCCATACGATAATTTGGTTGTAATTTTATTATCACACTGTTTTCCCCTTTCTTACAGGAGCTCATAGGTGTCTTCGACATCAGCAAAACAATGATTCAGCCCCTGAACACACAGGATGAGTGAGGAACCTCACCACTGTTTGATATCTGAACCCAAATTAGTTTTTAGGTGCGTTTCCTTTTTGTTTTTTTAATTATAAAATAATGAAGAAAACTTCTTAAAAAGGCCAGTAGGTCAGATATTCCACAACATTATACGTTTTAATATTTTTTTTATATGTTTTTTGGAAGTTGCTTGAATAATAAAAGACAAAGAAGATAAAGTTAGTACTGTCATTTATTTTGAGCATTCGTAAAAAGCAGGTGTTGATGACTGTTAAATCTAAACATAATAGAGTATAAAGTATATATGTTTCTGATGTAGTGGCTCTGAAATAATGTGTTGTCTTCTATTGGGTTAAATGCTGCCATTGAAATATTGGATATATCGGTAGATAAAATTACTTTTGGATTTATTAGAACTCAGCAAATAAGTTTGAGAGAAATAAACATGCTTTACACACGATTATATGGAGGATTTAAAGGTGTATAATATTTGCTTTTAATGACATCAGATATTTAAATTAACGTCAAAATACAGGGGGGGGACACAGCCCCTTGGTTGGCTAATCATCAAAACTCACAGATGTATGTAACTTAAGACAAAGGGTAGAGCTTGGTTAATTTTACAATTGCTATATTGTGTCGATTATTTGACAGTCATTTGTTTTGCTCTTGAAATGACAATTTGTCATGGTCATGTCATTTTCATCTCACAGGTGTAATTTTCCTCCTGCTCTACTTTTGCTGAATGTAAAATAATCACCATAACTAAGCATATTCCCGCCGCCTTTTACAGGACAAAAAGTGGCATATATGAACACATAGTAAACATTTTATTTCTATAGCTCAGCGTTAATAGTGATATGTATTATTTTGAATATGTTTATGGGACGTGAGTTACATTTACGACAACGCACGCTGTAACGAGAACAAATCGGAGATGGTAAATAACATTCCTGACGTCACAATACTGCGAGAAGTTAAGAATGGGTAAAGAAAACACCACAGCTACATTTATAATCATTTTAAAACTGTTAAATTAGACTACAGTATATACACATTATCCAGCTTTGATTTTGCAGACAACTTTTGTTTTAGAGACAGCACACAGAGCTGGTTAAAAATAAAATATTGATTACTATATGTTTTGGCCTATTTGAAAATATATATACACAGTATATATATATAAAATATATAAATGCGTCTATTCAGAGCTAAAGACTAGCAGCATTAATTATGGCTAGCCAACAAGCTAAACGTAAAGCTACTCTGTGTACCTCTGCCTCTACGAAACCTCTCCTTCTAAAAAGATTGTAGAAACGATTTAAACTTATCGGACATGTTTTTCATCTCATCCACCTTGCCTGCTCCGGTGTGCTCCTCAGTTGCAGATAGGAGCAGGCGGCAGGTGTGTTTAATTGGCTAGCATACTTACACTGACTGGCAGCAGTCGCCAAACCGCCCCCCCCCAAAAAAAAGCGTTTAAAATGTAAGGTGACGCCTACAGATTTTGCACCAGTGCATTTCAATTCACATGTGTCGGTAGTATGTACCCGAGTATCAAGCTAAAACGGCAAACTTACCGCAGCAGTAAGAAACAGCGGCAACCATAGACTCCAAGAAGCACTTCTTCTTGACCGCGAAAGGGGGCGTGGTCGAGTTTCACACTCCAAGACGAAACTACGAAAACCGACACCGTCAGGCCGTTTTGTAAAATTTAATACAATATGTATGTGTTGACAATATATATATATATATACACATATATATATATATATATACATATATATTTCGATTAAAACTGAAAAAACAACATGGGCGATTTCGCTGTGTAGAACATGTGTCTCATGTCAATTGTGCTCTTGAATTATCGAATGAAAACAGGTCGGGGAGAATTGAAATTTGAAAAAAAACCAAAAACGTTTTATTTTATTATTTTTTGCAATCTTAGTCATGTCATTTTCGCTCATGCTCTACTTTGGCGGAGTGAAAATCGATCAGATTTCGTTGGATGATCACCGTGATGCCTTCGTGATGCTGTCTCACCGTCCTCGCCATCTCCTGGGGTTGTTAAAGGCACAGGCTCCCTCTATGCTGCCTCCCGTCTCTCCCTCTCTGAGCCTTTTCTCCCCACAACGCAGTGGTCTCAGCCCAACCTGCACATAAGGCTGGAAATAGCAGCTCCCCTTTTTTCCAAACACACGTTGATGAGGCTGGATTGCTTATGTCATTTTGTAGATTTTACATAACAATGCCTTGAAAATGTGTGTCACATGGCCATGGGCAATGCAGTGCAGAGCACTTCTTAGGCACTGAGGCGTCGACAGGGATGCTGCGTGCACACACCCAGCCTGCCCTGGCAATGCCGAGTGTGACTGACAACGATGCAGTTCTGCAGAAAGGTGCTCTGCCAGCCGTGTAGTGCCAGGGTCACTTCACCGGAGGAGGACATGGAATACAAGATGGGGAGCTGCATCGGAATTCCACGCAGTCAGGTAAACAGAGGAGAGCTGAGGGGAGGCTGACTGCAGCAGTGCATCGGTGCCTGTCTCACTGAGCAGGGAGAGGGTGCAGGAGGAGGGCAGATTGTCCTCGTCGAGAGCCGAGCCTTCTCTCAGGCTAAGGCAGAGCGGGAGCGATGGTGTCCTCCTGTGGTGGAGGAGGCAACATCAGCAAAAGAGAGAGCAGAGCATTGATTGCAGTGGAGGAAGGGGGAAGGCAGGTTGGTTTACAAATCCTAAAGAGAATGGGTGATGAACACTTACTGCGTTCATTTAGACCCTAGGCTGAGTGACAGTTGAGAAAGAAGAAACCTGCACGGCAAGCTGAGCGTGTGCGGAGATATCTGTCAGAAACAGAGCTGATCAAATCAGTGTTATTTATAGGGATGATAAGCCTGCTTCAGCCCCCAGACTGGGCACTCCGCTCAGTTTGGCCTGGGATGATGGTCTATAATACTGGATCCAGAATATATCTGAGATCTGCAAATATGCTCTGGTTTGCATGGCTGCTCTGTGTGTTTCCTGTCAGTCACGGCGAACTCCAGAGACATAATGTTTCTACAGGCTGGAGATGAGTGCAACAGTTTGGCAACTAACAGGTGGGGTGAATGTTAGCACAGATGATCAGTGATCAGTCGGGGGGCGGGGGGGTCATACATCTCCTTGCTGTCTATCTATTATGCCTGTTTGTTTACAGTTCCCCTCCCAGCTGACTGACAGGCCCCCTCAGCACGTCATAAACAGGTGTCACCCCGGGTCCACCACCATTAGCTGCACAGTAAAGGAAGCTTCTCCAGTTCCAGTTCGGTCTCCTCCCCTCCTGTCCTGTCCCCACTTCTGTTCCTGTGTCCCTCCTCTGTCCTCTCCTCCCACTCAACGTGAAATGCAAATATAGCAACAGACCTCCTCAGAAAGGGGGGGCCAGAAGAAAAAAAACAAAACATTGGCCTTGAGTCTGACAGTAAACAGATTGAAAGGGAGTTTGTCAAAAGCTTTAGGCAGACACAGCGTCTGGAAAAGTCTCTTTTGTGCAGTGGTGAGTAGTTTAGCGTGTCTTGCAGCATTGTGCAGATTTTGGATGATCTATTTGGTTTATAATCTTCCTATAAACGGAACTGAGCTAGTATATGAAAAAGGTAAGGGTAAAGTGTGGAAACTGTTTTATGTGAAGTGCTCGTCATACTTCAAATGTGTGTGGCTGTGCTTTGCTTTTGTCAACATATTGTTTGATCAAGTATGATGATTGTTATTGCATTCCCCATAATTGCCAACGCTGGGTAGATGAAGACGGTATTTGTACCACGAAACATGATCATATGCTTTCTTTGGTCTCCTACCTTGCTGAATTGGATTATTTATATTATTTGAGACATACCATATTTTATGCCTTTAAAAATATTACGTCAATTCAATAAAACATTGGAAACACAGATCAGATTCAGCACGTCATAAACAGGTGACACCCCGGGTCCACCACCAGGGTCAGATTCAGGGCAGGAAACAGTAACCTAATCCTGTAGATCGTCTAAGCAAAGACGTACAGCCCCCATGCAAACCCAAGAACCTAAAAGGTGGCGCATGCTGAGGGATAGACGGAGTCCTGATGAAGTGAGGACAGACATGGCTGAGGTCTAATCATACGATTTGCCCAGTTTCTCTTTGGTGCTGCTAGAAAGCCCCAAATCCCTGCTGCCAGTTTAAGTGTACACACGTTCACGAGGTGCGGGCTGAAATTACACCCCATTCACACAAATAGCTAGCAGGTCGGCCTGGGAGAGGAGTTGGTACACTGCAGCTCTGCCAGGGGAAACCAGATACTCATTTTCTCACACCATTATTATTGCAAATCCTCTGAATCCTATAGGATAATGAATGAGGAGTCAAAAAGTGAATAAACGGTTCATAACTGGAATATACAGCCCGCACATCTCCTCGGAAATGAAGTGCGAATGACAAATTGTGCAAAAGAGTGGAATAAAGTCTCACAGCAGTGGACAGGGTCGATCTCTATTTATAAAGTCTCACATATTCAGGTCAGTGCTTTCTGACTAAACAAAGTCCCCGCAGTCATACGAGGAACGCATCAACAGTCCCTCTGTGGCACGGTGTGCTTACTGCTCAGCAACAAAACATATATTCGTGTGAGATAAGAGACATGCCTGCAAGCTGCCGAGCTTTCCTTCAAATTCACGTCTTCACAATGTTAATATTTAGTGCTAATATAAAGAGGACAAATGTGATACTAGAAGTCTCGATCTTACCTCGAGAAGACTTAAGAAGACTTAACACTGCTCGAAGCCAAGACAATCTGCACTTTACCCAGTGAGGATGACACGCACGGGTCAAATTATATACACGAGCATCGAGTGTCAGATGTCCTTATTCTAGGTCATTGCAGCAGGTGTTAAAGTCTATAACCTTAAAGTTATCTCCAAAACCGACCTCAATAATTATGACAGTTATGCTTTTAAGCCCACATCAGCAGGGGTTAAGCCCGCACTTCGGTCCTGGGGGTAGGTCTCGCATCCATCACGGGTCGCTAATCTCCCCAAGAACACATACTCGTTCATGCATTCTCCCTCTCTGCCGGACTTTTGATCCCGCAGAGCACGAGTCTGTGGGGACCACCTCTCCCTCTCTCGGAACTCGCTTTGTTCAACCTGGGAACGGCTCAGTGCTGATGGTCGCTCTGTGCCGGTATCTTTCAGCCAGCTGATGTGAGGGGCCATTGGTTTGGGCAGTTGTGGCCCTGCAGCTGGCTGAGCCATGGGGAACGAGAGCAGCACAACCGAGGCGCTGGTAAGACCGAGCTTGCTGGACACTGGATGGCTGGGTTTGCTACGTTGCGCTCCCTGTGCGGCTGTACTGTGCACACTGTCACGCACGGACAACTAACAAAACTAACACTTACTAACGCCACGGGGGTCTGTCGGCTTTAGTGAAACATGGGATGGTCCATGGAGCTGTGTGTTCATTGCTATGCTTGAGGCTTGTCTAATGAGCATTTAGATGACGATCATTTCTTGTTCTGTTTTGTGGTCAACCCATGGAGAGAAGAGTCTACCTCTGCACACTCTGATAGATCTAAAACTTCTCTGTTGTAGATTGCAAAGCACATCATTCCTATGATAGTTGGAAGGACATTGTGTTTGGTTTCTGCTTGCATGTAGAGGTATTATTGCAATTAAGTGGTACGCATTTTTTTGTGTGACAGAGATTACAAAAAAGCCAGACATGGGAAAAAAAAATCACATGTGACGGGAGGAGTCCAGCAGTGGAATTCAGGATTATTCTAATAGGATTAACGTAAACTTTTGTCTCATGAGCTATAGACTCCACAAACCATGCGCACTAGAGCTTTCTGGCTGTGATTGTGTCGTTGATTCTTACACTCTAACCTTTGCAACAATTGCGACAACAATTTGTTTTCAGTGCATTAGTACATACCACTACATGCTTATAGAAAATACCGGCATCTGATCGTTTCGCCCCTTAAAAATCTCCTATGCATCTCTTTCATTCCCTATTGCAGCCAGAAGATGGCGCCCCCGAGAGTGTTGTTCTATTTCCACCACAGCAAAATCAAAATGACTGCTCCCAGGTACAATATCTGTATAACACATATTTTGTTACAGTACTAAATGGCAATGGGAATTGCTATTCAAATATATTATTTTTTATAACCCAAAAGGTGCGTCTATCTTCATGTCTTCAAAACAGTCTGTAAAGATTGCACAGAGCAGCAAGGGGACCAGCAATACAGCTACTTTTACTATTATTTTCATTATCCAGCTAACGCATATCTTTGGCTGTACCGGTGGGCTGAGATGAACCACTTCCTGTCTTGCTTGTGTATCGCAAAAATCAATGGGAGAAAATGCTTCAAGTCAACGTCCTTGTGAAAATCAGTCCCATGGGACACTTAAACATCAAGCTAAAAATATCCAACGTTCCTAAATGATGTGCTTGCTTTGTCCCTGAGAGACAGAAAAAAAGAAAAACTGGCTGCTCACGTGTGTTGGAACTGTCCATGTGTGCGGATGAAAACAGCGATGATGTCACACCATAGCCACACGGCAAGGTCAAGGTTGGATGACAGAGGAGTTTTTGTGATGTAGGTGGTTTGTTGTGTGTCTCTGCATGCACGTAACCAAAGCTCCTCGGAGTGTAACCTGATCCCCTCCCGGAGGGTCACTGCAGGACCGACCCTTGGCCTAATTCTCAGCGTTCACCTGCAGAGGCACAGTCAGTCAGTGCAACCAGCTGGAACGTACAGCAGCAGGGCCGGGGGGGGGGGGGGGGGTGTGGGGGGGGGACGGGGGGGGGGGGGGGGGGGGGGGGGGCGGGGGGGGGAGGGGAGGTGGCAGAGGTGGACAGAGAAGGAGTGAAGAGAGAAAAGAGAGAATGGGGAGACAGAGGAGAAGGAGGAGGAGGGGAGGAGAAAGAGAGCTGAGAGGAAAGAGTTTACAGTAAAGGGGGAGGAGAGTTGTCAGCAATTCCCTGTGGCCAGCCCAGTCAAGTCAAGTCAGTCAGTCAGTCAGTCTGAGCAGCAAGAACTGTGTTTGTCATTGTGTGGCAGTGTAGTGTTTCTAGACACACGCACACACTCACACACAGCAAAGAAACAGAGGAGGATCATGGAAATTTAAAAGGGGAGCGGCAGCAGCAGAGGACGGGACTGTGGAGAGGAGGAGGTTAGCTGAGTCAGTACAGGAGAGGAGAGAGAGAGAGAGAGCGTCAGCGGCATGTGTTGCGGCACGTTTGTGTCGTCTTCACAACAACAAAGTCGTACAGAGGCTGCCTGTGCACTAAGCAAGGAGAGGGAGCTACGCCGCACTGTAGAGGAGCTGGGTAAGTGCAACGCAGAGACGGTGGGATGAAATTGAATGGGTGTGCATACATGAGAGAGATGTGTATTATTATACAGAGATGCAATGGAGGTGCAAATTACCGGAGGGAGTGTTGACAAGTTGGATGTGTTTTTTTTTCATTTATGCGAGGTGTATTCCTGCTTTTCAACCTCTGTTTGTGGGTGAAGCATTGAGGGGACTTGACATTTTGACAAGTAGCAGTTTTCGGACGACCTCCGATTGCTTTCAGTTTTTTTTTTCGCGTGTGTGCGTTAATTAATAACAGACAAAACTATGGCGATTCCACATGGTTAGACTGTTACCCAGTAATGACCTTTTATATGGGTAATAACAATAATGGTTATTGTTATTGGTGCTCACTGGTGCTGGTAGGATTTGGTATGCATCATCTTACATTCAGAGTTTCCACTCTGACATGGTGAGAAAGTTGGGGCAGGAAACAGGAAACCCATGTCAACATGAATGCCGTCTTATGATAAACCTATTTTCATCTCTGCATGCCTGGTTGCTAAGGTGTGGGATTAAAAAAAAACAGTCTGATTATGTAACATTAACACATAATATAACAGCTGTAGGGAGATCCCAGGCCTTCAGAGGGACCTTGACCTGGAGGAGCACTTTTTTTTTGATTTGGTGTCTTTCTTTTAGTGGTTCTGTAGCGTTTTATGTTTTATTTGTGGTCATGTTTCTCTTGACAAAGCAGAGGTGGGCTAAAATCAACATGATTACTGTGCGTATGCAGTTGTGCAGAAGGAAGCTACATTTGATCAGCAAACAAATTTCGGGGTACAACTTAAAATCCCGGTAGGGTTGAAATTTCGGTTACTCCTTGCGTTTGTGTGAGTAACATTTATGTTTGTGAAAACATTAAAAAAGAAATCCCCCTGCTCTGCTGCATGTGTCACACAAAGGAAGTGCTTTGTAGTGGTGACACAGGTAAGCCAGTGACTCAAAGCCTCGTCACCACACACGCAGACACACAACTTTTCTCGCTTATCCGTTTCCAGTATCTTGATCTAGTAAGTAAACAGTTGGCGTGAGTCTAAAGTCGGAGGTTTTGTCGACTTATAGAAGAAAATAATTTGTTTTATTTTATTTTATTTAATCACCATAATGCAAATTGTGGTTTGAAGATGCGCAACAAGTAGAAGATAAATTCTATTTTTTTTTAAAGAAGTGATTTCTTCTTAATTTCCACTTGTCACGTCAGTCACCTCTGCCTGTGCGCAGCCATGCTGTCTACTACTGGTTCATAAATAATGAATGAACGGATACAGTTCAGAATCTCAGTAGATGCTCAATACGCAGCATTACCGCAGCCACGTTATATCCTACCGTAGTCACCTTCATCTCATCCCGACTCCCTGAAAACACTTAAAAACAGCTCATACACACATGTTCCAGATGGTGCGAAAGTTCAAGGATCGGCATAATATTTGCACGTCTGCCTGCACCTGCAAATCTCAGGTGAACATGTGTGTATGAGCCGTTATCCCAGTGAGTGAGGGTAAAATAAGAAAAAAAAACTTTCCACCTCTTTAAACTGAAACAGCATACGCGCATATTGGCATATAAGAGATTCCATCACATAGTGGGCCCACAGTTGTTCAGAGTGTGTGGCTTGACCCAGACTGAAGGCTTCAGTAGATTAGATTTTGTATTTCTTTTTTTCTGGTTGTTGTGACTGTTGAGATCGGGTGATATGTGTGTTTACTTATCTTGACTGAAATAATTAAAGTGTCATTTTTATCACACCCTCGCATATATGATTAGGCTCGTCACAGAGCAGCAGGACTGGTTTGTCTGTGATCATTATCCCTACTTGCCCGGTTAAAAAAACATTCTGGCACCCTGGGGAAAAGAAAAAAAACTTTAGAGCAGCTGTGAGGTTGTTTCTCAGGTGGAAAACACAAAACAGCTAATTGAGTCAACAAAGTGAATTCAATCAACAAAGATTCACACCAGTCAAAGTATGAGGAACTAAGATGAGAGCCATTTTAACCATTTATTCAAAAAAAACAACAATAAATCAAGTTATAGTAAGACATTTTAACTTACCCCAACAATGCATCACATGCTGGCAACTGGAGATGAGAAGCAACATGTTCACCACCATGCTGCTGTGGACAAGACAAAAGAAGAGACTGAGCAAGTCGGGTTTGTTGATAACATTATACAACACAATATACTCTGGTGTTGTGACTATGTATTTGTACACAAAAACACTTGGCTGGGGATATTTGTTACATGTTGTTTGTTTTTTAACTTTAAATCTGTCGACGTTCCCATGTTTGCCAGCAACACGCTCACACTTGCACATTACAGAAGTGACACAAGCCTGTGGTGCATGTCGCTAGAGTTGTCTCTCCCTGTCTCACAGGCCAAAGGTCACCGTGAGAGTTTGCCGCAGAGGGACAACAGAGCGCTGCCGCCCGAAGCCTCCACCGAGGCGCAGAATCCGCCGCTTCAACCAGTGCTCCCAGACGTCCCAGTCCTCACCGGGGTGGAGGAGAGCAGCGAGGCAGCTGGAGACCAGGAGGACAAGGAGGAGCTGGAGTTTCCACATGACCTGCTGCCCAGCCTGGACTTCAGCAGTGAGCTCAACATCTGGGGGTGCTCGATAGGGTAAGCTGAGGGGGTGATTCGCACACACACACACAGGAGACACACACACAGAGTCACATCTTCATGCATGCCGTTACCTGCACAATTTCTCCCCTATCATTGATATAAAACCCGGGAAAAATAAATACAACATACTCTTTGGCTTTTGTGTGGCTGTTCATCCTATTCTGAATGTGAATAATTTAAATGCCCACATTTATTTATGTTCCTTGTCTACTTCCTGAAAAAATGACAGCACAGAGAGCCAAACCAGTGTGTGTTCTTTGACGGAATAAGATTTCACTGTGTCCTGTATTGAAATCCAATTTGTCTTAGTAAGCCTATCATTATGAACAAAGGGATTCAGCGTGAATGCATTAGGTTCAGCTACATTTTCTTTCCATTACGTTTACATGAAAGATATCTATATAAGAGTGTTTGGCCTTGCTTTTCGGAATCATCGAGGTTCAGTAGAAAAACGGTGTTTTTTTTTTGCACCTAAATTTAGCAACATAATGAGCACAATGTGATGACAGTTGTCAGATCAGATAATTTCCCATTTAAGGTCATAGTACAATCCCAGCATGCAATGGCAGGAACTGCAGCACGACCAATACATAAACACATAGCTATAATGTAAGTTAAGCTGTAGTTTTAACTCATACTTGTTAAGTCTATCCTTTTGCTGTGAACAGACACACTGAAAGATGCAGGCTCACCATCAAAAAAGAATCATATCAGTATTGTATCACGGTGTAATTGTGTATTACTTGATGTAAGACTGTAAAAAAGCAGATTTCTTTGCCAATATCTCATTCAAGGTGACAGTTATTCTGAAATAGATTTTTTTTGTTACGTGTCAATGTGCGCAGAGCTGACACTAGCTCAGGCGCAGGGAAATGTGAGCAGGCGAGCCCCTTGCCTGCTGGTCTGCAGCATCACATGGACGCGAGTCGACCACTGGTGGCTCTAGACACAAGGTACCAGATAGACCACAGCATGACGGGCTGGGTTGTGGTGGTGAGGTCGGCGATATTTTGCATAAAGATTAAAACCAGAGAGCATGGAGTGAAACACAAACGTGAGGGGGGTGATAAAGTGATTTCTAATTTATTCTCGAGCGTGACGGATATCACAGCTCGGGTGTTGTTTGTCTCAGATGACTTGGCTTGAGGTGTGGTCCTTTGCTTTGTTTCATGCTTGGTTGGATTATCTGCTCACTGACTTCATGCTCGGCCTCAAGTGCTGCCTGGCATTCTGCTTTTGTTCGAGTACTGAGGTTAACCGTATTAATGGGTTAAGGCGTGATGTGTAAATAACACAAGTATTATTACTATTGCTTGTTGCGTAAGTCTATGGATAAAACAAAAATATTGTTAAAACTTTCGCCTGTTCGACAGTTAACATTGTACATCTCCAGAAATGATTAAATAATCAAATTTTTCTTTTTTTAAAGTTAAGCACTGCAAAGTAACAATACTGCAAGCAGCACCTGTTTTGGCAAAAAGGTTCCTTCTGCAAGAAGCTTACTGCGCCAAGTGAATAAGTCTTATTTATAGTCATGAGTGGCATGTTGGCAAGGTGATGTGATAGGAAGAGGTGGTGCTTAAAAATAATCACAAATAAATGCTAAGTTATCGTTTGCTTTGTTTATTGGCTCCTAAATAATGACGACTGGAACAGTGATTATTAAATGCATTAGAAAAACAGATACCTGTTTTCCTAATGGCTCAGCAGTGACTCAGCTACAATTGAAAGGGAAAAAAAGGCAATCTACATTCTTTCATCATAATGCCAACTGTGTCATGTGGGGAGTGGTTTGCAGGTGTTTGTCTGCTTCTTTTAAATGATTTATGATGCAGTATTTCCTTATGGGCACATGCAATGTTTTTCTTTCCTCGTTCGGGAGGGAATATTAATGGTTGTCATTATTTAACATTGTTACTTCATGAGGGAGTTTGCAACAAACGTTTTGAAATTTGCATTGCTTTCGAAAGCTGCATAGGTGCCTCTGTACTTAGGGTAAACCTGAATAACGTTTTATGGCGTGTATGAACAGACTTGCATGTTCATTAACAACCACGTGCTTAAAAACAGCTGGTATTACTACATGTGGGGGCACGCACATGTCAGAAAAGGCATCCGGAGGACAGTTGTGCGTGCAGTGTCTGTGCATGGGCTTCTGTTCTGCCAATGGCAGTACACCGTGGCATTGTGGAATGGCCAGCTGTCTGCCTGACAACTTCTTAACTGTGTCACCCTACCCTCGTCTCAGGATTCATGACAGCGACACAGTTCCCACTGATGCCCAGCTTTCACCTCGGCCCACTGCCACACCTTACCCGAGCGCACGACCCCCTACCCCTTCCTCCTCCGTGCTTATAGACCGGGAACTACAGGAGGCCTTCCAGGAATGCGAGGAGCAAATGGCCTCGCTGGGCATGCTCACTCCCACAGAGAGCTCCAGCCTCACACGTGAGATGGTTCATAATGAGGGGAAGAAAACTGGAGACGGGCTGGTTTATAAGTCCAATGAGTCATCGTCACTGTCTCCAATTGTAGTCCAGCCAGGACATAGCAATGGAGGCCATGGAAACACGAACACACATGGAAAGAGTGAGGCAGCAAACACTCAAAATGATTTACTCGTGTTTAGTTTCAGGAATTACATACTGGGCACTGAGAATTATGCCGGAGCAGCAGACGCCGAGAGTGAAATAAAATCAACGCAGAGCCCCGATATATGCCGAGAGATTGAGCTAGAAAAAGAAAGGGAGAGAGATGAGCCGAAGGAAACACCCACTAACACGCAATTAGAAACCGCAATAATCCCAGATTCCTCAAAAGAAACCCCATTAGATGTTGTTTCCCCTCAGCAGAAAGGCAGTATATGGGAGGAATATTTTGATTCGAATGAAACCATTGATGGCATTACAGAAAGTGGGGACAAAGGCACAGAGGCAATAATAGAGACTGCAGAGATAAAGAAAGAATATTATAATGATGAGAGCAGTGCTAGTGTTTGTATAGCTGAAACTGAGAGGAAAGATGGTTCAGTCGATGAAATATCAAGGGGCAGTAGTCGTCATTTAATTGATGAAGACGCGTTATCAGAGTTGAGTACAGAAACACAGACGGGAACAGACACGCGCGCCGAGTCACAAGCAGACCCACGGATTCATTTGGCAAGTGACACAAAAAAGGCAAAAAGGAAAGAGAAAAGGAAACAAAGGAAGAAAAAAAAGATGGAGAGGAGTTCCGAGAGGGAGCAGATAGCACAGACGGCAGTACAATCTGAAAACGTTTTGCAGGCTGAGTCACTCATTAACGTGGGCATGCACGCAGACCCACAAGCACATGCACAATTGGCGTCACAGGCAGACTGGACCGAGACTGTGATTTGTGGGGAGCAGCCCGATAGTGGCATTGATTACAGTCCCAGGGGAAAGCCTCGCCACAGCCCCCCGCTCTCATCCTCATGCAGCAGTCCGGATCATCTTACTGGCCACGCACCTGCGTCCACCCAGGCTCTTTCCCAGAGGCCTCACGGGTCGGATAACCACAACCGTACGGATTCGTCACGTGGCACGATTCATAGCTCCGACTGGAACCCACAGCAGATGCAGCATGCAACAGGAAGTCACCAAAAACAAAATACAGCCATGACATATGTCCAAACTACAGCTAACAATCCTTACGTTTCTGCCGATAAAAGATCAGATGCACGAACACGCGAGGGTTCAGTTACCACGAATGCAGAGGAGAAACCGAGCCCACCCGCCCACGGCCCAACTTGTGTGGGAGATCGTTGCGTGGCGAGTGCCCCCGAAGAGGCTTCAGCGGCGTTTGCTGCGTTGCCACTGACAACCCCCGCGATGCCAGAAGTAATAAAAAGCAACGCGAGAGGGGGAGAGAGTGCGAGCCCTAACTCACCGGAGACACTGGCTACTGTAGCAGATGCAGTCAGTGAGGGAGCAGCGGGAGAGGGGGATTCAGGAGGGATAGAAAAGTGCCCGCACTCTGCGGACGGAGAGAGCGCAGGGCTCGCGGACAGCCTTTCTCAGCCCCCATTAATCCGTTCAGAGGGAACGTGCTCACTTGCATTCTCGGCCAAAGAGGGACAGGCTGCGTGTGAGGAAAGCCGCAGCGAAATGCCACACAACTCGGCCGAGGCTGAGATTAAGGGACGGAGACAGTCTGACGTTGACGGTGCGAGCGCGGACACCTCGCCGGCTGAAGAGGGAGACAGAGAAAAGGAGCCACTCCGGTTGGGAGCATGCGTCGATACATCTCCCCCCGACCAGCGCCTCACTGGTCCTGATCGCCAGGCTCACAGTGATGTGGGATTGGAGGGAGCAGGAGGGGGAGGAGGGGGAGGAGAGGGAGGAGGAGGGGGAGAGGCGGTGGACGTGAAAGGAGCGCTGGCTAGAGAGCCCAGTCCACTCAGCCAGTCGGAAGGCGATGCTAGCGGGGTGTCATCAGCTGAGACTGAGACGTGTCCTCCCAGCGATGCTGCCGAGTCACCGCTGAAGTCACAGAGCGGGAGGGAGCCGACCGCCACCATCACTCAGAGCATCTGCACCCAACAGGACCGTCTGTCTGAGCCCCGCCAGGAGCAGCATGGCGCAGCGCTTTCCCCTCTCCCCACACGCCCCGAGCAGAGCTCCAGCAGCACCCACCGAGGGGTGAGGGCTGAGCTCCGGCATAATTTGATTTCGGAGGAGGCGGTGTCTTTGGGACACCATTGCGAGGAGGCATCCGCCACAGAAGCAGAGAGCGACACCGGCCGAGTCCTGCAGTCGCTCACTGTACCGCAGCCTCTGGCCACTTTGCAGCAAATCGCCGTCGAGCGGCGAGCGAGCAACGATCAACAGGTCCGGCCCGAAAGTAGCCTCACAGAGACGGGGACAGCGGAAAGTGCTGCTGAGTCCCAAGCCCAGAGCAATACTGAAAGCCTTGCTATGTCTGCGGCGGTTGCACGTGTGTGTGGCAGCAGTGGAGGTGGCCACAGAGTTCACTTTGCGGACAGCGTGAAAGAAGAGGGCGTTCGCTCTGTGGATAACAGGAAGACGTCCATGCCGGGGATGGACTGCGCCTCCTTGCCTCCGCTGACGGTACACGAGAGTTTGCATCACCCTGTTGTCGAGGCCAGCTACATCTTCCCAAATTTCCTCATCTCGAAGAGGGCCGAAATCCCCACAGATGCAGCTCATACGAGGGACGAACCAGCAACCCAGAGCTCCGTTGACATTCGGAAGCCACAGAAAGATTCCCGGTTGCGTGAAGAAGATTTGGAGACCAAAGACGCAAGGGAGAACATTGCCCTGGATCAGTCAGGTAATAACAACTCTGAGGAGAATAATCTGGACGCACAATCAGCGACGGAGGCGTGCACAAAACTACTTCCGTGTCCTACGGAGAAGAAACAGGTGGGCAATGAAATAAGTTTGAACTTTTCACAAACAACTGGAAGCCCCGCCTCCAAGGGTGATCGCGTAACAGATGAACAGGCGCCGGCCACGGTGATAAAGCGAGAAGGGGTGGAGACGGTAAAAGGTCCACTGAATGTGTGTTTGTTCAAGGAGAACGAGATAAATGAGTTCAATGCAGAGTCAACAGACCCGGGCAAGCCTGACGAGCCTCCGACATCTCCTTTACAAAGTGATGCTGCGGTCATTCTTGAGGAAGAAGCGCGTCATCAACATGTTCTCCACTCATCTTCTTTGTTTCCAGCTGTTAATATACCCCGCACGCCTCTACGTGGCGTCTCCACTGCGTTGCCTGTCGGGAGGCTCCTTGCTGACACTGACCACGGTTCCGAACCGGAAACTGACACAAATCCCACAGAAGCGGGTGAAGAACCCAAGCCCACGCCTCACTCTGCTGATCTGACAAAGGAGGAATCAGTGACTTCGGAAGTGACGGCCTCCGACCGGTCGATCCCTGTTATCGAGCAATGTGCCAGTAATCCTGCTTTTGAACTGCGGCCTCCTGGCCCAATGTTGAGTCACTTGGAGTTCATTAGTGACTGTGATATCTGCCTTCCTGAGGATACTGAGGAGTGCAGTGCTGATGGTGATAACACTGAAGTCCCTGGCGAGTTGGATGGGAACAAGAGCAAGGAAATGACACAAATGTCTTCAGCAGAGTCTGATATCGCGCTTGAAAAACATGTTAGTAATAATGGGAATATATATTGTTTACAGGAGAAAAATATGTCTCCTGCAGTTCAGCATCTTGGTTCACTGGCAAAGGATGAATCACATGACGTCATTTCTCAAACTGAGCCAGACTCGTTTACCGTTAAACCTGTTATTAGTGAAGCATCCATTAAGGATGGGCTCATAAACGTGAGCTGCCCACTCAGCTCCGACGTGCCGACCGGTATTGCTGATGAGGAATTGGAAAAAGATAGTTTAAAAGAGAAACACGGTGTGGGGGAAGAGACCTCCACGCTGCTCGGAAAGGACAAGACAATAGTTGGAGAGGCCACAATGGATAATCAAAACGAAAAGGCAATTAGCTGCAAGTTGCTGAAGGGAATGATTGTGACACCACCACCACAAAGTAATGGGACAGATAAAATGGCTATGGGGGAAATTGGAAACCTGCAGCCACCAAATGAAAACGAAGTGCAAACCAATGAGTCAGCATTACGGGAAACAAAGGAGGAAGATGAAGGAAAGAGTGGGCTCGCATCTAAAAGTGAGACAGATATTTCCTCCCCATCTTCTGACAGACCTGCTGGGTCATCTGAAGACATTCTAAGCACCGAGTCCGGCAGTGGACCTCAAACTGTTTCCGATCAGAGTTTGCACCAATCCCTAACAGTAAGACTGGAACAGAGCGCTGACTCAGCACCAGGTCTGCGTGCAGCTCCTGGCCTGTCACCGTATCTAAACTGCTTTCCCCAGCAACAGGAGCCACAGCAGCAACGTCAGGCTTCCAGACGCCCCGCGGAGGAGTTGTCAGGTGCCTGTCTGGAGGGGGAGGAAGAAGAGACTAATAGTCAGGGCAGGCAGATCCAGGCACCGGTTCCAGGGATAAAGGGGGCAGCAGAAGAGAGAGCCGGCTCTGTCAAGAGTCTGTGTCAGTCAGGAAGCAGCGAATTGTTGACGCGTGATGACAGCCAAGGCACTGGTTTAGAGAGAGGAGGAGGAGGAGGAGGAGGAGGAGGAGGAGGAGGAGAGGGAGAACAAGCTGTACAAAGGGTGCCTTCTGACATTGGCAGACATGTAAGTGACATTGAAAGGGCTGCTGAGAGTGATGCCTTAGCTGACACAGTGAGTGAGACCAGACCTGAGATGGAGGAGAAAAAAAGCCCCGGGTTAGGTGTAGTCAGTTCTGATCCAGATTTGATGCGAGGCACTGAGAATGTGAGCGACATGGATGGTAAAGGTCAGCAAAAAAGCAATTTATCAGCTGCATGTCAAGCCCAACATGGAAAGTCTGACAAACCAGTGAACACTGTTGTGCCTGTCCAGTCTGCATCCCAGGAACACGAGACTTCGCGTTTCCAAATCGCTGTGTCATCAAAGGTCAGCGCAGGCAGCCCAGGCGTTCACGCAGAAGCTATTCCCAGTACAAACCAGGCTGAAGAAATTCATGCAAACATATTCCGTGCCCCGTCTGATCCTCCTGGGCATTCAGAAAGGGTGGAAAAGGATTTTCGTGCAGCTGTGAAACGCAACAGTGGGGAAACCGAGGAGTGTGAAATTCTTGATACAGCATGCAAGCCTCTTGAGCTACAAAGCCCCAATAAAGCCCCAGTCACACCAAGCAGGGACGCAGTACAAACACCCATAAAAGGCCCTGGCGTGGAGGAGATCACAAGGGAAGATGAAGCAGCTTTGCAAACAGACAAAGCTAGCAGCCCGGGGAATGGACAAAGTGCGATAAAAGCAATTAACATGGAGGCCATGGGAAAACAAGAGGATTTAAATCAAAAGCTGTGTGCAGAAAACGAATCAGTCAAAGCTTCAGACCCCAGTGAAAGTGGGGAGTCGCACAGCAGCAAAGAAACTCCTGTTTGTCATTCTGAGGGGAGCCTTGGTTTTTCTAAGGCAAAGTCTAAAAGCCCAGAAGATTTGGAATTGCTCGGTCTCGCAACCCCAACCCAATTAGAGACACCAAACCAGCAGGTGTCCCTTTCAAAGATGATAGACGATAATGTGGTTAGCACTTCTGAGGTTGCTTCCGAGTGTGAGGGGGAATCGCGCGTGGAAGCTCCGGCCTGTAGGTCTCCCGTGGTGCAACTGTCTGTGGATGGAGAGGCTGCTGATGTGTCAGAGAGCCCTGGTTGTGGAGCCCAACCTCCAGATATGAACTGGATTGAAGCTCTGAAAGAAGCTGCTGCCTGCTCTCAGAGTGAGCCAGTTCACACAGTGGAGACCCCAAGGTAAACACAAGAGCACGTGTTTGAAGGTGTTATGTGTTCAAAAATGTTTTATGACTAGAGGAGAGCGCACACACCCACCCACCCACACACACACACACAACACTACACACAAACACTTTTCTGGGATCAAATTGTGGTAAATAAAGACGTTGGATGTATGAATCTAAAAGATCACAGGGTTCCCCCGCCCTCCCCCCCCCCCCCCCCCCCCCCCATGGATGTGAGTGAGCTGTCACATGTCATCTGTGTTTTTCCTTGTATTTACTGGTCATTTAATATTCATACATTTTTGTGATACATTTTTTTCCCCCAACTCTGAGAATTCTATGTTCCAGTAACACCATGTTCATGGCTTGTTTGATATACGGAGAGCAATGTGACAATGAATATGAATGAGGAGGTAAACACAGAGCTGCACTTTGTGTTGACTTGGGCTCGGGTCAGATGACTGAACTTGTTGAGGTCTAATGGAAGTAATGCAGCCCTTTATAGTCAAAGGATGACATCAGCTGTGACATCCTCCCTGCTCTCCAGGGCAAGAATGAGCCTTCTTCACACTGCTGAGCACAATGTAACAACAACACAAACACACCCTACGGTAGCCCTACACACATCCACAGCCACACAAACA
Organism: Colistium nudipinnis; assembly: GCA_016785305.1. NCBI lineage: Eukaryota > Metazoa > Chordata > Actinopteri > Pleuronectiformes > Rhombosoleidae > Colistium > Colistium nudipinnis. Next base: position 3,556,991 of record JAFBJU010000683.1, on the reverse strand, counting down.
CACAAATCTGTCATTGGCAAGCCAATTCCGTTTTGCATATGCTGTAAATTATACATCAAATCCCCCAAGCAACCTCTCCTCTTGTGTTGTTTTTTTTTAGAGCCCTCCCACCTCTGGAGTCTCCTCAACTAGAGTTTCTCACTCCTACTGAGGAGGTAGCTGCTCTTCTGACACAGGAGGAAATCCCACCACCGCAGCAGGCAGCACAGAAGACCACGCAGATACCACCTCTGAATTTGTTGAAGAAGCCAGTGGATTTTCCTCAACCTTTAAAGAAGTCAACGGATCTCCCGGAACCAACGAAGCTGAAAGTAGAACCAACACAGAGAACCAAAGAAGAGCCCGCAGAGCAAACCGAGAAAGAAGAAGAAGAGCCTCCAGGAGAACTTTCAGATGCCATAGGGGAGATAGTATCTTCTCCAGAAATTGAGGAGCTGGCAGCTGAGTTCCTAGAACCAGAAATAATCACAGACGAGCTCCCAGAAGCAACGAAGAACGAAGAACCAGCGCAAACAAAGGTTATAACAGCGCCCCTAGAACCTGAGAGGAACCTGTTCACAGAGCTGCCAGAGGACCTGGTGGAAAAACCCAACGACATCCCATCCGAGGAGCCGTTGAAACAGCCAGCCGAGGAAACTGCAGAGACAGAACCTGTCCAGGATCCTGCTGAGGAGCTACAAGACAGAAGGTGAGTGTTTTTGTAGAATCAGATCAATAAATAAGCTATACCTCACACCTATTTTACCTAATTGAACAAATAAATATTTACCTATAAGATACTGTAAGTGCCAAGGGTCCGTTCTTTCTCACAGCTCAGGCAGAGGCTAGACAAAAATTAAAAGAAAAATACAGCCTTTTAAACCTAGATTAAGATCTAAGGATTAACGCCTTTTTGTTAAACAATATTAACTGGTCATTTGGTGGTCGAGTATTTTTCCAGCAGGCAACCAGACACCAGAATTGTGTGTATGGGACTTTTAATACCCTAACAGTTTCATCATAACATTTCCAAAACAGTGATCGAAACAGAGACTTTTTATTGCAGCCAAAGTATTTGTGACGCTCACAAGCTGCCCTGCATGACACACATTTAAAGTGGATTTCCATGTGCTCGGAGTCCCATTTGCCTATAGGGCATCTGGCAGGCTGTTGCCTGGAGTGGTTTGACGGTGTCTGATTGGATGAATGGGACAACATCTCACAGATTCGTACTGGTAAATATACAGTGGCAGTGAACCCTTTCTGTTGTTAAAACTCCCGACAAGTCAAATACACACTGTAAAACATTGTGTCACCATGGGGGCATTCGGTTTTTTTCAAGCTCCTTTAACTGCTCCAGCTAGCCTAACTTTTCACACAGGCAATTCTCTTATTAAAAAGCATCATCATTTGTCCCGAGAGTGTTCACTGAATATCTAAAGATGTGTTGTGCAAGTAGTGGGACTCTCTGGTGCCGTTTGCTATCCCGCATGCCAGGGTAGCACTTGCTGCCTGTCAGTCACAACACTTGTCCCATCACTGCTGCTGGGACAACGTTTGTTCACAGTAGGAGGAGTAGTGAGGAGCGCTATTTCCACTACAGGTTTTCATCAATGGATAAAGTTACACATGCATACAGTATGTCTGGGAGAGACAGAAATGTGACTGCATGGTCAATGATGTGTGTGTGTGTGTGTGTGTGTGTGTACATATGGTGTTTTCCCCGCCCCCCAGAGGCTGTCCTAGCTGTCAGTCCGGCTCCGTCTGTGCGGCTTTGCGAAGTGAAGCCTGTAGAGGGAGGAATTTGGGCAGGCACTTAGCCCCACTGAAGTCGTTTGCACAGACCAGACAGAGAGGAACAAAAGCCAGAGTTCAGAGGAAGAGTAGAGCATGTGCTGCGGTGTGAGTGTGTGCGTGTGTGTGACGGAGTCAGTCACAGGCAGAGGACAGAAGGAGTGGGGACGTTCAGTCATCGGCCCTGGTGTGTTGGATTGCAGCAGAAGTCATTTCCATCACTTACTGTAGTTACCTATGAAGTTGTGTGATTCCTCCATGGCTAAAATCTAGGTGAGTTGGCGAGAGGTGGGTGCCCTGTTTTTCCCTCCGTGTGTCTACAGTGGATGTTTAAGTCCCTCCAGGTGGATGCAGCAGATGGTCTGTAGGTAAGCGGTGTAATTACACTCTGCCTGCAAGGGTTAGAAGATGGAAAAGAAAAGAGTAAAAGTTGCGAAATTAACATGTACTTTTAAAAAATGTAACGGGTTAGAGCATGTTGTGCCCCCACCCGTCCGATTCATTCACCCAGTGGTAGTAAAGATAATGCTAGACTACTGTGTGTGAGTCTTTTAAAGATTTTGTTGGCACAACAGACTTTAAAAAAGGGATTTAAATTGATAAAGCATTTTGGCCTGAGTGGGAAAGATGCAGGGCAATTGGCTGCCTGTATGACATATGATAGACATGCCATAAAAAAACTTTTTGGAAATGTTTAAATCAGAAACATATTTTGGGAGGTTATTTTAGTTACTTCTTTTTTGTTGAAAGAGTTTAAAAATTATGACTCTTTAGCTTGGTATGTAGGGTATTTCTCATCCATGTTTTTGGAGTAAAAATGAAGTAGGATACCTTGTACCTTAGCCCACTTTGTACTGTAAATAGGCTAGTTGCCATGGTGACTGTAGTTTCAGTTACACAAGCAAAGTGGATTTCAGGCCTTTTATTTATTTAACCGCACTAGACTTGTCTTTAGATTAGTTTTGATCTCAGTAGTTGCAGAAACAAATGTGTGGTTTATTTATGATGTCATGATGTTAGTGTGTGTTGAAACAGCATGAGTGCGCTGCTGGCTCCAAAACAAAAATGGTCCTCCCATTATTACGGCATTTATATAAAACCCTTTTCTAAGTACTAGTAAGCTAGTTTTGTTTATGACTTTGATTATCACTAAACGTGTACATGTCTATAGCTTGAACTCAGCTTAGGCGAAGCCCCCCTTTTTTTAAACACTCAGTCCTTTAAGTGGAGGTTCTTCAAGAATTAGGTTTGTTATCTGGATCATCATAGAAAAATCCCTACTGTGTATCACTGGACTTGCCTTGTTAAATCTTCATGAGTTGCCTTTAAGTGTTTCCCAGCACGCTGCTCAGTTACCGATAGTAAAAATCTGAGTTGGGCAGCCTCCAGGTGCTAAACTCAACAGTATAACTACACTGACATGACAAGGTGTGTGGCTGAAAAGGAAAACGTGGTCTCGCCCCTCGCTTGTTGCAGTCATCCCGTTATGAAAATAACGCCTCTGCTAGTCCATACACGTCATATCTGGAAACTGCTTCCAGCTGTTAACGTGAGTGGGCCAGCTGACATTAACTCTACATAAATTCCACTGAAGCAATAAATACTGTAAACATCCCAAGTGACCACGGTAATCTTATTTTCTGCCAATTGTCTCTCCTCTCTTAGCTTGCTTCTCTCCATCTTTTTGGAGGCAGCATCGAGTCACATGTCAGTTGGCTCAGACTGTGTTGTGACTTGATTGTGATTGTTTCCATTTCCAAACTGCCTTTGCAAGGTTGGCCATGTATGCTGACATATGCGTAGCTTTGGCCCGCTTGTTTTAAAACGAGAATTTGTAAAGAGAGGAATGGAAGCAAATGAAGTTTGATCTTGTTTTGTCTTCATGCAACCAGCCAGCACTGTTTAAAAAAACTCTGCACTTCTATTATAGGAATAGAGGAATGGAATAAGAAGAACCAGATTTGCGTTACACGTAAACTGTAGCTTGTGACGCCCTTAAGAAAAGCACACACCCTCATTAAACGCTATTAAGTTCTGACTTTACTGGAGAGAGAGATGTGGGGAATAACAGAGCTCAGGTCGGAAAGAGCTGTGCGAGGAGTGCAGTTCAGCAGGCTTTCGATTTGATGCTTGAGCGCTGTGACTTTAGTTGACAGAGGTATTGTTGTAGCTCTGTTTTGCAGAAAAGGCTGCAGGGGTATTTTTAGAACCAAACAGAAGGCATGCCCCAAGTGGGTAACAGCTGCACGGGCGTCCCATAGCATCGCCTGTCAGATTACAGAGTCTACCATTCGTGATTAATACTGGCCTGGATCAGGGCCAAATCCACTCCACCAGGTGGCCAATGATGACAGAGCCAGACACCTAAAGACAGGCTACTTCAGCGCAGGGGGCATTTAAAGCAAAGCAAGGGAGCCATGCATGATCATGTAGTGGGACCGATGAGTGGAGTTAAATTTTCCGTTTTGTGTGATTTAAATGACAAAGTGCACTCTGGATGTTTGAAGTGATCACTTTATTTTTCAAGTCACTCCGTCTTTTTATATCTGAGGTGAGTTGGCGTTCATGGTTCATTAGTATGGAGTGTGTCCTCCAAATCGCCGTTTTTGGCCAACCTTATTTCTATCACTCTGATGATGTTTTGCACTCCTCCCCCCTTCCCCGCAGGCCTCCCCTCATTGAGCAGGCTAAGAGAAGTGACCCTCCCCCCTCCTCTCCCACACCTCCTTCTTCTGATCCTCTGATCCCTCCTCACCTTCACGACAGCGGCGAGTTCCCCACCCCTCCACCAACTCCTCCACCCTCTCCCCCAGAGAGGCTCCCACCTGAAGTTCTACCAACCCCTCCTGCATCACCCCGCTTCCCTCCTCCACCTCCTGCCTCCCCTCCTGCACCTCCACCATACCAGTGTGAGGACCCCTGCTCTGCTCCTGCAGCCCACCTCCCCAGTTTGAGGTATGAACCCTGTCTTTTCTTGCACCTTTTCGTTGGGTCAAATACAATGTACTATTCCTCATTTGTCACAGTAAAAACTGTGATATCGATGTTGGTATGTTTTGTCCAGGGATGACAACAGTCCGTTTAGCCTCCTTGATGAAAAGTAGCCATGTCCTTATCCTCCCAACCCCTGTTCAGGTCAAAGTACAGCATTAAATCGACATCTGGTGCCCTGATTACCTTGTACATGTTAATTCTCAGAGCTCCAGACATTTGGGGAAATGTGCTCTATCAATTGCTTAGGGTTAAGTGAGAAAACAGACATCACTCTCATGTCTAAATGGCAAATTTGCAGCTGGGGCTAAATGTTGAATTATTCCTAAAAAGAAACATAATTCTAATGGTATATCACATGCAGCATTACTGCCACAGTGAAATCCAGAGCAGCCTTCCCGGTTACCCCAATCACAAAATTACAGCTCAGTTCACCACATGAACTCAATGAAAACAGGATTTTCGAACGTATGAACTTAGTGGCCATGGAAACTCAATTGTCCAATGTATAATTGTGGCTTGCTAATAGAAGATATAACAAAAGCATAAGAGTAAAATGTTTACGCGGAGAACTTTAACACCACAGTTCTTTACACAACCAGTGCAATCTACCCAGGATAACAACTTCACCACACATGGCAGCTATATGCAGCTCTCTATTCATGGAACAGTTCTACTGTTTCATTCTGACCCAGTGATTTTCATTCATAACTAAACATTCCTCTGCTATCTGGCTTTACGCTTTATACCACACACTTTGTTTTGGAGGAGAGACTGACTCAGCCACTCTCACACTGCAGGGATATGCACAACTGTTACGCCCCTACAATGGGGAAGTATAAAGCAAAGAAGCAGACATAATATGGTTGGCTTAAATTTCAATGTAATAATTCAATTACAAATATATGACATGAAATATGCACAATGCCAACATAAATATCTGGCATATTGGTTAAACTGTCTAAGTAACACATACTACTGTAATAAACGTAACTTATTTGTTCACACAACATACACACAGAACACCACAATCTCTCCTCCGTTAACAGCGACGGCGCTACGTAGCTAGCATGCTAGTCAGAAAAGCACTTATTCAATTAACCCGTCTAATCTAAACAGATATTTTGCCATCAGCGTGCTTCTCATAGCGTGAGTGTTCAGTTAGAATATAACAATTATTACGCTTACCTATAATAGGGATATATATAGAAAAGAAGCAGACACAATATTGCTGGCTTCAAGTCCAGAAATGAACGGGTAGCAAGCAGCACGCGCCCTCTGCCGGATAAACCCGGATGGTCAGTGTAATCAAAACAAGTCTGGAAGACCAATATAATCAAACCCGGTCCCAAAACACCAAGTAATGGAGTGCAGATAAACAGATCGCCACGCCTAGGTAAATAAGGAAACAGTACTATGATGAATGGCACGTATCCACTGCATTCGGTGTACATTGTCATATCCATTAAACAACCAGCAGAGGGTGCAGAGTCCGGGCCCGTGTCTCCACTCCTGGTGACTGTATTAACACAGGGAAAGACAGCAGGTTCGAGCATCACACCATACATCAGCAATATATCTGAAAAGCGTATTCTCTATATTGTTTAATATAAAAAAATATATAGAGAGGGGGACCCTGATAATAGGTGTCTGTAACATTTCTTTTTAACTCCAAGATGGCTGGGGAAGCATAGTCATGTTATAATATTTATGACAGCGGGGACGACTGTAAGATAGCAGTGGAGAGAAGTGGAGTTCCTGCACAGAAGCACGGACTGAATGTTCTGATTGGTTGCCAAAGATTGTGCTGTTTGACAGCAGACACACAGATGTGCACTATACACAGTACACTAGTACTCAGTGCAAACATCTAAAGAAATACATTATCTTGTTTCTAGCACTATTGTTAATTTTGACTGGCGTGAAATGCACCCCCCCCGGATTTCACTTCAGTCATTTCACTCCAGCACATAAGAGCAATTGCTTTCACAATGCATTTTGGTGACAAGCTGTGACAAGTATTTGATACTAACAGGATGTTGACTTCATCCTTCTAGTACAGCTGTACTTCTATTGGATCTAACAGGTATCTTTAATACATCTATAACTTACAGTTGCAGATAGCTCTTAAATGGGATCACCAGATCAGATGTTTTCTACAAAGAAATAAGAGTCTTGCAAGCTCTATGTATGCAGATCCTAGTGACCCTGATTCTTCTTCAGCGTCATAATGAATCTTTCAGAATAACCTGCCACGGCCAAATCTTCCAGAGCCCGGGCTTGCTGAATTTTTCATCTCCTCGTTTTCTTCAGTGTGCAGTTGAAGCTGCAGTGCACGACTCTTTTAATGCTGGTCATTCGATCGAACGGGAACTTGTATGTTACACAGACTGAACATGCTTTGCTGCCCTAGATACGCATTTGATCTGGTTTGGAAGTCAGAATAGCTGTAGCAATCAATATTTTTTGCTTTACCAGGGGCCTGTGTTGGGAGTGGGGAGCATTTTTACTTCCCTCGGGCCGTGAGACATCGAACAACAGGCTAATCTGAGACTAGAATCGCATCAATACATCAGTTAATGGACTTCATGTTTACATGAAGGGTCCCCCTCTCTAAATGTGGTATTAGGTTGGACTTGGACACTGGCCTTGTTGTACTATGATTCGCAGTGGGGTTACATTTCATTTAGTCGTTTTAGTCCTTGTCGGCAAATGTGCGACACCTGAACCCTGGAAACAGCGAGTTTCTGTGACTACATTTGCTGCAGGCTGGGGTGTCTATTGTTGTGAGGCCTCATTTCCTCACTTTCCCATGCGTGCACAATAGATTTATACTCCTCATATTTCCGGGGACTCTCTTTCCCATTGCTTCTTGGCAATCAATGGGAGGTTTTTTGAGCCGGTTGCTGCTCTTATTTCCATCCCTCGGGGCAGGTTGTTTGTCAAAAAGATGACTTGTAAACGGTGAGCCATTGGGAGACAGCGAGAGAGAATATCACTAGTGCTCTTCCGGTCTTTGATGATGAAATAGATCAGATCACCAGTCCAACCTGCGGCCCGGGGAGACACTTCAGTTAGAAATGTTGATGCTCATATCAGGAAGAGCATGTTCCCACCTCTTTGTCTCTGTCTGATGAAGGGTACTAAAGGTTTATTTATTTATTTCACTGTGAATTTTTCCTATTTTTAATATCTGTGTTGATAACATGTGCTGGTTCACGGTTACTGCTTGAGTGGTGTGACAGAAACTGAATATAATAGGAACAGAGTTGAATAGTACGCATACATTCTAGTTTCTCAGGGTCTATTGTTTACATCAGGAATGACTCTGGTTGGCCACGCTGAGCGCTGGAAGCTTCCATTGTGGGAAAAGGAGGCAAAATATTTTTCACTTTTTTCACTATGCGACACACGTGCAGGGTAAGAGAGGGGGGGATCCTGACAGGACAATGGTCAAAGCGGAGAGAGGTACGGTTATACTGTGGCAGGATGGAAAGGGGGGACTGACAGAGTGAAAGAGAAAGAGCCTGGGAATCTATGTGGTGTTGGGGGTCTGCTATTGTTTGGCTCCCCTGCATAGCCGAGGTGGCAGAGAAAAAAAATAAGCTTGTCTTTTTAAAGGCACAGGAGGCTGCTGTCAGGGGGAAAGAGGGGGGAGGAGGCAGTTAGAGCAGCAACACAGCTCATCCACATCCGAAACCAAACAGAGAGGAGGCACCTCAGACACTCGAGCGAGACACCAAGAAGGCAGGATTATCATTTCACCTCAGTTGCTGTGGATTATTCTCTTGGTGACATTTTGCTCTTGGAGATTTTTTTATTCCTCCTGCATTCGCATCATTTTAGCCCCCAGATGACACGCAGGAAATATCTCAGTCTGGAGAGGACCAGAGGATTCGCAGGATGCTGTCTATGAGGAAATAATCATCTTAAAAGCCCTTTATCCTGATGCAAGCAGGACTTGCTCGTCCTCTGCACTGCAGAACAGTCAGCTCAGACGGTGCTCAGCCTCCTCTGACACAGGCTGCCTCCTCCGCAAGGATCAGAGCGAGAGGAGCGGAGAGCTCTGTAGGGGAGCAGGTGAATGTGGCGGGTGACTGGAGAGCAGGAGCAGTTCTGGGGGGCCCGGGGAGGGGGGGGGGAGGCAGAGCTAGCTCAGGATGGGAGCCAACGAGTCTATGGAGCAAGGAGAGACCCCCTGTCCCTCTCAAGAGCACATGTGAGTTTGACTTTACCTGCGTTCAGTGTTCTGTCTGGAAATGTTCTGAGGCGGAAAGAGAGATGGATGAATATTTATGTTAATAGTAAGGTCTGGAGAGCAGCTCAGCGCTTTCCATTTTGTTTATTCATGGCTTTAAATGATCCTCCCGTGCAACACAAATGTTAATTGTGGGTGCAAATGATTTATTATGCAGCCTGTGTTCACGTGTGAGCATTATTATGCATATACTCCCAATCTGTGATGTCGGTCACTACTTGTAACTTAACCTTTTCCCCTTTTGCCTCTCTGTTATTTTGTCCTCCCTGCATCTCAGTGTCACTCTATAAAATCCGAAGTGCCGTGAGCGCGTCATCATCTAGCTGTTCACGTCTGTGATGTAAATAAGGATGAGAGAGTCGGAGCACGTGGGCGAACACATGTGCATCCGTCTGCCTCGACTGCAGGATTACATATTACATGTAGATAAAATCTAACAGTGCTTCCGGGGAGCCGGTGGGAATGTGAACTAGGTAATGAGTACAGTAGGGGCCACTGGGAGGCTGGTGGGGTGATGTTTTTGTTCTGTGCGAGCGAGGAAGCGAGCGGGTGGAAGACATGACAGAATGTGAGGGAGTCGGAGGGAAAGAGACGGAGCGAGAGTGCTCCACTTGGCTCTGTTTTATTTATATCTCAGACACACGACTGCGCGGGGGACGAAGGGGCCCGCGGAGAAACAGAGGAGGTGTATGTGCCGTGTGTAATGCGGTAATGAATGATTTATTGCATCATACAGTCATTTTTCAACTCAGCTAAATTCAGACATCAGAGCACTGAACATTTACTGCAATGCCAGCAGGTGCTCTTCCTACCCACCATCGCAACCATCACTTCAAACATTTTTTCGGTGTAACGAAATGGTCCAAACATTTGCAGGGGAGCCAAAGCTGAGGATTTAAGAAGATACATTTTGTGATTCGTTATTATTAGAGTAAAATCACCTGGAGAACAGTAATTAATGTCCATACATCAGAGCATGTCTCCATGTTGCCCTTTCATATTTCTGCCACACCGAATTGAGCCTTCCCCTTTGTTAGATTACCTGAAGGCCACTGTGTTTACTCCTACACAGTTGGAAGGGGAGGGTGAGGCCAGGGGTTGTAATTTGGTTGTAATATGCAATAGTGATATGCACTGTGCCCTAAAATCCTAGATATTGGACACTTTAACCCCCACTCCCTTTCTGGTGTGACTCACTGACCTCGCCTCATGTTGTTTAACGTGCCATCTGCTTGCAATCCAAGTCTCAGATTATGAGGAATTGCACATTGAGATGACCTAAGTATGACACTCCTTTGTCTGTGTCAGTGGCTTGTTTGTTTTGGACTGAGTGGTTTCTTGCTGATTGAAGAAGACATCACTCTGGGACATTTGCTCTTTGAGGAAAAAGAAAACAGCACCCTTTTTTCAAGTTGTGTTTATGACCTGCAGAGTGTACAAGAGTGATTCTCCATAAGGTTTCATTTCCTGGTGATTGACAAATCATTTTGCAGAGGACAGAGCTGCTTTGTGCTCTTGTCCCAAAGCCTTCATAAGCTACGCTGTGCATCACATCCGTCTCGAAGCCTGGGAGGCTCGTGCAAAATTGATAATAAAATAGGCTGGTGTGGTGCTTCACAGGGTGTACAGTGGCCACGGTGTAATATTTCGTATCCAGCCACTCATTCGTGAGAAGGATAAAAGCCCAAGAGCTCCCTCTATTGGTCTCTACCCACTCTATGATTATAATCCATCCCTTGACTAATTTCCCCTTCACGTTTATGGCTGACACGCAGTAGGTTTTTAATCCCCCAAATTGCTAAGAGTAGAATAAAAATCAATTTCATAATGAAAACTCCATCGCAGCGGAGAGGGAGGGGGTTCGCTTCACGACGAGACAATTTAAAGAGACATTGATTAATTGCAGAGATGGAGCAGGGGAGGATTTAAAGGGTAGAGGAGGAGCGAAATGCCAAGAGGTAGATGGCAGACGGAGTCCAGACAGAGAAGGGTTTTTTTGACAGGCGAGAGACGATGGAGGGAGCGTGCTGCAGCCAATCCATTGAGACTAATCACGCAGCGGCTTGCAGCCAGTCGCCATTTATCCATTGCCTCTTTCCCACCATCTAGTCACTTTGCCACGTTGCCTCCTCCCCCATCTCTCTTTTTGGTGCTGACGTCATTTTTATATGCAAAGACCACGTTCTCGTTTGGCACTATCTTATTTACTGTATTGATCTAGTTTTTTCTCCAGAAGAATGTGGAGACTATTAAGACAGGTGGTGTTGGGTTTACAAGTCCGTTGTTCAGTCCAGTACCCTCTTGCTCCCCTGGGCCTGGCAATGGTTCCCCCTCCAGCAGAGAAGTGTCTGTCTGAAACGCAGCTTCCCCCTGCCTCGTGGCGCACAGTCTCTGTCTCCAGGCAGTCTTCTCAACATCTGAGAGGCTGCTATTTGCTGCGGCTCTTTGTTCGAATTCACCTTCACACCCTGACTGCTCATCCACACACAGCTTTTCCTCTTTGCGTTAAGACATAGGGCAGAGTGATATTAGGGCACCCTGATAGATGCTCATGCAGCAGCTGCATGCATCTGCGTGTGTGCGTGCGTGTCTGTGCGTCGGTTGGGCTGTGTGCATCCAGCCACACACTCCCTCTTTTCCATTTAGTGGAGCATATGGCAGGGACAACCTCCTGTTACCATAGCAACACAGTGTTTGCAGTTGCATGAAAGATCTTTTTAATAATTGTGCTGTCCTGTTTTCAAAGCTTTTAATTTGTAAAGATGACATCATAACTTTTAACTGAAAGGCCAAATCATTTGAAGTCATTATTTAGTAGTTTTATTTCCATATAATTCATTTAGTGCGGTAGGTGTTTGCGTAGCATATCACGTGGGTACTGTCTTTGGATTAGACGGTGTCAGTGCCTGTCTTACCATCTGATCCAGATGGATCTCCAAGCAGACCAGTCTTATCCTGCTGGGACACACTCGGCAGTCAGAGATCACAGCTCTGGCTTCTTTCTAAGCCATGTGTTGTCTCATTTTACATCACAGCAACACTGTGAATCTATAGGATTTCTTTTAAAGTTTCCGATCTGAGGCAATATCATATTTAGTATATAACAATGTGTTAAAAACAGCCACTAAGCCATCATTTAAATCCCTGTTGGAGCAATAATATGCTGCTAATGTAGACTCCTGCCATATGTTTGGCACCTCCACCTCTGCTTGGAAATGACCCCAGGGATAGTGGCCTTATTGACCATGAAAGCAATATTACCAGCCTTCTCTATAAACATTAACTTCTTATTTCTGAGATTTTGTTGCATCCACTATATTGGCTATATTGATACCACCCTCCACAAAACATGTCTTTTCCGGTAAAGGCTTTTATTTGAGACATATTTTGTGTGTGCATGTGACAAAAAAGATACTGAATGGCCTCAGCAATGCCTCGAAGTGCACCCATAGATTAGTTCAATCGATATAGTATGTGGACGGGGTGTCTACAAGGGTCTACAATAATGGCAGCATTAACCCAGAGGGATTGGGTTTTTCATTACCCCCTTTATTGTCCTTTGTAAAAGACCCATATATTATGCTGTCCAAGAATGTGCTGGAGAGGACATCTCCTGCACCTCAGCACACTAATATCTTTTCAGCTCTGCAGCTATCAGAATATATGTTTCTTTCTGGTGTTCTTTTGGTGTGCCTTTGCATTGACGAGGAAATGTGTAAATTTTCTCTCTTTTTCTGAAAGAAAAAGAAACGTTGGTTGATATAAAGAGACCGGAAATGTACTATATATCAATGTAGTTGTGTGATATGTAGTGAGCACGCTGGTGGGCAGTGCCTTTTTTCTGTATGGATACAGCAAACTGGCTCAGAAGCGAGAGAAAAGAGAGAGAGAGAGAGAGGTAGAGGGAGGGAGAAAAGTGAAGAGTGAGGGAGGCAGAGGGAAGTGCAAGACTATACAGAATGCAGGCGGTGGGCTTCTGCAGCCAGTCTCATTTGGAGAGGAGTGGGGGCACGCTGATGTGGATGCAGATGCTGTGGAGGAGCACGGGGAAAGGACTGTAGGTTGGAAACAAAGAGGATTAGACTGTAGAAGGAGAAACAAAAAAAAAGATAGAGATAAGGTTAGATCTGCTTTTTCCTCATCATCTGGGGACGAGGCGGTGGGCGTCTACCTGAGTGTGAGGCAGCAGCGCTGTGGTGCGGTGCGGTGAGGTGAGGCGGCCATGGCAGTGAGTACGTGGCAGGCTCTGTCGCCACTGCAGTGGGCTCGCTGGGGATGGGATACGCTGCTGGGAGGGGCAGGGGACGGGGACAGCCCAGACTCCGATCCAGCTCTGGGGCTCCTCCGGAGTCTCTCCTGGGGCTCACGCCATGATGGCATGGTCAAGGTTGCCGGAGAGCCGTTCAGACAGAGGTGAGACAAGATGGGGATGAAGGGGCCACAGGCAATAATCATATTGATTATAACGGAGCTTAGTATTCAGGGTGTGTGCTGAGCTTTGCTACCGCATGTGCATGCATTTGTGTTTATGTGTGTGTGTGTGTCTGCTTAGTGCTGAAGCAGATTCACTATTGGATTGGATGATAGCAATATTTTTAATCTGCAGCCTGCTGTCATGCAGAGATCAATCATTTCCCCATCTGTGTCGTGATTGTTTTCCTCGTTCACCCCCGGTGTGTTTCATAGCTGTGACATCTCTGGATCTCAAGGTGGTCTTGTATGTGCGTATGTGTCTCAGACATCTGTGTATTTTTTTTTTTTTGGGGGGGGGGGTACTCTGTGTCTCGGATTCAGGGATGAGATCAAATTTTTGGCCATTCCTCCTTGATGTACTCTCAATACAAAGCAAAAACGTAATCTCTATGGACATTTCATGCAATTAAGGGCCTAGGCAAATGAAATTCAACTTGCTTAATTGGTCAAATAAATGTTCTCAGTCACGACATGATGACATGACACGTTTAGCATAGCTTCATGTGACGTGGATCCCAATGATCTTGATTCAGTATCTAGAGTCTCTACACTAGCCTTGACTCAGTGCGTCCTTCTTGTCTTCTGTTAAAGGAGCTCCGACTCCGATGGAGCATTTGAGACCCCTGAATCTACAACTCCAGTCAAGGCTGTTTCTCCTACAGATCTTCAGATCCAGCAACTGACATCTGATGACATAGGTAGAGTAAGAATTTGCTACTCCCGGATGTGACGTGTGCTCTTCTCAGTGCAGCGCTACTACTTCACCACTGCTGTGCAGTGAGGCAGAAAGAGGTCGAACAAAGTCCTCTTGCACCATCTAGTGGCCTGAAGCAGTGTGTGACACTTGGCTTTGTTTGATGAGAGGAGCATCTACATTGCGCAGTGGGCATTATTTATATCTCCCTTATCTCTATAATTGGATTTGAATAAAGCCAGTGGCGGCAACAATTCATCAGCTAAAGTATATGATCATCCCACTTTTATTTGAAAAATAATTGGATTACTTTACTTTGCCTTTTTAATGGCTGGGTAAAACCTATTTACATGTCGTACGATTCTCCCTCCATTGCAGTAGCAGACACCTGGGTCAGTGAGCCTACCTCTGACTCACCTTCAGCTGATCGACTCTGCCGCTCGCCATCGTTCGCATTTGATGAAAACAAACCTATCGCGGCCAGCGGCACATACAACATTGAACTTTTAGCTGCAGAAGCAGCAAGCCACGCACTTACTCGTTCCCTCAGCCTCCAGGGAGGAGAGCTAGACAGTTCTGGGCTACAGGATGGATGCACCGCTGGAGGTTTCCACCCACATTCTGAATCCTTCAGTGTGAGTCCTGGAAGCGCCCCAGGCACGCTCCACAGGCCCAAGAAAGTTCGTTCTGGGTCCTTGAAGAAGAAGCCTCTTCTCAGACAGAACTCCAACCCAGAGAGTCCCAGGCCGGCCTCATCTAGCAGCACTCCGGAGCTCATAAAGAGGGCTGATTCCCGAACCGCTAGTCCTCTCTGGGCTCAGGAGGAAACGGGAGGAGGATCTGCGACCCCGAGCCCCGGAGGAACCCTCCGAAGGACCAGGAAGAGTCGTGTTGAAACTCCTCCTCCTCTCCCGGAGGAGACCATTCATACCACCCAAGAGGAGAGCCTGGTCATCCCTGCCTTACCCTTATGCCACGAAGAGACACCGCTCCCTGGTAGTGCGGCTGGCATAGAAGAATCCCCAATCCCCCCGAGCGGCTCCTATAATTGGGATCCAGATAATTTTGATAACATAGACCCTTTCAAAACTGGTGGTAGTAAAATTGCCAACTCCCCCGAGCTGGGCCGCAAGGGTCCCCCGTGTGCCCCCATTGCTTCCCCTGCAGAGAGCTCCCCTGCCCATGCACCAAGTCCCCCAGCTCCTCCGCATGAGCCCGTCACTAACCCTGAAGAACAACCGATCGTCCCCAAGCGTCAGGCAGTAAGGCTGGAGTTTGACTACTCTGAGGAGAGCGGTGAGGCGGCACACCAGGCCTCTCCCCCGCCAAAGAAAGTGGGCAAGAAGCCTGGTTCCAAGATGCCTCTGAGGAGACCGAAGCTGAAGAAGGCCCCTCCAGCGCAGACGGAGCAGCTGGACAACGACCCTCCAGCGAGCCACAACGGCAACGAGGATGAAATCCTTGCACCTAAAGCATCCTACTGTTTTGAAACGGACAAGTGGGATGATCCGAGTTTCAACCCATTCACTTCCAAGAAAGGAATCTCCAACTCCCCTAAATTATCCGGGGAGTCGTATAGCTTCGACCCCAATAACGCGGATGACTCCATAGACCCTTTCAACTCCTCCAACAAGATTGCCAACTCCCCACCCAAGGCCTCCGCCTCCTTTGAACTCTCATCTAATGACTATGACAATGAAAACGACAACATTAGGGAAATGCAGGACCCAAATCAGAACAAACCTGCCAAGAAGAAGAAAACTCCTATGAAATCGTAAGTTCCCCTATTATTACCACTGCCCCAAAAATCTATGTGCGAGTCTACACTTACTCACAGGGCACTATATTTATGTGTAGGAATGTCTGAATGTCTGTCAGTGTGATTTTGGATTAGACGGTGTGTTTGTGTTCTCCTTGTCTGCTATGCAATGCGGTGTCCTCTGTCTGTCTCTCTGTCACCTGTGTCTGTGTATTCTCATATGTCACAGGAAGTCCAGGGGTGTGTCCTCTCTATGTTGTCTGTTGTAAGTAAAGGGGCAACAAAACCATCCATTCGTTTTGACCCTTAATCCCATGTGGCTTATTTTAAGTCAGCATGTCGCCCTGTGTCCTTCTTCCTATTAACAGAACCATCACCATCCCCTGTACCTGCTATCAAACAGGCCCAATTAAACTTTGATTAATTCTGCCCATTATAACTGGAGGACAAGCGATTTCAGTTTGGTTTCAAATTCTGTTACGCCGTGTATAGTGCAATCTATGAAAGTGGCAAGTGGAAAACATCACGATCGCTAAAGCCGTAAGGGTATATTATTTCAGTATTTACGTTTAAAAGTACAACGCTCATTTAAACAGGGTGGACATTTGACTTCTGGAGATATCTAGTGAACTAAACACAAACTCCAAAAATCATCATTCTGTGTGGTCAGTGGTGCGATAGGCTTGAAACCTTCTACCAACAGAGGTCAGGTCACTAGGAAATGTATGTTGGCAAACCTAAAACAAGGAGAGTCTTATTGTGTTTCTTGTATGGCTCCATTTTTTCCAACAGAATCTTAAATTTAATTTATTTTCATACAAACATTTTCATACAGTTGCATCAACCATCGGAAACTGCCAAAACATATTTCTCTGTGGTAGATTTGTTGGCTGTTAGTGGTGTGTAACAAATAAGGTGATTTTGCGCCCTCTTGTGTTCACCATTGGCTATTTAAAAAAACAACTAAAACGAGTATTTAAAGTATTTAAAGACCTTAAATAGTTCCTAAAAATGTTTGCAGCAGGGTGCCTAATTTTGGAGTTGGAAGTAAACGCTCACATCTATCAGACATACATATTATATTACAATTCATTTTTTCAGTAAATTGTAAGAATGTTACAATTCAGTAATTGAGAATCCATGCGTCGTGGATCTATACATTTAGTAGCGCATCTTTATTTACTGATTATCGTTGTATCAGTGTCCCAACTAACCTAATTCATCACTAAACTCTCTAGGATCTGTATGTTGTATGTGTCCTGTTACTAAATAGATTAATCCTTCTTTACAAACTGTTCACTCTTTGGTCATTGCAACCCTAAATAGATTACAGTGAGTAGTAGTGTTACACACAGGGCCGTGCTGTTCTAAGCATGGATGTTATTTATAGATGTACTCCACCACTTTCAAAATGTTGCATTTGTGGTTTCACATGTTTGAGACACAGCACATTGGTACTTGGCGTAGGACAGTGACCGTTGAATGTAACAAAGGCTTCACTGACTCTGGATCTCGCTCCCTTTTTGTTTTCCTCAGTAATACTTTCAGAGTGAAGAGGTCACCAAAGAAATCACCGCTGTCTGATCCATCCCAGGTGTGTATTTTCTGCTCGGTATTTGTGCATCCCTTACTTGGCGCCATTTTTTCCCCTCCCCCCCGACTATGCAATCTTTTTGTGTCGCAGGATCCTTCGCCCACAGATGACGCTCCCTCCCTCCACCAACAGGACGACCACGCCACGGATGAGGAGAAACTGGCTTCTTCCACCAACCACAAGTGGGCGGCGGCCCTGCATGACATGGATGCAGACTCGGATCAACAGGACTTTCCTCAGCCATCCGATCTCACCGCCTTTGTTATCGAGAGCAGTCTTCCCCATCACGCTCTTGGTGAGGCCTTGCTCTTTTGTGTCCCCTATTGGTACCACCTGTGTCCAAACAAACGCTCCGAGAGATCAAAGCTTACAAATGACAGGCAGTGGTGAAAGGTAATTGAATCTCATTTTCGGATAAGCTCTCGTGTGCAGCTTTCAGTCACTCCACTCTTTATTCATCTGGCTATTGACTTTTCATGGAGCATTGAAAAAAAGCCTGTTGGCCCAGTTCTCTGCTGCCCTCTGAACTCCAGAGGAGACACCTCTACCCAGAGGCTGTGTGGCTCAACCCATGTGGGTCAGAGATGAACTAGAGAGGACAGAGCCCTGCCTCGGCCTCCGATTCCATCTGATCATTGCTCCACACCGGGGGAAATGTTTCTCTATTTGCTCTTCTGCATCTGAACCTGGGGTTTGTCTTTCCGTGTCAGGGCAAGACTATGAAATCGAATACATGGAGAAGATTGGCTCCTCCTCGCCGGTGAGTATTTGCTCTCAGGCTTTGAGAGACTTTGTTCATTATATGCGATTTTTCACGACTCAAATCTGAATTTGTTCACATTCTATTCCCTTTCGTGGTCTCTTAGCCATTATGCGTGAAGAAGCCATCTTTGTACCTGAAGCTGGATTCGGTGTCTGACAACTTAACCGAGAATATGGGTGCCCACGGATCTGAGCCCAGCTCCCCATGCACGGGGTACGCAACTTACTGCTCCTCCGCAGCAGTGCTGCTTGGAAATATATGTAGTTCATACTCTGTATATAGCTCACACACTAGCTCAAAGTTTGCAGCTTTCATTAATTATGTATCTGATTTGTTTCCTGTAAGCCACAATGATTTGGGTTCAGCATAGAGTTCAGCTGCCACGGCAACGTTTTTAATTAACACCCTCCTCCATCAAACCCAGTACATAACTGTGCGTGTCATGCGCCTCTTTTTTTTCTTTCTTTTCTTCCTCTCCTCTCCCTCCGTGCAGGAGTTTTGAGGAGATGGAGGCTCAGATAACGGCAGGCATGAAGACGCCGGTGGTGAGCTCTCGGCCTGAGGGCTCTGCTGGGGACAAGGGCAGGAAGAGGGAGAGCCGAACACAGAGCTCAGAGAGGGACGAGCAGGTGAGCATACACGCGCCTTTATGATTCAAACCCCGGCGCTCTGTGATCCCACGTGTCATCCCTTTTGTCTTTGTCACCACCATGTGAGGAGAATCCACCTATTTTGATTTCATAGCTTTTACTCCATGTCATTGTCTAGTCACAACAGGGGAGACACAGTGCACACGCTGTATGGTACGCCCTTGACTTGGCCCCTCGCCAGTCGTAATGATTCTTATCGCAGTTATTATGTCACTGATGACAAATAGCCAGCTCACCACACCAAGTTTCCAGCTTGAACTCAGTGACTTAGCTCCCAATGCTGCCACTCAAACAAACACTCAGCGCTTGCTTTGCCATGCTTCCCCCCCCCCCCCCCCCCCCCCCCCCCCCCCCCCCCCCCCCCCCCCCCTCTGCCTCCTCCCCCCCCCCCCCTGGTCCCCTTTTCGTCCCCGAGCCAGGGCCCCACGAAGGCCCCTGCTCCCGCCCCGGCCATGCCCCCGTTAGACAGGCTGACTGAGTGTGATGACCCCCTGCAGTACCTGGAGCCTGACCTGGCCGAGACCAACCCCACCGCGTTCGCCCAAAAACTACAGGTGTGTTGACAGACCACACATGGCCTTTCTTGATAGAGGTTTTAGGCCATGCTTTGGGTGGCCCGTGGGGGGAGGGGGTGATGTGTGATGTTGTGTGTTTCTGTGTGAGCATTATTCCCATTGTGTCACATCACATTCACCTTCACATTCATCTCCCCATTCGTCCTCCTTACTTTAATTTACTTTGGTAGAAAAAAAAAAGGATTGATGCTGTGTGAAATGTAGACAGCAAGTGTGTGCGCTCAACTTTCTATATGTTTCTCCTTTGCTCTCTCGTCCTTGGGCCGCAACCTCCCCCCCTCCCTCCCTTACCCCCTGAAATCCATCATCCCCCCTCCCCAACCCCTTTTGAGTGCGGCCCAGGAAGAGCTGGTACTCGCTGCCCTGAGGATAGAGGCTCTGCAGGTAGCCAAAAACATCTCTCAGTGCCCCTCCCTCTCCACTGTAACCCCCCAGGTACTGCGCTGAGTCAGCCTACACCTGCTGTATGTGCGTCGTGTGTGTGTGTGTGTGTGTGTGTGTGTGTGTGTGTGTGGGCAAGAGCAAAGATGCATCTTGAAAGAGTGATTGCACAACAGCAGGTGTGTGCAAAGGCAGGTATGTGTGTGCGTGTGTATGCGTGCGTGCGAGCGCTCCCGTGTGTGTGCGTGTGAGTGCATGAGTGTGTCTTAGCCTGCCTGTCTTTCCCCCTGAGCACACCATCGTGAGTCTATCTGTGAACCCATGGCCTCATAAACACGGTGGCTGCACCACTACATCCGCAGTCCCTGCATATGAAATCTCTTAACACGGCTCTAACATGCGTCCAGCTCCCACCCCCGCCTAGCAGCGAGCTCTTCTAGGTCGACTCCTCAGGAACGGGAGTGCTGTGTCATGCCAGTCCCCTGCCTTTATGATGCATGTTGGGCTTGAATGTGACTGAGGAGGTTTCAGACTTGACTTCAAATCAGCACGCAAAACTGTACAGAGGTATACCCCATCCAGATGTCTGCGTTGTCTTTGCTATCATCCCCCTGAAACCCCAGTCACATTCTCGTTTTTTCCGATTTGGTCCTTTTCCTCAACTAACAGCATTAACAAACAGTGGCACTGAGTAGGTGACAATGGGAATTTGTTGGATACATTTTTTTGGTTGAAACAACAAATGTACTGTAGACAGGGGAAGGTTTTTGCTTAATGATCTGCGGTGAATCTGCAATTTGTAGTCATTGGAAAAAACAACTTTTCGTAAGAGTCGGAGCAGGACAGGTGCTTCCCGGTCCAATTCCCCTCTTCCTTCCACGTCCGTCCTTCATGCTCTCATCCCACACATTTTACAGTCTCGACTCAAGAAACCCAGCTCTCGACGGTGGAATATCAACGGTTCACCCTTGTTCAAAGTAAGAGTAACATTATAGCCCTGTGGTATGTCTGCGTTTTGACCTGACTACAGTGCAGTCCAAGTGTTGGTCATGACGCATATAGGGATCACAGCCCTTTAATAATATAGTTAAAAAAAATCGTTTTCTCAAACAATGTAAGCATAAAACTCGGCACCTTACCCTCGTCTAGGGGACAGAATAAATATGCAAACCCCTGAAGACTGCACTGTACAGTATACTCTCGCTCTTGTAGAACCTGTAAGATATTGAGCTATCTTTTTTGTTGTTTTCTGCGGTTATATTAGTATCCATATTGTAGTCTTCTTAGTATAGTACTGGGTTGTTTTTGTGATAGATATAGTGTTTGTTCCAACTTGTTTTCTTCGGTTCTTCCCCTTAATTCGATTTTTCTCTGAGGTCTGAGTGTTTTTTTTTTGTCTGAGGAACCAATTGTTCAAAGTGTGCAAGTGCCCCGGGGGTGCAACGACTATCAGACTGGCAATAACCGAATACCACTTAATGATATTTATTGGACGCTGTCTCTGTGAGACAGTGCTTAATGTTGGTTATTGTTTGTTATGATCTGTCTAAACTTTGGTGAACTAGGAGAATAAGCTTAATACCTGACTAAAAGCAAAAGAGGCCATTGGTTCCCTGAACTTGACCGCTCAAGCCTTCAGTGGAATAATGGAATCACAGCTCCAGCCAGACCAACCACTTTATTCTCTTTTCCACTTATTAGTCTCAGTCTCCTTTTCCCCTGTGAGCCTCAACCATTTCATCAAATCCCCCCCTTAATCTGGCTCTCCCAAGGATGACTAAATCCCTTTCAGTTTTGGGGATCAGAAATGGCATTAGTAAGATTGTTTTTGCGTTCCGGCACAGTGTTTTGTGTGAGCAGGGGACGTTGTCTGCAGAGAATTGTCCTAAAATGCGATGGTCACATCAACACATGCAGAAAATACTTTGGTACACACTTCCACGTAATACCTCAGGTCAAAGTCTTTTTTGAATAAAATAAATCCTGGGACTTTTTGCTTCACCTTAAACCATAGTCTAGTTCAGGAATACGCAACAGGGAGGGGGGGGGGGGGTTGACTGTTGCAGACATGGACTGTTCAATATTGAGAACATAGTTTTATTGAGGGACGAGGAGCTAAATCTCAGAAGGGTGTTGTGGATCGTGAGGTGGAGATGGAGAGGGGCGTTTCCTGACGGGGTGGACTGCTGCGAACAGCAGGGCCGGAAAGGAGAACAGGGATGCGACGGGGCACTGGGAAGAGCCAGCTTCATCTCAGACAGACGATCTGGAAGCGAGTGACGAGTGGGAGCGGGGTGTTAAACTGGAGCCGCTGATTAGTGGGATGAGATGCAGGTGAGGAGCAGCGAGCAGGTGCTGGACAGAGGCAATTGGCTGGAAAATAATGGAGAGAGGCACTGGGGGACCATGACAAAAGAATTATTGCTGTTACGCGCAAGACCCGTTCAGTATGCTTTAACATGAGAACATCTACTTCCCATGCCGCCCAGTTGTCCACCTCCCCCCCCCCCCCTCCCCCCCCCCCCCCCCCCCCGTGTATGATGCAGTCCTTGCTGTATCAACTGCCGCCCTCCCTCCCCCTCCGCCTTGTCCCGACCCAGTCACATTCAAGCCACTGCGATGAGGAGCTGAGGGCGGCGTCAGCCAGTCGCTTGGCTTATACTGTGGCTAGTGAAGGCACTCCCATCCAATCATGTGGCAGCTGACCAAGTCTTCCGGAGCATCGCTGCGCTGCCTCATTTACATATTAATTTTGCTGCGTGGTACATTTTGATATGGTTTGATGCTGCCTTGCGGTTTGGTGCGGGACTATGTTGAGAGTGTGCGTGTGGGCACGCCGGTGAGGAAGTCCCAGTCTTTAGGTCAGTCTGGTTT
The DNA here is from genome assembly GCA_016785305.1 of Colistium nudipinnis. Classification (NCBI taxonomy): domain Eukaryota; kingdom Metazoa; phylum Chordata; class Actinopteri; order Pleuronectiformes; family Rhombosoleidae; genus Colistium; species Colistium nudipinnis. Next base: position 3,534,206 of record JAFBJU010000683.1, on the reverse strand, counting down.
GTAAACCGTTATGTTTCCTTTCCTCTCCCTGATCTCCCTTGGTTCCTGCAAGAAGCACAGGGACACGTCATCTCCAGCAGAGAGTGCTGTGTCCAAGAACTCGCTGTACACCAGGACCACCGCCACCGGCTACATCGAAGGGGAGAGTCCCCACCTGCCCAGGGATCTGGACCACTCGTTGGGAATTGCTCGAGATGAGGTACGCCATCATTTTTCTCTTTGTTTTATAACGCACAAACACTGCAGATATGCCACAATTTGAGGGATCACATGATGATTTTGCGGCCCCTTCTCAGATTGTGACAAAGGAGAGAGAAGTGCTGGAGTGGCAGAAAAAGTATGAGGACAGCCGACAGGAAGTGGTGGAAATGAGGTGAGGAGAGGCACTTTGGGTCGTCATCACTTGCCTCCCAGTGAAGTCCTACCCACGCCCTACAGCGCCGATTTAACATCTCCCTTTGTTTGTTTTCAACATCATTGTGTCATGATGCTCAGTGTCTTTATCCATTTTCACAGTTTAACCTTTCAATTGGTTTAACATGCTTAAACTGACAAACAAAGTCATGGATAACGGCAGAGTGGCGAGCCAGTCAAAGAAGTCCATCTTATTATCAGCATTAGTGTGAGGGGCGGAGGGGAGAGAATCAGACGCGGTTTATATCTGAGCTCAAAGCTTAGACCGCGGTGACAAAAATATGTGAGGGGTCTTCAAGTGACAGGCATTTGGATTGTACCCCGACAGTCACAAACTGGGATGTACAAATGATCCATGTTTGTCTGACAAACGTCTGCAAATCGGGGTTCAAGTAGTTAGAGAGATGCAGCAGTGAGCAGGTGGCGGCTGCGAGTCCAGCTGGCCATAGCTGAGTCGGTGTGGATAAGGCAGAGCTTACTTAATTTGACTTATTGGGCTCAGGATAAGGAGGGGCTAAACGTCTATGGGGGAGGCATGGCTAATCAATCCTCTTACGTCCGGCAACCTGCTTTTCCCAAAACAAGGCTTCTGATTGGACCCCTCTGGTCCTCGGCCTGGAGGCAAGGAGAACCTCCGACAATAAGCCTCAGATGGAAACGGGACTCTCAGTGCGTATTTGGTGCTTTCTCCACTAGTCTGGAAGAAAACATATTTAAGCCACATATCCCACCCAAATCCCAATATTGAACTGTTCAAGAGTATCTACCTCTGGGCAGAGACAACTATTATAAATTGCATGATAGAGACTTTATGTATTTTCTTGAAATGAACTCCTCTGTAAGCTAATGATGTACAATTTCTCGTCCATAGGAGAATTGTTGCTGAGTATGAGAGGACAATTGCACAGATGATCGGTGAGTTCAACTTTAAATACAGGTTTACCTTTGCTCGCTTGACCGTGACTGAGGTCAAAGGTTACCTTATCCCCTGTCCGATCAATGCACATGGATTTTATTTCAAAGCGATCACTTTCGTTCCACAACCTCTGCCAGCACTTTTTTTGCCTCACTTATTTCTTTGCAAACCGAGCAAAATATTTAAGGTCTATATTTGCCCCTGTACATTGCCACTGACTTCAGAGAGCAAAGAGCTTTTTTTTGTTTTTTTTAATCGAGCTTTGCTGTTGGCTTGCTTTCATATTTGATTGATACGAACTGACTCTTGATGCCCACTCGTGTCCAGCTGAGCAATATACACCAACTCAGGCTAAATCTCTGCATCCTTCCTGCCCTCACCTACATCTCCTTCACCACCTCTGGGCATCTTTGGAGATTTGATTTTCGCTGCTGTAGATTCTCATTTCCTATGCTGCGTTAAGGCACCGTCACAAAAAGGAACAATCTATCTCTGCTTGTGTCTTAACACTCGGCTCTCTCACGTGCCTTGCCCTCCCAGCTTGACTTAACACAGTCCCTTCTTTTCTGTTCTGCTCCCATCTTTGCCCCTTACTTTTTGATAACCCTGACAGGCATGCCAGGTGAGTAACAAGGACTTGTCCTTCACTTATTTGTGTCAGCTCATGTTCAGCTCCATCCAGCCATCAAAGCAGGTGGGCCAGATGTGCTCACCTTCTTCATCTCATCCAGTGACATGTCCCCGTGTTGCAGTTTGTCCTGTTTGTTGCGACACTGTACGTTTTGACGTGTGTAAAGATGACTCTGAATTCAACGGCATCAAAATCTTTCACACGTTCACTACGGAAATCTCCACACTTTGTTTGTGCACCATGGAGGGTTGTGTCATGCATTCATGCACAGTAAGTGATCTAAGCAGGCTTGTTATCTAAGCTTGTAAAAAGAAGGGAAAGCTTGGAAGGGTTGAAATAAAAGCTTTGCCAAACACCTGAAAGGCCTTGAAGCCACTTAAAGAAAACCTCTATGGGTTATTTATGGTTTGTTGGTCTGTTTAATTTCCCCATTGTTCAGTGTTTGTTTTTTTTTGTTGCATGCTATTGTGATTTCTTAGACATTCTAGTAATCTAATCTAATCTAGTGTTGCTGTTAAGCAATATATAATGTCAAAATGGGCTGTTCAGTACATACTCTGGGCTGATGAGCTAAACTGCAGTATGTGTGTGTGTGTGTGTGTGTCTCCACCAGAGGATGACCAGAAAGAGAAGTCTCTCTCCCACCACACCATCCAGCAGCTGATTGTGGAGAAGGATCAGGCATTGTCCGACCTCAACTCGGTGGAAAAGTCTCTGGCCGACCTCTTCCGGCGTTATGAGAAGATGAAAGATGTGCTGGAAGGCTTCCGCAAGGTGAATGACACACAGTGTATTCACGACAAAAGACCTGCCTTCAGGCTTATAAACTGTGCTTGGTGGCATTGTGGCGCTCAAAAAGGGATTCCTTTCTCGCTCTGTTTAGAATGAAGAGGTTCTGAAGAAGTCTGCCCAGGAGTATCTGTCCAGAGTCCGTAAGGAGGAGCAGCGCTATCAAGCCCTGAAAATTCATGCAGAGGAGAAACTAGACAGGTTAGTCCACGCGTACTCTTTAATGTAATATTTGCTCTACTATGACCGTGTAGGTTTTCCCCAAAGGGCCGTCGCTACCACACACTTAACTACACAATGACTCAATGCCCAGCTGAAATATGTTTGGATATGGGCCAATGTAATTAGCCGCATCCATAGATTATACCTTTTTCCATCTACTCGACTCATTTTCAAGAGATTCATTTTCTATCGGCTTTTCAAATGTGAAGTTGTGCTTTCTCAACACTTCCCGGGCTTATGGGAGTCACGGAGGTGACTTGATCATTGTTGCGTCGCTGTGCGTGTTCCCCAGGGCCAACACGGACATAGCTCAGGTGCGAGTCAAGGCCAAGCAGGAGCAGGCCGCCCACCAGGCCAGCCTCAGGAAGGAGCAGATGAAAGTGGACTCCCTGGAGCGCACTTTGGAGCAAAAGGTCATTGGTGGGATGGGATGTTAAAGGATATCAAACCCGCGCAAAAAATATCCTTGTGAATGAACATATGAATTGTGGTCTGTTTCACAGAACAAAGAAATCGAGGAGTTGACGAAGATCTGCGACGAGCTCATTGCCAAGATGGGGAAGAGTTAGCGGCTCCACCACGCCCAGTCTATATCTCAGTCAGAAGCGCTGTGGCTGTGAAGGTGATCAGTTACATTTATCACTCTCCCGAGGAGCGATGGACATCTAAGGCGAAAGTGGTCTTGGATTTTATGTCCTACTGACTTTGTGTACACAGAGTCCACAGGAATGACATGCACTCAATCACCCTGTACATTTTTTCGATGTGCCAGTGTATCGTACTGTAACAGGGACGTGGTTTAATGATTTAGAAAAAAAAAAACATATCACTAATGAGTGCGTCTGCGTGCGTGTGTGTGTATGATAGTGAGAAAGTGAGAAGTGGGGTGCTTGATTTTTGCCATGACAGCCATTGAGGGAGAAGACTGTTTACCCACTTCTGTTGTTGTCTCCTCTTTATACAAATGAAAGGTAGACTTTGAAAACGAGTACCGGAGCTATATCCATTTATAAAATGTTGATACATGTGTCGATATACTATTAAGAGAACACAAGCCATCGCGGTGGCTTACTGCATGTGTGACAGAGCGAAAAAACCTGTAATGTTAATGTTTGTATATACTGTTGGAATTTCCTAGCGTCAGCTTTTTTGATCATTCTGTCATCCTCAGTGCGCTTTCCTCATGTAACCTTGTAGATATTTGTCATACTCGTCATAGCTCGATGAAATCGTGGGACTTTCATTTTTGGGGATTTTATTTTGATATAAGGCCAACTAATCGTGACTTTATTCACTTGTGACCTGGAGTGATTTAATTAGGGATGGATATGGCCTAGTTAGAGCTACTGTACAGCATCTGCTTACAAAGTGCAATAAAAGATGGCAATACGGCACACCACGTTTTATTCTGCTTCTTTTCCTGCAATACTCCATGTGAGATATACCACTATTGTGTGGTTGTTTAATGTTGCTTCATTTGCATTTGTTGGGAATCTGGTAATAGTGAGTTTAGATGACCATGAATCAACATAAAGATGCCATTATGAAATCTATGATCACGACAAAGAAATAATTCATTTATTTCTCTTCTAGTTTTTGGAAATAAAACAGGACTGTGGGGGTTTATTAAATAATTTTAAAAAAGAAAGAATCTTGAAAACAACTATCGTATTTTGATACCCAGTGTTAATAAGACAGACGCAGCCAATCTGATTTTACTGCAATTCCCAGAACTGTAATTTACAATAATGCCTCTGATTTGCAACCCTCAATACAGAATAAATCTAAATCCATCTAAAATCACTGTAACGCCCATCTTAATCCCTATGGAATAAAAGCATAGGCCTATCTAAAAAAAAATGCATAAAAAAATGTATATGGATATATTGAATTCAAATGTACATTACAGGGCAAGAATGACACTTTGGCAAATCGACCTGGCTACTAAATGGTACTAGATGAAGGCCCAGTGTTGCAGGATGATGCGTGGACAAGGCAGGACCAGGTGAGGCGGGGGGGGGGCATGGAAGAGTCAGGAGTCAGGGTGGGTGTGGCCAGAGCACAGAGGGTAAGTCAGGTGAAAGGTGCTCGGTGTGTCTCGGTACAAGTCTTTTCGTCCATCCAGGCTGAAGGAGCAGCTACTGACTCTGAAGGCAGAGCCGTGGGCCCCCGGGCGAGGGGCTGGTAGAGGGGGGGGGGGGTATCAGCTAATCTTATAGCTTAGATTAAGCTCAGGGGGCTTTAGGAACAAACACGCTGCTTTTCATTGTGATCACGAAGACCAAGCAGCGCCAGCGCCATGAGAGCCCTCCAGTACTGTCCGCTCCTCCTGCTTTCCATGGTCCTGCTCCCAAACAACAGTAAGGACTTGGGTATTTTGGAATCCTATATCCCTTCCCCTTTTTCGTCTCCCACGCGCCACCTATCAGATCACTTCTCAAACTGACCCTCCCAGAGGTCTTCTCCCTAGCCAGTATTGAATTCCGATGAATATATAGTTTACGCTTCTCGTCGTTCTGTATTTAATTGTCTTTTTGGAGGAGGCGCCAACCTGTCGGCTGTCCAAAAAGGTTTTGCTTTCAGTAATTAGCACGGGAGTAACTGGCCATGAGAACTTTGCTTTTAGGGAAGAAGTAGCACATTTTGTAACTGGTATAAGATGATCCTAAAGCACGAGCCCACAGTTTGCTTATTGCTGTTCGTTTCTTTGTGCATTCTTCGGCTTTTTTCGCCGCCGTTCGGAGTGTCATCCTCCGCTGTAGCTAGCATGAAACCCCAGCAGTTAATCTCTTAATAGGCCTGCAGGCTAATGCTTATAGCATGTGTGTAGAGCGGCTGTGCTGCGGAGATAGATTGGGGTCAACCACAAACAGCAGGGTACTTTTTTTTCTGCAATGTCAACACACATAGGAGCACAGCGGCAGCAAAGAAAACAAGATTAGTAGAAATTGGTCCAAGAATTTATGGTTTGCCGTTACCTGTCATTCAAGGGACCGCATTTCATGTGAGCTGTTCCCTGAATTGCTGGTTAGTTTTGAACATTTGCCATCTGATTGTATGGATAAGATGTACAGTATATGGATTTTTGAATGGACTTGCCTTGCCTGAATGACTAAAGAAACATTTAGAGTCAAAGGGTTTTGCTGCAAAGGGTGTTTGAAGCTTCCTTGAAGTCCGGCTAAAATGTGATCCTCTTCGGAAGCGGCATTAAAGGCAGCTTCTGAAGGGCCATTTCAGAATTTAGGAGATGGATGGAGGCTTTCACAAGGAGGCGCTAAAATGACATTCCAAAGGTCAGCTTGTTCTCGTACAACCACTCCTACCTCTGGAGAGCTTTAGAAAGACATCGCAGTGTTTTATGTGCTGAAGTGGACTCCTTAAGCTTTGGTCCAAGGTTAGAAACATGCATTTTAAGTCTGAGGGCGCCCGTTAAATCCTTTGCTTTGTTCAGATAGACTTGTGTGGAGAATAAGGGCTTTGTTTTCACTTTGCTATCACTATTCTGGTTTTGTCCCACATCAGAACAAACCAAGTGTGATTTACCACACCTTGCTGTGCACGCTTATCAAACCCATCGACCTTGTGTTAATAAAGGAGGAAAAAATGGTCAGAGCAAGGCCCTGAATTTGTGATAAATGGGAGTTAGTTTAAGTATGCCAGAGTGTAATGCCGCCTTTACCTCGCTCGAGCAGCTGCAGCCCGCTGTCTTAAGATGCAACAGGGTCTAAATGTGGTTTTTATAGGACACATGCAGCAGCGGTATCATTAGCAGCAGCAGCTGGAAGAGGGAGTCGGAACACCTGACATTGGGCATTTTTAAAACTGTCTCTCGGAAAATCCTGCACTTGCATCATACTGAAGCATAACTGTCAGAATATTCACATGTCAGTATGAGAATAATGTAGATATTTGTATTGTGGTACGGCCTTTGTGGAGGTAGAAGAATAAATAAGTGTCTGGTTATCATTTTAAATATTAACTTTTAATATTTAATATATTGTATGTGTATTGTGTGTGGGAACGTGGAAACATTGACTTCTGGTTCTGACAGGTGAGGCTCTGCAATGTTATACCTGTATGGGCTCCAATAATGAAGACTGCAACCGCCAAGGCTCCAAATCCTGCCCAAGCTTCTCCGATGCATGTGCTGTAGTGGTGGGACATGACAGTGAGTCCAACAGAGACCGTGTAGTGGCTTTTTATTTTTACTGGTTTACTTTCTAGCTTGTTTTCATCCCACAGTAAGAATGTGTAAAACCCCATTTGTATTAGTACGTGTCTGTGTGTGTGTTTAATGGAGGACAGGCTGCTGTCTGGAGACATCCCAGTCAGCAGGGGGTCTGAGGCTTTTAAGAGAAGGAAGAGCTTCGATCAATATCCTTAATTAGGACACCATGTGTTCATGGCACAGAGACAATTCACGCTCGCAAAATTAAGTTAACTAATTTTCCTAATATAAACCTCCACAAGGCAGAGGTTTTACACATTACATCACAAAGTAGGGCGACAGGGCAGAAACCATTGTCCTGTCTGTAAATGAAATTTGTAGATGCACCAGTTTCCCCAAATAAAATTCTGACATCAGCCACGAAAGTGAGCATATATAACAGGTAGAGTTATAAATATCAAAATATGAGATTCAAGAGAGGGAGAGTGACGTTTTATCAACTTAACTTCACAACCAGGGCAGATTCTTTATTAGATCAAGTTTAACTCAATCTCTGTGTGTTTTTCCGCGTGAACCAGCGCAACTAATATCTATTTCTGTCTGTTTGTCAGGTGGCGTGATGAAGTCGTGCTCCTACAAGTCATTCTGCAGTCAGGCCAACAGCCAGGGCTACAGGGCACCGGGTGTCAGAGTTCACTGCTGCTACAGTGACGACTGCAACGTGACAAGCTTTGCCTCCCAGTGGCCAAGACTCAACTATCTGCTGATGTTTCTGCCTCTGTTGTTCCACTGTTTTTTCAGGTAGACAAACGGCACCGTCTCTCTTGTCGACCAGCGTCCACCTTCAACAAAAAATGCAGAATGCTCATTTATTAATAATCAAATATGCCAAAGAACCCGGTCTAATTTAGCTCCGCACGTCGTCTTACTTTCTACCATTCCACTTAACATGAACCTTGACATCACGGAGTTACCGAAGAGCCTGCGGTGCAAGGTGTGACTGTTTGGATTATGTGCACCATGTTGGATTGAATCCATTAAGCAGTACTCAAGTAGATGCGACTTTCAGTGGATTTCGCTAAGCCAATAAGTAGAGGATCCTGAGGGAAGTGCTAGAATAACAGACAGGGGTCATTTATTTGCTCTCTGCGTTAAAGAGGAGATGCTGTTCGGGTGCGTTAAGTTTGTTAGTTTCGACGTCCATACAATTTGCGAGATTGCAGAACAATAGGATCAACAATATCTCTTTAAGTATTTAATTCATCAGCTATCAAGTTATACGTTACTGATTTATTTATTTTTAACCTACATAGTACATTTACGCCAAAGTATTTCAGTAAAGCTCCTGTTGAAGGAGATATTGTTCTGGCTAAATACAGGCTACGTGTTTAATTATTGTGCCGAGGTTAATACACCGCGTTTGAAGTCACTTAAAGAGTTACTGAGTATATAAACAGAGTCTGAACTCACCTCACCTACTCATGGCCTACTGTATACATAGAGGCTACTGTATATACTGTATAGGAAATGTCTTTGCATTAAACCCAGAAGACAGGTCCAGTGGGTGACAGTCAACACTGCTTGTTGTGGTTTTTTTGAGTTATTTGTTCGGAACTCACACTTGTTAGGAATTGTACATTAAATCTATAAGCTGCAGATACTGGAGTCTTGATTATTTTCCATTTATTTCAAGTTATTCTAGGCAAATGTTTAATATTAGCCTTGTTTAAAGTGTATATACGATATAGTAAGGAAATATATCTTACTACTTAATGGCACAATGGAGGTAATTCAATTAGAATTATTCATATAGCACCAAATCATAATAGAAATTATCTCGAGGCACTTTATAATCAGGCCTTACGTAATTAAATATATGGTAAATAGAGTAATGCATCATATTTATATGTAAATGTTTAACTATATAAAAGTCATTTTGTAACTGCCCCTCTGTGAATATAAAGCTCTAAGTCCTAAAATCATCATATTAAATATTTTACCAGTGAAAGGTTGTATCATTTATTTATTTATTTAATTTATAATACATTTAGTGTAAGAAATCAGTTTAAGATAAAATAACTTGAATAACATGCTTCCGTTTGATCATTCTAATTTGAGAATTAGAGCAGAAGTCAGTATTGGACAAACCTGCAGTATCTGAGCTTTTATGTTTCATTGTATTTATCATCATATTGATCAATTCTCAAATATATTATATAATACATTATAATAATACATTAAAATGTCCCTAATTGTTTTTTTTTTCTAAAATGGTATTTATAGGGGTAAGTAAACAAGCTAAAACTAATATTAACTGATTATATTGCTTAAACCTGATTCTTTTAATTTTAATATGCCTGACAACAGTGTATCAATGTGGCCAAAACCTGATCTGAACATGTTAAATCATTGACTTAGCCAGGGTACAACTATAGTTGAGCACCGCATTTCTTCACTTCTCCTCCTCTCCTTCTGCGTCTTCTGCCTCTCCCTTCAATTGGACTCCCTGACAATGCAGGTCTCTCTTGTGCAAATGGTGATTAAGTTGGGGCTGTACCTGTTCGACTTTTTCTGGCTCCGTGGGCTTTTTCAATAAAAATAAAGACACACATCAATAAATGGGAACAGGACCAGAAATGTAATATGTTTTAGCAATGTCATGTGTGTAGGTGACAATAAGTACACAGTGGCAGCCTGAGGGAATATTATCAGGGGTTCCATGAAAAATGGGATTGTACAAAAAAAGATTAAGCGAATCTATTAAAACATAGGGCATGTTTGGAAAATATGTAATCTATATTCCCCTATGAATATGTTTACATGCACATTAACAAACATATTTCCAACCCAAATCTAACAGCTGGGTACAACAGCTGCTCACTACCTGAACCATGTGAACTTATTATAACCGCAAGAAATAAGACTCACATCTGTTTGAAAACTATGATTGGCTATTGTTCCCCTGCGTGTTTGCTTGTAGTTCACACAGTCTCCACTGTGAGGCAGTGTAGCCACACCTGTGACCTGAGCAGACGCAGTGACAACCACGAGACTGTTGCAATTCATATTGACCAACCACGCCTCATGGGTACTGCAAAGATTGGCTTCAGTCAATAGAGATAATAATTGTGCTGTTTTATTGCTGTCTTCTGGGGTTTGTGCATTTAAAAAGAAAAAAAAAACTCTCTCTCACTCTGCTTCCTACTTGAAAATGACTTGTTCTCTCTCCCTGGTGATCTCCTGCTGACCTCTCCTTTGACAGGCAGGTGTGAGAGTGTGAACGGGCTGCCCTGGGCGGGGATATACATTGACCCCAAACCGCGAGTCTCCTGGCCTGTAGCGCCGAAGCCCAATCTAGAGGATCTCATCCATTCATCACTTTTTTTTTTGTTTTGTTTTAAAGCCTCTTTCCCTTCAATTAGGATGGGAGGAAAGGTTTTCCCAAACTTTTAAGTTCCCATCCAGGGTTGGTTGGTCAAGGTGCTGCTGGGATGTAGGCGGGGGTGTCAAAAGTTTGTCCTCAGTGTTCCTCGGGATTAAAAAGTGGTTCATGATCCTCTCACGTGGGAAAATGTCTGCATCGTGTGCGACCGCTGTGTAAAATGTCACCCGCACATCCCACGAACAGACTTATTCTTTTTGAATTTGATGAAGGATTTGAAAGTGCAATCATGGCCAAAGCCCCTGCTGAAGTCACACGTCTCTGGACAATAACACCAGTCACTGTGTACCTGACGTGTACCATCTGAGCAAAAACTGAAGGTTATCGCCATGGCAACGTTGCTGTTTAAATTGGAGTATGTTTAATCCCAATCCTCTGGCACCTGAAGACATTATCACTACAAATCCTACCGTCAGTCAGTAAAGGAATGAGCCGGCTGCCCTTTAAGGTTGGCAGCACCAAACTTACAAGTCTGGGGGGAAAAAAATTGCATCTACAGTGGTTTCCAAAGTAAACCAGACAGGTTTCACTCCTTGAGAATGCCACGGAATATACCCCACACTGACAGTCGTTATTATTTTTGTGCGTGTGGGTTTGTGTGTGTTTTGCTGTTATCAGAGAGGATTAATCATTTGTTGAGTGTGTGTGTTTGGCAGTTCCCTGGAAAGATTGGCTTCCTGAGAAACTCACCTTCCATCACTGACGATCATTCTTCCATATTTTTGCTGTGAGTCCATCATTGCATTTTTTTCTTGTATTTATTTGCCCAGTGTATTGATTGCACAGCCTCTTTGTACCGATGGCAGGCTGTAGCAGAACTGATTAGACTGATCAATAAAAGTAATAAGAAAAATCTTAATTACTTAGGAAGACAACTGTGCTATGTAATGATCAATTTTTGCTTGTCCTCTACATAAATTGTTATGAAGAAATGAGGTGCATAATCCCGGTTGGTCAATGGCAGATCCAGAATGCGGCTAATGATTCGGCATGAAAAATCTGGTTTGCGTTTTTGAGGCCTCGAACTTTAGACTGAAAAAACTAGCGGACCAGTTGGGACTTTTAATCAGAAGCACCTCGTTATTATGTCTGGGCAAAACAGTGAGCCAGTAGCTGTTCATTGTAATTCAATCAATGGAGGTAAAGAAAATTAAACATTTAAGTTGAACCTGATTGATCATCTTTCCTACCGACACATTTTTACACACTTTTGAATTGCTTTATTTATTTATTAAATGTATTTACTGTATTTGATCTCTCCTGCTTTATTACAATGCAAGTGCTGGTTTATGTTGATGATGTATATGTTGACAGGTTGTAACAAAGCAACACAACTTCAAACAAAAGGAAATAAAGCAGGCCACAGGAGCAGGTTGCAATCCATTCAATGCTTTTGGCCTGGTTGTGCGTCCCGCAGACAACCTGTACTTATGAGAGCGCTACAAAGAAGCACATTGATTTGTAAACCACAAATATACCTCTTTCTAAAACATAAAGCTAAGCTTACCTCAGATTTTTTTTTCTTGAATTTGAGTTCAAGAGTTGTGTGGAAGGAAGCAGTATGTCTTGTGTCAGCCAAGTGATGCAGCAGCAAACAGAGACATCTGAGCTAAACACACACTGCTCAACATGAAATGCTTGTTCCATTGTGAGGTGGGAACAAAACCGCTTGGAGGGAATGAGAGCGTGTAAGACGATGGCTGTGTTTACAAGCATCCAGGTCCTGGCTGGTCTGCCCGGGTTCACTCAACGGTCACTGGTTCTGAGGTCTCCGGGTCTTGGGTCTTTTTGAAAAAGAGCCGTGAAGCAGAATTAAAGTGATCTACCTCCGGACGGAGGACCATGTGTGCTTTTGGTCTTTGAAACGAAGAGGAGAGATACAGAGAGCGAGAGGGGAGGAGTGGGGGCAACTAAAGAGGGAATGGGGGGGGGGGGAAGGAGGAGAAGAATTATGTGTAATGAGTGTGTTCCCCTGCCTGAGCTACTTTGAAATGTGACTAAATAGCCCACCTTCTGTGAGGCCGGTCCCTGACTTGAGGGCAGCACAGAGAAAGAATCTGGCTGAAAACACACACAGTGTACAGTTTTCCTTTTCTTCCCTGCAGAAATCTTTTCTGGAATATACAAAAAATATATAGATTTAGCTTTGAACGTGACCGAGATTATATAAAATCGGTTTCATGAACAACATTGGCCTTACGATTTTCAAAGTAAATATGAACACTTTTCCACCTCAACAATATATTGCAGAAATCTAAACTTCTCATGAGCGGATCCATTACACCCTATGCACTCGGAAGTTTTCAACTTTCTCACCTTTGCCGACACCAATTCCTGTCTCAGCTAGAGCTGTGATATTTTCCGTCTATTTCCGTGATCCCCACAGAATGAACAAGGGAGCAGGATTATAGGCAGAGAGCGCTTGTGTGATTAGTTTCTTGTAGAACTGCTGCAGTTCCGCTAATTCTGTGCGTCACACAGGAGGAACGAGATCTCCATCGACTGTATATGCCGGGGCTCTTAGTTTGTGCAGGGGAAAATGGACCACGTGAGTACAGCAAAAGGTCAGCAATATTGAGGCGATGCGTAGAAAGGAAATGATGAGATGGTGGGGTTGACTTGTTGTCAACTGAGTGTGGACGAAGATAACAAAAGAGAGGGAAGGAAAGCGGACCCTGGAGCCAAATCACATCAGTAACCGCTGTGCCCCGGGGTGAGGGCAGACTCAGTCAGCTGTACCATGCAACTGGGATAATTAGTTTTGGAAAGGAATATCAACTGATATAATTGAGCATTCTCCACTAATGAAGATCCTCTGTGTTGTCACTGGTGAGGCGCTAATTGACGGGAGAGGGATGGTTGGGGTGGCTGCAGAGAGGGGGTGATGCGCTGTGAGGGAAACGGTGGTGGAAGTGCTGCCTGTGCTGGCAAACAAAAACTTTTTCAGGTTCGTTGATCTTCATTAGACAGGTTTTATTTACTAGCCAGTGACTCGCTGCCTACTTTCATTCGTGCAAACCCCTGATGGTGTGTGTGTGTGCGTGTGTTGTGTGTATGCCAAGCTCACTCAGCACTGTTTGCTGTGTTACCCTCTGAAGGTTTGAAATGAAAGGAAACCCACTGCGGCATGAAGACCCATGGTTTGGACAGATAAGAGTGGTAAAGAGGAGGGTGGGGTTAAAAAAAATCACAGGAATCCACAGAATGAGGGTGGAGGGAGTTTAGGGGTTGCACAGGTCGTGTTGGGAGTTTCGATTTAGGGAAGCGGAGGGTCGCAGATTTTGGGAGGGAGCGCTGTGAGGAGGGGTCATTGGCTAAATCAGTTGAGGGAATAATAGGAACGCAAATTGGTTTTGACAAGTCTGGGGAGCTGGAAGTAATGCAGTCCTTTTAAAAGGAAGATGAGGGAAGAGCCAGCAAAACTATGAGATAATCAGGGGTACCATTCAGGAGCGGGGTGAGGGGAAGAACCCAAGCCAGAACACCCGACCACCGATGACCCTAATAGGCTCGTGTAACGGGGTCAATGCTAATGTGCAACCTACAGGGGGCGACAGGTTGAAAGCCGAGCTAAACGCCCTATGGAAAAGTAAAAGTCGCGTTGATAAAGGTTTAAATGGTTTAATCCTTTGGTAACGCCGAATTGATAAAGACGAAGAAAACATTCCCATGACCTGCAGTCTTCCAAGGCACTTTAATGTGCTTCAGGAAAGGAATTTTCCAATTGTGTAATTTGGCTTCAGAAATGAAATTAACCAAAGTGTTGAAAATTGTTCATTGTAAACTGTGAGCTCAGGACATGCGCGATCACTCGGATAGCGGCAGGCAGGCCGACAAGTGCACAGTTATTCGGAGAGGCAAAGGGAAAGGCAGGCAGCGGAGGAGACAGACAACACTGATCCGCTGTCGCACATCTCTGGAATCAGGCATCGTCCTCAGCAGCAGGCAGCCTGCCAGATCAGCTCCACTGGCAGCCAGCTAGGCAGACCGTTCGCAGCAGCCAGCGTGGAGACAGACTGACGCACAGCAACCAGCTAAGGTGTTTGAACACAAACAGAGGATTAACAGAGTTCTGGGCATGGAGGTGACGGTAAATAAAACACCAAACAGGCCCACTCCACAGGACAGCAAGTCCCAACAGACAAATGATTTCACACTCATTTGAAATTAATGTCAGTGGATAATTGAGTAACAGTTCGGGTTTTACGGAGTCCAATTTGCCGGGGCCGTTTAAATATGTAGAGCAGGAAGAAATGCATCCTGTTAGCATGTCGATTTAAGAAGGAGAATATTGTACCTCCCCGGCTAAACACCAAAGGCAGCACATGATCCTTTGTTGGAATAAAATGTAAAATTCCGAGATTAAGTCAAATATCTTACCTGCGCCTGCTGACACCCGGCTCTTTTTTTTCTCCAGATAAAATGACATATATAGAGAAAGGTTCAAAAGTGTGGGACAACTTTCACATCCACTTGAGTGGAAAAAGACACACAATCTGAGGCAGGAAAGACGCCTCATCCCTTCAATCCCCAAGTGTTAGAATTGCATTTTCTGTTGTTGTCATGTCTGAATGCACAGAAAGCACACACACACACATACACACACACGCACTCCTGCTTAATCTTCTAGACTCTGTCAAATTTGACCATACATATACGGTTCCAGGAAAATTAAAACAATGCAGAGGCGGTTTCTACGAACAGCTCAGTTTATGACCACTAAGTCACTAAAATGACTATTTTTCACCTCCTAACTGTTCATGGTTATTTTATCAACAACTCATTCTGAAAAGTCACATTTTATTAAGACGCCTTTCTATGTCTTTCCAGTTAGGATAGGATATATTAAGGGGCCCTGACACTGGTGGCTCAGTAGTGAAGAGATGTTTGCTCCCCACTTTTGCTCAACAGCCTCCTTCTCCGTGTTTTCCATGTAACTCCATATCCCTTCACGTTAGTGCAATCCCCAGCAAAGTAGCTGCAAGAATCAGCACGCGGTCAACTGTGGCAGAGGAAAAAAAGAAGGGAAGAAAGAGAAAATATTTAAGGCCCTGCTCCCTCTGTCAGCTTTCACCTCCATTCCCTCCTTGTTCTTGTTTTCACAGCCCTTAATCCTGGCGGCTCCAATGCCGAGTGGTCACAAGTTTTGACAGGAGACTGTAATGACCTAAGCTGTTCTCTGCTGGAGGTGAAGAGGGTAGCTGGGGTAGGTGGTTGGGTGGGGGGGGGGGGGGGGGGGGGGGGGGGGGGAGGGGAGTGAGGAGGGACATGAGGAATGCTTAATGAGAGGTAACTTGGCATCCATGTTTAGGTAATGCAATTTCCTGTCTTGGCCACCTGAGGTCCAGCAGATACATATGTAGGGAACTACTCCAAAAATGAATACCAAAAAAATGTTCATCTCCAAAGGAACCCACAGTACTTTTAAACCTCATGAAAAATACAACCCATGTTTAAAAATGTGGAGCCAACACTGAGGCTGAAGGATACAGTTAAATGTTATCTGGGTAAATGTCATGTGCAATTTATTGTTATTTAGTGTTTTTATGATTACAAATATATGGCCTATTATTTGAGTAGAAAACTTTTTCTCATGACCTTTCTGAGTCACTTCCCTCCAAGTGTTGAACAAAAGCTTCTGACTAAAATGAATTTCAAATGCCATAACTGGTCACATTATCATACCTATGTTGAATAACTGACGAATAAAGACCAACACCAGTTGTTTATCAGTTGCAAATTACTATGAACCTGACAAATTAATAGATTCGGTTTACAGTTTTTTGCCCAAATATATTACGTTTTGAACCTAACAAATGACAGATAAATTAATAGATTCAATTTACAGTTTTTTGCACAATTATATTTTGTATATTTATATATATATTTAGCTTTAAAGGTGGTGGAATAATATGTTATACATTTGACTGATTAAATTACACAAATAATGTGTATATATATATATATTCTATTCTATTTAAACGACTCAGTTGTGGTAATCCCGTTTTGAATTGCTAATTGAAACAGCTGTTCAATAACAAAGGAAGTTGTCATATTTAACTTTAGTTGAACTAGTTTAATGTTGAACACTGTTGCACTTCTGGCACTATGCCTCAGCATTTAATTGGCTTTGTACTTATACTCTGCACTTTGACAATAAAGTTGAATCTAATCTAATCTAATATTGACAACATGCTACTACCGTTACAGGTTAAGGCTGTGAGCATGGCAGAGACACATTTCCCTATTACGCAAATGCAACGTGAATGTCTCTGGTAACTCGTGAGAGCAAGATGCATGTACAGAGCACTTGGTTGCTATGCAACTGTTGCCTAGCCCAATACAGAGGCCACAAGTCACATCTTACACGGAACAACATTTTAAATAAATGTTAAATATTTAAAGCGCAGATATGTAATGGGGTGGTTTTGACTGGACTCGTGTAGACATAAACTGTCCAAATGGATAACGAAGTTTTAATAAGGGACGAGGCGCTAAATGTCAGAAGGGAGTTATGGAGAGGTTTGGAGCAGGGGGAGGTTGTTATGCTCCGTGGCCGGGAGAGCAGCGAGGGGGGCCGGGAGAGACAGCGGAGTATGTCCGGGTACCCGGAGAGTGGATGCGGAGACGGACGATTCCTGAGGGAGTGAGGGGACTGCTGTGAGGAGTGGAGCCGGACGGAGAGGCGGGAGTACGACGGCAGGGATTCGGTAAACCGGAGGCTCAGGAAAAAGTCAGGTTAGCCTCAAATACGTAAATCACAAGAATTAAGAACTCGGGAGGAAACAGGGGCGTGACGTCTTACCCAGACCGGGTAAGTGAACGATCGGGAGGAGTCTGGTTAGCAGGAGCGGGGTTTAAAACCGGAGCCGCTGATTAGTAGGATGAGATGCAGGTGAGGAGCAGAGAGTAGGCGCTGGAGAGAGGCAATCAGCTGGAGGCCCCGCCCACATCCACACAAACGCACGCACACACACACAGACGTACGGCCAAAAAGGCCATGAAAACAGAAAATGGAAAGGGGAAATAATAAAGGAGGAGAAGGAGGTACTGGGGGACCATAACGGAGTAATTCTTGCTGCAACAGGTAAGAAGCACGATAGGCGAATTAAAACAAAATTGGCTGAATTGTGGCAAACTGGGGAGCAGCAACGTTTGCAGTCCAGCTGCAGCAATTGCCTAGTTTTGTGTTCAACACCAAATCCTATGACGCAGGCCAATAATCAGTGTTGTTTGATGCATATTTCACAGTAAAAATAGGGGAGCTTAATGAAAAAAATGCATCAGACCTCAATTCCCAAGTGCTGAAAAAATATTCCAATATTGAAATTTCAGACTTGTTCACCTTCAAAAGATTTGTTCTTCGCTGCTGTTAGTGTAATTGCTTTCTGCCCCCCCCCCTCCTCCTCCCCGGCCACCGAAATAAAATGTCCACGTTAATAAGACTTGCTTTTTCTTCCACCGTGCACTACTGTGAAAGTACTATGATTGAGCCCAAGACAGATGCGTTTTGTATTATTTCGTCCAGTGGCTGAATATATAATATGAGTATCGGTCATCAGGTCTGAATTGGTCTGTTTTCTTTTTTGTTTTCATTCAACCTCCTTTCCTTACTCCTATCTCCCCTCTCTCTTCTGTTTCATATCCTCATCTCATTAGTTTCTATCCCTCCTAAGAACGATTGGCTCTCTCACCACCTTATTATTAAGCCTTTAGCTTACACGCCTATGCAAACTATAGCACTCAGTGGGCCTGACGTTCAGTTTATAAATAACCCTATTCCCTTGGGGCTGGAACCAGGCAAGTCCCAATATGAGCTAGAAAATCACAGACTTAACCCTGTCCCTTCTTATATAGCAATCAAGTAGATAAATAAAGGTTTAATTAAGAAATGCTCCTCAATGGGTTTATTAGGCTTGGGGGTTGGTGACTGATGGGGGAGAAGGGATATGAAAGGCACTTTGGACACGAGAGTCAATACTTGAGCTTCACCTATGGAATAAAGCACAATAAAGGTATATTTAATAAATATCTGAGCCCGCAGGCCATTGTACATCACAGACATCATGGGACATTCATAATGAAAAAAAATCCATTAAAAAGAGAAAATCATTATAGCTTAGTCATTATAAAAATATATAAAATAATCAATCCAATTATTTTGCATTTTATCACCGCTCCCAAAGAGCAGAATGCATCTTATAGGTGAGACATCAAGATTAATTGCTGTGGAAATTAATTTGGAAAATAATTCTCATCGTAAACAAAATTACATTTTGCTTTATCAGGATGAGTCAGAGCAGCAATTTTTTGTTCTACTGCTGCTACTACTCTGTGGGCAGAAAGACTCCCAGACAGAATCTAATCTGTTTTAAAGCTCGCTATTAATTTGGATGTTTTCAAACGCCTGGGTGAAAAAATTCATCGCAGTCGGTCTGTCAGTCAGTCAGTCATCCACATTTAATTAAAATTACAGAGAAGCATACAAACTAAAAGAAAAGTCTTATGTTTACAAGGCGTTAAAACAATAAATAAAAATGTAACAAATAAGAAGTCACCGACATGTTTGACATCTAGCAGGTGATGGGGTTTTATACAAATGTAGTGATTATTATTATTAAATGTTTACATTTTGTGTTAACGTTACATTTTAACATTTTTTTTTTTCTCTCTTCGGACACACAAATTCCCATCCCTGTCCACCGTTACTTGATCAGACCTACACACCTTTACTTCGGAAATGTTATGTTATATACCAATATGGGTTAGCATGGCGGCCATCTTATCAAAACCTAATGGTACACTTCGCCAACTTCTCTACCTTCCATAATTAGAGGTTTTTCCGCTCTATTGTGCTCAGTGATTACAGTGCCTGTTCGGTCGTTCTGTTCTACTGATTTAAGTATTGGCTTCAGCTCTAACTTGTGACAAAAAACGCCACAAAAGTGCTGTGTTGTTTCTTTCTGGGACTACAGTGCCACGGACATACAAGTGTTACGTGTAATGGCTCTATGTAGCAGGGATGAGAATAACTTCCTCTTGTACCATCACGCATCCGAGCGCTCTGGCCTATTTCCAATCTGCTATCTATTGGATAATTCACATTGCCCGTCTGTCTGTTTCTCTCGCCCTCCCTATCAACACAGACATACGCACAACACAAGGCATTCAATCACTCAAACGAGGATAGTGTGGTCAGACCCCACTGCTGTGTGTCACACAGTTTATGGGCTGGCACGCTTTTAAGTGGCCTTTTAGGATGTTCTGCTGGGCCATTAGTAGCACTTTACCATAAAACGACATCATTTAGGGAGCTGAGTTGTGCTTGTACCCTTGAAGACTGAGATTACTAGTAGGACTAAAAGTGGGTCTGTCCGTTTTAGAGTAAGCTTGTCTGTGAACGCGCACTTATTTCCTTAGTTATGAATACACTTCAAGTGCCGTGTGTATTTGCTTAAGAGTGTGTATATGTGTGACAGTGGGATGTGTTGTATTTATATATTTCAAAGAATAGGAAGAGAACAAAGGGCCTGGTGGCCGGCCTTTGCCTAAGGTAACTCTGCACCTCCATATGGAGTATGCCAGTCTACTGGCCCTCCGTCCTCGCATCATCTCCACCATGGGGCCCCTGGGATCCAGCTGACCCACCTCCATCCGCCATCCTCTGTCCCTCCATCTCACAGCCACGCTACCCAGAGTGCACTCCTGCCCCGGGCTACAGCTGACTTTCTCCGCAGTTTGCCATGATGTAGCACGCAGGGCAGACAAGCCCTGTTCCTCCTCTCCCCCATCCCACAAGGAGGGGGGTGTGCTAAGGTTGACCGATTTAACAGCTGCTGGGTAATACACCGAAAGTCATTTGTTAAAATCTAATTGATCGCTCCATTTACATCTTTACACTTGGTGGATGTTCTGTCCGCTGCATGAGCGTGGCTGAAGACAGATGCTGTCTGACCTGCGGAGACAGAGCGCAGCGGTGGTACGGAAGCAGGATGGAATGACATGAGAGAAAGTGTGCATAGTGATACTGCGTGGCTTCATAACATTTAAGCATTGGACTTGTTTTTATACATGTGATATCACTGCTCATGGTGATCAACTTGCAACAAAAAGCTTATAGGGCCTAGTTTTTGGTAAAAACTATACAAACAGCAGGTTTTGGTGATTGCACTCCTCTATGAAGTTTGCTGTTTTGAAGTTTGCCTACACACCTGCTTTTTTTTTGTCGCACTTCATTTCATCTAATGTGTGTTTGCCGTCTTTCTTTCATTCTCTTCTATGCCCTGACATTGAGGGGAAATGTCCTAATGGGACTGAGTGAGTGCATTTGCTAACCCTTCCCAGAGAGACCTTTTCTTTCCTGTTTCATTTTCGCCTATTGCCGGGCCTGGGCCTTTTTACCTTGAGAGATAACCCGTGATCTGTACCGAGAGCAACATTCGCACCCAGCCCTCTGGACCCATTGTCCCGGATTTGCCGGTGGGGTGCGGCAGGCCCAGCCGACCATGTGACAAAGCCACCAGGGCTCTGTGCTTGCGCTCCTCAGAGCCACTTAAAACGAAATTATTCCACATCAAAGCAATCAACCACAGGCCTCGGGCACACTTCTCACCTGCTGTTTTTGAGACGCCGAGCGCTAACCAACGCGCGGATGCAACCCCGCTCGCGCGCCTCTCCCACCGCGCTCCAGCCTGTCACGGTGACCTCAGTCAACGTATACCGCTGTACACCTACATATTATCATCAGCGCTGGCGGGAACATGCTGCGTGCCTCCCAACCATATACACTCTCAAGGAGGCTCTTGCTCCCTGTACATTAGTGGCAGAGAGCAAGTAGCTAATTATAAATCCACTTTGGGTGCCTGGTTGTTCCTAAGCATTGCTGCTGTGCCGCTCCATGCAGAGTGGGGAAAATGTGCCTGTCAGCCCGTTCCCAAGTTGCTGTGATGTGCGCAAATGAGGTAAGGCCCCGGAAGCCTTTGGGGAGCTCCATGAGGGGAGGTAGTGCTGTAGCGTGTAAAATTTACATTGATAGGCGCGCGCACACACACACACACACACACACACGCACGCACAGAGGACATGGACCGACGGCTCTGATTTTTCGCCAGGCAAAGTCGGTCAACATGCGACAGACAAGAGGGACTTTCAAAACATCATCTCATCCAGCGCCATGCGATTGACCAGAAGGTCTGGTGCTGGGTCCAGACACCCTGCCTCTGTGGTGCTCCTGTTGTTGACGAAAAAAGACTGTCCGGGTGCCCTGATGGAAAAAGGGGGAAAAAAACACACGGTCTGAGTTCCTTTTGTGAACAGCGCTGTGTAATGATGGTCAGGCGCCGCTTGTCATTATGAAAAGACACAGGAAGTCGCGACGAGAGAAACGGATGACAAGCAGACGGCGGCGCACCTCTGATGATGAGGAATGTCCTGGCCCGCCAGGCCTACCTGTCATTAACTCCTGTCAGTGTCTGGTCTGATTTCACACAGACTGCCTGAGTGCCTGCAAGGATCACAGACTCACATGTGCACGGGCCAGCCAGCTTTGATTCCACACCGCTTTCATTTATCCTCTACCCCTACTTCCCAATTCCCCGTCTCTCTTCATCTGCATTCCTTCACTCCCTCCCCCTGGCGAGGTATTATTAGCAGCTCTACATCATTTTCTATTTCATTTTGGCGATCGACAGCCGAGGTGACGCCTTCCTTTTCATTTGCATATGATGGCGTTTACGCGCTATACCTGCCGCTAATGGTGGTGATTCCCAGACTGCCACTCCCGAATTAGTATGTTCCATCCTGGGATTCGGGGCTGCTAATCAGGGGCTGTGGTGAGAGGAGAAGGACGGCTTCAAATTACATCCTTCACAGTCAACAGGAGGTGCACATGAAAGTGCGACGTCCTGCCGTTTTTCTCCGAGCTGAGGAAGTTTGCAGATCGACAGTGACAGCACCCCGCTTACCTCTGAGACACCCACTAGAGCATCTCCAATTAAAAGCCTCCTATGATTTCCTCTATTAATAATGAATGCCTCTGAGCTCAGTGGCGCTGTGATTGGTACGTGCCTGTGCCGCGTTTTAGCGCGTGTACACGTTTTCATTTGCAGTATATTTGCTCTCAGAAGTGTGTGCGTGCCCCTTTCCCCGGGAAGCATCCCCTTTGCTGCACCTTTTCATGTATATGCACTGTGGTGTTTTATTTCATGTGGTCTCCACCCCCTGTTTGTGCTGGTGGCTACCTCATAAGCATGCCTGAAAAGCCATAACGTGCTTCTCTGGAAACTCAAGATGCCACATTGGATTTCAGCAGGAAATCCGAAGAGGTGTTCTCTCCTCGCTGCTGAGGTAGATGCCGGGAAGCCAGACACACTTTTCCAGGAAAGATGTGTGGCTGCAAACACTGTCTGTCCCCGTG
Organism: Colistium nudipinnis; assembly: GCA_016785305.1. Taxonomy (NCBI): domain Eukaryota; kingdom Metazoa; phylum Chordata; class Actinopteri; order Pleuronectiformes; family Rhombosoleidae; genus Colistium; species Colistium nudipinnis. Next base: position 3,511,209 of record JAFBJU010000683.1, on the reverse strand, counting down.
ACTTCTGCACAAGCATTGATCAGGTTCCAGAACACCTGGAGTGCTGCAGCTCTTCATTAACAGCATGACTGCACTATTGTTCCCATGATTACAGATTATTGGCTTCATAACAACCTCAAACTTGTATAAAAAAAAGATCTTAAAAAATAAAATAAAAAGACAGACGGTGCTCATGAGCTGGTAGCCGCAGCTCACCACATCTCATCATAATAACGATAATTGAAGAACCATCAACGTCCAAGTGGAGCCTAAGCCTTTTTTGTGGGTAATTTGCAGAAATGAAGCGAGCCCATGAAGTGGATAAAAACCCCCATGTACAAGTCTCCAAAATGTTTTCATAGAGGACAAGGAGGCCATCTCGTAAGTGGTTTACCTTCCAGATGACTTATCCACCTGGTTCCTCATAAAGCAAACGTAATCCATCCGACTGGTGTATCGTTGCTACTCAGGCATCTGCATAAGTATCCTGAGGAGGCATCTTTCCGGCGTCATGGAATGTCTTTCAATCACCGTTGCAGCAGTGTCACGCCACGTCTCCATTCTGCAGATGCGACTGATTTTGCTAATGCCTCCAGGACTTAATCAATATGCATGACTTAAGGTGTCGGTTATCAACACATGAGTGGTCTTTCAGGAAACATTATCTTTCGCCAGCCCCTGATTTGTACCTAAATGACGCCTTCTGTGGCTCGTTAATGAGTGTATGTGACGGGTAATCAACACACATGCATCATGGTTGTCATACTCAAGGAGAAATTCATCAGCGCACTCATGACCACAGCACGCTTGAGGACATGGGAACCGCTGTGGCGAACCCCGGTGATCAATGGAGAGGGAATGACCTTGGAGGAGGTCTTTCTGTGTTTGTTCTTCTCCGCCACGCTTTCATCCCCAGCAAACATTTCTTTAAGGCAAATCAAATTCCCTCCCTCCTTGCTATTTGCTATTATTCTCAATTAGTTTCTCCTGGAGATGCAAGTTGGAAAAATGTGACTTTCCAGACTGCAATGATAGTCGGAGAGTTTGTGGATATAAACAAGGAAGTGACAAAATTGAAGATCCATTGTTGCTTGGATTTACTAGACCGTCTATATATAGACAGATTTTATCCTGAGTGTCACTGTTGATCTGTGTTCACAGGAAAATGCTTTTAGCAGTGTGATACTACAGTCAGCTGGGATCTTCGTCTCTGTTTGGCCAGACCTGGAAGGTCATATTGCCATATGTGGACATTACACATAATTCAATTATATTGCACAAACAGATGATTCAGAAGTGGCTGCACAGGGGCAACATAAGGGGAAATGTTGATGTTTTTGTTGGCAATTGCTTGTTGACTTTATCATCAAAATCAAAATACATCTCAAAGGTTATATTTGGGGCTAAATTACCTCTCCAGCATTATTCATTAATGTCACTCAAAATGTATATACATTTCCTGCTGCAGCTGTCAGTAGCTTATCAACATGTTCTAACATGTGTGGTGACAAAACAGAAAACACGACAGGAAATCACGCAACAATATGCTGTGACCTAACTTTTCGACTTGTTTAATTGACTCCCTTGATTCATTGCATTGATTTCGGCTCTACCAGTTCCTCAAAAAGGTTACATGTCAGAGCAGCACTAGGGACCACGAACTGTAATTAATGTATTTAAAGAAATTGAAAACGTAATCACATTAAAGTGACAAATCGTTCCTTAATTGGATCTCCCACTTCCCTTTCATGTGAGAGAGCTGTGGGCATTTAACGGTGTGTTTACATCACCTCCTTGATAACAGTTGAATTGTTTTGTGTAGTATATCTCTTTTGTTATGGCCTAATGGACATGTATACAGTATATAGCCCTCTGACCCCCTGTCTCGTTGCCAGATCCTTTATCAGTGAAGACTCTCTCACGCTTTTAACTGGTGTCCGTCGTCCGGACGTGACACACTCCCATGACGAGAGGTCAGTGAAAATGATTTGTCCACCACAAGTACTCCACAGATGTAAATTAAAACACTCATCAGAAAACATCTCCCAGAATAAAAAAAAAAACATATATCCCATCTTTGAACTTATCTTTTTTTTTTTTAAGATTTGATATCCACATGTATATAATAACTATTTGGGGTCTTAAGTAGCAATATCTGTTTCTGAGTTTTTTCAGTGGGAGCGCACGGCTAAGATTGGGACTGCTGGTCTCAAATCAACAGATGTCAGACAGCTTGTTTTAAGGCACTGGATCTGAACACCGCCTTTGTGCATTTCTCCATGGATTGAGCGTTGACATACCTTTATATTATTTAACTAGCACCTGGGCCTGCTTTATAGTCAAATAAGGAGAAATCTCACTTTCTTCAATATGGGAGTTTCAAGACATTGATAACATGAATTGTTTCTTGGACAGACTTCCACTGCAAGCCTATTTCTTAACTTCTGTCAGCTAATTTAATACTAAATGAGATTTAGCTTATCTTTTCCCTCCACAGCACAATAAAGAAAGGAAAACATTAGTTACGTATGAATACCAGTAGTCAATCGGCAATGTTTTCTATGTTAATTTACAAAAAATACATTGCCATATATGTACTGTAGGCTTTATTTGGTTGGCTGAACCTTCACAATGCTGCTGGGTTCCCACAAGCCACAGCAGATTAATTTCATTTCTTAATTGGCTCAATTTTTCTATTCGCACTGATACAGAAGAATGTAAATGTCAGACATGAAAGCATTCAAATTAATCTGGTGCTGTTCCTCGCCATACACTAAAATGTTTAAGACGAATGTGCTTTCATTAACATCATGTTATTTTTCCCTTTTACATATGTACAACTGTCCACCATTGACAGCAAATAAACACATTCATTGTAATAAAAAAAATAATAATAAAATTGAGAGAGCACTTACACTGATAAAACTACTTTCACACATGCACCAATTAGCATATATTATATTTAATATAACAATGCAGTTCACCGCATATACAACTACATTCAATATTAAATAAAGAAAATATCTAGCAAACTAGGAAGCAAAATGATTTCAAAGAGCATTATGCAGAGCCCTTATAAGAGAAAAGTCAATAGGGATGCTGCAAAAGGTGTACGCGGTCTAGCTGCTATTTTGTCGTTATTTGTTGAAACTATTAATGCCATGTTTTCATCAAATTGATAAGAAATAACTGGCATTAATTGGAATTGAACAGATTTCCGTGGGTCAAGGATAGCAAAATTATGGTTGCACCTGTACTATCTTTGTCCTGTATTTGACAGCAAAATTAGCTTTCTATGATGTGATTTACTTTCCACTAAAAGGCTGAGATTTAAAGGAAGGGTGGCAGGATTTTGATCATTGAGTTGAGTCACCGCACAGGCATTCGGAGCTACTGCTTGAGCTGTGGTGACTTTAATCATTTCAGTGGCTGCAGGACAGACCTTTATATCTGCAGAACTCCGTGTTGAGAGCTTGCCGCGAATTTGGTGCGACAGCATGTAGTATAATAGAAGTGTCTGCTCTTGTGGCCCTTGTTAGATGAAGAATGGCCCCCTCCACACAGAGCCCCTTGCCATCCTTTTGTCTGCAGGAGAGTGGTATGATGTGACCTTTAATGGCTGGCAGGCCAGAGGAGAGCACAGGACTTATAAGAAATGGCAGATCTGCAGCTGACCTTTAAAAAAACCCTTCATATTGCATTAAGACCCTTTGATCACTTGGATTATCCACCGTTGTCTGGGGCCTCGCAGGATCATTAGAGGACAGTTTAGGTGCTACGGAAAAGCACAGTTACACGCATCATAAAAAAGTACACACATTTTTGTCTGCAGTATTTATGGATAAGGTATCTTTCAAAGAATATATAAAACATAAATGTATAAAAATATGAATGCTTTCGACATTTTTATGTAAATGGCCAGTTCCCTGGAATTCCTTGGATTAAAACGGAATCATTCAAGGTGTCTCTTTGTGTGCCTCTTATGTGTCAGGTGACCGCTTCCAGATGACAAAAAAAGTGCAACGTGAACTCAGAGAATATAATAAGCAGGGAAGGTAATACATTTTTTTTTTTTAAGTACAAAAAGGTCATCCTTGATTTCGTCAAAAATTCAGCTTTCAAGCGAAAAAATTAATTCAATTGAAATCTGCCCCAGACAGAGAACATCAAGTTCACACTCTGTTGTGCGTCATCAAGTCTGTTATGTTTGTTATGTTTAGTTAGATTCATGTCATATTTATTCGCTTCCTGTTTTGTTTTGATAGTCTACACCTGGTCACCTGGGGATTTAAAAGAAAATATCAAATAACGTGTCATTTGGCCAATTAAAGTACAGACATTTACCACACAGATTATACTGGAGAGCTGCAAATGTCTGGAAAAAAAATCCATGAGAATTCCACTTTATTTTGCAGTTCATTTGTTTTGTCAGACGAGTCATCATCTTCAGGTTAAGTAGTATCCTCTCCTAGGTCCTTGGACCAATGGGGGCCGATGGCCGTCCGATTTATCATACAGTCTTCTGTTTTAGAAAGAAAAATCCAGTATTACTGCTTTTACGTAATGATGGGCTGAACGATGCTATAATGGCGTGTAGAGCTTAGGGAAGAAACTGCTGCATAAAGTGAAAACTCCTGTTAGTTCCTGGCTGGGAATGGGATTCTTGGCTCTTTCACATTACTAAGACTATGCATTTGATCCAGTGTTCTCAATAATAGCCACTGCATATTTGAATACCTTTTTCGTGTTCTTTCATGTCACATTTGTATCACCACGCTTATTTAAAAACGCCCTATAACATCGATCAAAATGATCCCCTTTGTCTGATAATGCAGCATGTGGATATTTATTTTAGAACACCGAGCGCAGGTGTTATTGTGCTGCCGGACGCAACTGTGTTTTCAGAGGTGCTATAATGTGAATCTGATGCTAATTATGACAAGTCCCCGGAGGTGTTAGCAGTTGGACCAGGAGCTCGGACCAGGTGCTCCGTCTCCATCTCATCTCAACCTGCTACCACTAACAAAGCTATCAAAACCAGCGCAGCTCCAAATCACAGTCAGTCAGGTGTTCATAAGTACAGCCTTAAGGGACACGAGATAGCTCGGGGAGATCCCTTTGATACGGCCCCCTTCACACCCAACTCCACCCGTCTTTAGTATCCACATCACTTCTGTCCCATATGGACAGGGTAATTGAGTTCGGTGATTTAAAGGCAAACCGGCCAGCTCCACTCTCTGTATGTGACTCAGAGATAAAACATTAAAGATTCCTCCATTAATCTGCTCACAGGCCTCTCAACCTCTCCCTGAAGAAGTTCAGTGACCCATCAACAATCCTCGATTACTGTAATGTGAAAATGTTCCCATCTGCCATAATTACCATGTCACAAAGGCCTTTCTTAAATGACACTAGTAATAATGGCTTTGTGCAGTGGGAGTTACAGACGCTGTCTGCTACCTGCCTTTGTGGGTGTGTGTGTGTGTGTGCGTGCGTGCACACCTGTGTTTGGTCTGTTGTTTCAATGTGTGAAAATAATGGCACAGAAATGACGTAGGAGAGTTAATAAGTCTGTTTCAAACATCATTTATCAATGAAATTCTTAAGGAAAACTGAACTAAAATGGTGAAAATGCAGTGGCACAATAATCAATGTTTGCTTTTATGACATAAATGAAATGGTGAAACACAGCAGAGAAGACTATAATTTGCCTATATTTTTTGAGTCTTGTCTCATTATAATCTCCGGACACGCAATCCATTTTTCGGCTAATTAGGGTATATTGTGGTTTTGATGGGGATGGACCAATGGATAGATAATGGCCTGATTCTCAATTTCAGTACAATACGTTTTGCAAAATTTGATTTGCACCAAGACATTTTAGAAGCGTAAAGGTAACAAAAATATGCCACATCTCTATGTATTTTGAATGCAAAGGAATGTCATCTGCCAGTTATGGCTGTCCAATTTTAATGAAATGTAATTATTCGACATCGGAAAGTCTGCAAAAGAAAGACCCTGTCCGACGTTCATGCTTCTCCAGTGATTTATGTGTTCCCTATTTAATTGCAGGTTTGGGACATGCGCAGCGCTTGTGGCGCTTGGCACATTCTGACCTGGACAGAAATTATAGCCATTCAAAAGCAATGAATTTCAATCACCTTTCTTGTCCACTCTCTTGATTGACTCTTTGTCAAACTGTCATTAGGCCCACCCAAACATTTCCCTGAAAGTGGGTGCTGACAACGTTTATGCCGACCTGATTAATCAATCATTTAATACAAGGTGAAAAGCAACAGGAGCACAGATATAAACGTCCACATGATAATTTTTTTTACAGACGTATACAAACGTGCACACACACATATTATCGCATATTAATCTAAACCCAACGACCTACACATCTCATAGACATAAAGAGACATTCCCTTGGCCCTCGCCCTACTCTTAACCATCACAATGCCCCACCCTGTTCTATCCCTTTCCCGAACACAGGTTTTACCCTTAGTAAAAACTGTGATGAAAAAACAATTGTGCACTCTGTATGTGACCGCTTGCCTACGCATGTGATTGAAATGTATTTGCAACATATCTTGCGCTTTAACATACACATGTTTATACTGTTCTGTTGTAACAGCACCATGTCTCCTCCCTATCCTGGTTTCAGTGTGTTATTTAAAATGGATATAAAACATTGTGACAGCAACTGATCAACTGGAATTCAAAGACATTTGTAGGGAAAAACTATTGCATTTCTATGTTTATTTGCACTATATCTGTGGTCTAGTGAAGATAAATGCAATGATCTAAAACAATCAGAACTGTTTTTAAATAGACTCATTATTATATATTAAAGAACAAGAAAATAAGAAATCTTTTTCAAAAGATATAAATAATACAATGGTAATAGCACCATGTAGCCACATGAAACGCTGTGTGGCCATTTACGTATAGTTGCTTTTGGATAATTCAATGCTTTACTCTTACTGCGCAAGCTTTATCACTCTGGTCATCGTTGTTGCTGTAGCCGAATGCTGTTCAAATAGCAACTTTAGCTTGTGCCTTCAAATACAAAATTCTCCTTTATTAAAAAAAAAAACAGGACGTATAAAGCTGTGTCAATGTCTAAGACACAATATGATGTGTTTTACATCTTTGCGAAACTGGCCCTGCCCTACAGCAGTTCTAACGAGTGTTGCATAGGCTGAATAAAGCAAGGAATCAATAGCAAGCCTGGACGCCATGCAGCCACATGTTAAAACGTGTGTGGTGCCCCCACTCAGCTTGCTGTCGGGCCTCAGGAATGAGAAGGACAGTCTTGCAGCTCCGAACTTGTGCCCCCCCCCACCTGTGAGATTCTGCCAAACACGACAGGATAAAGCTGCCTCTCAGCTAATAATAAATCTTCGCCCTGTTCACAGATCTAGCTGGAAAGAATGACCCCTGGCGCACAGTGGGCAGTAAAGCCAAGAGGGAATCTCTGCCTTGACTGTTAATGACACTGCTTAAATCAGTCCCCCGGGGAGCTGTATATTTTCTCCTTTCGGCCTGTCATTCTGTGCTCCTCTCCCTCCCCGTCTCTTTCTTCACCCTGCTCACCTGTTTTCTTGTCTATTCGCAAATCACGGAGCAATGTGTTCTGACCGGAGGAGTCCTGTTGACCCGTAGCCTACTGTCCGTTTTGCCGTTTGCAGTCCTTCGCAATCACATGGGGTCTGTCTGCGTCTCGAGGCAAATCGAATTGGCCAGCTAGTGTCTAGTGCGGACCGATCGATGGGCCTCACAGTTAATACCCTCTCTTGTTTTTGTCAAGTTGTGGAATGTTTGTTGCCGATGGACCCGCCCATCGGCGGCTTTCCTCTGTGTCGGATCAAGGCTTGGCTCCACCAGGGGACGGGTTGTCGATTGCTCTCTGTTCAAAGTGATCAGAGTCACTGTCCACAAAATCAATAAGGCTTCTCCTACTCCTCCTCCTCCTTCTGCCGGTTTAATATCTCCTTACAAGAGTGGACAAAGTTTTCCTGTACGTCTTAATGGAAAAAATGTTGTTTAGATCAATAAATCAAATTGTCAATGGCCTCTGGGGAGAAAGCAGGATAGAGTCCTGAGAAGGAAAAAACTCCATGTGATTCAAGAGTCGGGTTCTATTTTTGGAAAGTGTCTCAGCATGGCGGCTCATCAGAGATCATTGTTGTAAAACAGATTTTTTTTCAGAAACGCTTGAGGACAGAAATACAGAATGGATGTATTTATATTCCAAAGAAAAACATAATTGTATGAAAAAAAAAATATGGCTTTTGTTGAAACAAGAGACCTTAGCTGCACTGCTTACTGTGATATTGATATTTTTCAAACAATTATTAAAACACAATTACTGAATTCCAATTACGTATTTCTGTTAATGAATAATCCATCAACCTGTGTGGTTTTTGACAATATTAGAGGCAAGCTTTATACTGGAACAACAGAATCACACAAACACGCTTATCTTTTCAGGGAGGCTCTACAAAAATGTAAAAATATCCAGCAGTAATGGGCAGAGGTGGGGTGACCTCTCCTTCCCTGCGACCTGACTATAATAGACCTGCACCAAAACAGTAGCCCTTACTACAGACCGGTGAGTTTGTTCAAGTCAGCTGATTATGCTGCACGTCATCTTATTTTGTCCGAAAACAGGAGTTTATTGCAGGAAGGGTTTATTTGTTATGTAATCTGTTGCAAATACGAATTAATAATTGCTTTAGTTATTTAACTGATTTCAAATATGAAGAGTGGAAGTACAATAGTTTCTGTGTGTATATACAGTATTAACAAAAAAAAACAATTCTTGCCATGTAAATATATTCAAATATAAAAAAGAAAAAAAACATGAATAAAAGTAACCATGGGTTGATTATGGTACATTTAGAGAGTGTATTTATTGTATTCAAAACATGGTTCCGTTTGAAATGAGCATCAGACATGTATGGCAAACAAAAACCGATGCACTGTCTGTGTTTTTTACCACAAAGGATTAACAAGGTGACCTTTCCAGTGTAACTACCTTTAATAAAGCACTAATAAAGAGCCCCATTAGGGACTGAAAGCATCCCAATCAATATGTCCACACATTTACGTCTTTGGGTGAAACACTCGGCAGACATCACGGGGGCCCGGGGACAGCCGGGAAAAAGCAAATAAAAGGAGAGCTATTTATACTCTGAGGAAAGAAAGTATTGTCTTACAAAGTTTAGGATCTTTGAGTACTGCAACTATCAAAAGGTTTCCGGAAACTGGGGCAAACTCAGATCAAAAAGGCCTTGCGGACCTGCTGTATGTGTACAAGACGAGGTCTAAGGTAGCGGGGAAAGGGAGTGAATTGTGGAAAGTCTCTTTTCTCTGGGGGCTCTAAAATGTGCTCTGTCATTTTTGGGTCAACTGAGGGATTAAAATGTCATATTTCTGGTACAATTGAAAACTTTGGATCGGTGGAAATGACAGAAAAGGGACGGCAAACAACTTGCATATCAGGGTCAACGTTTCAAGGAAGTGTGGTCAAGTGTCTAATGTATTTCATCTGGCCCTAATATCATGTAAGATTGGAAACCATAAAAACCCTCATCCCGTTTTCAATGCTTGAATCATTTTCTCATCACCTTCCTCTCCAAGGTCCACCACAAATAATGGGACAGAACATGTAGATAATACACGGATCAGTTGTAAACCAAATACTCAGGATGTTGTCTGCTCAATGGGCCTCATTAAAAAGATCAATATCGAGGCCATTTCCATATGCAATAAAATAGACAGTCTTTAAAAATACCCAGTTCACTTACCGAGATGCTCCTCTGTCTGCAGGCTGCCCTGCTCACGGTCTCGAGCTGTGCTCCGTCCTCGTTAGATAGCGACAATGTGGAAAACCCCGACAGCCGCTTTGACACTCGATATCAGCAAATAATCAAACAGCAGCAGTAACCTTTCAATCTCGTGCTTTCACGCCTTTTAACAGCTGCCATATTCTCCACTGCAGTTTTTTTTTCTCTTTTCGGATTCAGCAACTGCAAGTTAAGTCGGGACAACTTGTTCTCTCAGTCAGAGTGCAACCTTCTACATTCAGACACAGGGGTTGTGCAATTTTGAGCAAGATGTCTGTTTTGCAAACAGCTTTGACAAACGAGGTACGAATAGTTTAGAAAAAAAAACAAACAAAAAAAAAACATATTAGGCCTACTTCATCGCTCACATTTACCAAGTCTTTTTTTCAATGTGCAAATTGATATGTCTCCAGATGTGTGGGTACATTTTCCTTTGCACATTTAATTCCATTCATGTCTCTTTCAAGACGGCCACTTCTCTGGAGTAGGTTCACCCCTTATCTGCGCCGCGTGTTGCCGATGACCCTACATCAAGTAAACAGAGGTGCTGTAACGTGAAAGGCTGGATTTAAAAAGTCTGAGCGGTTTGACAACAACACAAGACCTCTGTGTCCTTATGAGAATAGAGTAAGGGTTGCTAATGCATCAGATTAAAGAAAGCAGCAGAGCCTGCAAATGCTCAGGGATTTAGGGCACACTCTGGACTTGACTCTGCAAAAACACATTATACCTCGGCAAACACAAACAGTGCAACAACATCATTCACGCCAGTTTATCCCGCAGGATTTTCTATGGTAATTCTTGCATCTCTTTATTGGACTTTTACGTCTGAGCGACTTCAATCGTAGTGGGGAAAGGAAATCCATCTCAAGCGCTTTGGATGTGCAGTTCATCGTGGCTCGCGCTCGGGCCGCTTACCTCGCCGCTACCTTTTCGGCAAAAATTACTCGCGCTAAAAGCAGCTCGGAGAAATTAAATCACCATGTGTCCTGACAGCTCAATAGATCTGCGACCACTTAGATACACAAGGGGACGCGATAAATTCTCTGCTGTTTGGGTGCATCACAAAACTCTAAATCACAGTAATTGCTATCGTCTATGCCAATTTATACCGCACGACAACAAAGACTTAACAAAAAATAAATACATAGCCATTGTCGGTTAATTACACAACAGTCCCATCATGCATGCACAATTCTTCTGGTATGTTGTAGAGATGCATAAGATTGTGTTTGAGCCACTTTGCAGGTCCGACGGTTTTGTGCGAGATATACACGGGTGTATGTGTGGGTTTCTGGTGTGTATGGTCTTAGTGGCGCTCTCAATGTCGGGGGCCGTAGTCGCTCTGGCTACGGGCATCCTGCCGCTGCGGTGGATTTACTGGCAACATGCCCCCCTCTGTCCCCGGCCAGCTCTTTAATTACCCTGGCCTATTGATCCTCCCAGGGACACGGGCACTCTGGAGCTGAAGCCGGGCCTGCACCAGTTAATGACTGATTATTCCTCCGTGGTCCCTTGGGAGTAGGCAGCAGGCAGGCGAGGGGACGGAAGCAGCGAGCCTGTTCTGCTCTGCAGCAGCATCTGCACTTTTCGCCAGCTCACCTACTCGCAAAACTGGCTTATAATAGCATGTTGTACTTCTTGCTCTTCCCACAATGCATTCAATAGTACACACGATAGTGAGTGCCATCGGTATATGCCTCGTACATTTCACGCAAAATATTGTCAAAAAAAAACATTGGGAGGGAGCGTCAGACGTTTGAACCCCTGCACGACCGAATAGAAACAGACAACACCTGTGCCCAGTGGGGAAACAAGTGAGAGAGAGAGAGATGAAAGCGAGTGATAGAAACCTGTGAACGGAAGGAAGGAAGCGGTTCAGGATGTAAATGTTGAATCCTCTGAGGCCATAATGTTTTGTATGTATTTTTATCCCGATAATCATCTCCCACTGTGCTCACACCGCAACACCCTCACCGTAAAGCTCTCCCTCCTCCACAGATGTGCACAAATAGCATTTGAAACCAGAAAGAGAACTGATAAATGGCAAGATGTTAAATGTTCATCACTATGAAAGGCCCTAACTTTATGTTTCCTTACTGACTTTTTTACTCCTCGCCAAGAGTCATACCAGCTGGATTTGAAATGACAATAAGCTACAGTGGTGAAATTAAAGGATTGGAGAGTCCCCTCTTTCACGACGGTTGATGATTGGTGTAGTTGAAGGGGGCTCTGTGTCCTCCCAGGACAGCGGCCATTTCCATTCGGCAACTTGGTCTGTGTCTGAGAGTTGACCTGAGGGGAGATAAGGGAGTGTTCACGAGACTTGATCTTTACCCATCACTCCCCTGGGACTGACACGTGAGCCGTGAGAAGATGAAGGGATGAGCGCTGAATAATTCAGATGGGAGGAAAGAGAAAAGGACATACCAGAGTTAGGTAATGGGAGGATATGACCTGATGCCACTCACTGGTACCCCGACCAAAGTTAACTGGGGTTCGAATGCTCTATTGATTGAACGCAGGAGCTTGACTTAAAGTTACATTGTTAGTGTGGCAAATAAAAAATTGTATAGCTCAAACATTGGAATTGAAACTCAATTATTTCCATTTAAAAAAAACAAAAAAAGCTCTACACCCTGGCCGAAGCTGGGGATTTCAAACGGACAAATTCAAAGTCATCTCGGTTACAAAGGGCGTAGGGCTTCCTGCTGCTGTGACTTTAGCTCTCTGGTCATTTACCACGACCCCTGACGGACAGCCACTAAAGAAATAACTCAGCAGGTGTCAAAATAATCACCTCTAATGTTAGCAGGCTGAGCATACAAACGACCTGTCCCCATGGAGGCAAGCGAAGCAGCTTCCACTTTTGAGTAGGGCACAAACACACCGGCGTGGTATTTTGGGTTGAACGGGCCAGTCCACAACAGAAAAAAAACACAAAGGCACGCGTTCACGTCTGGTGTCCGGTACCTATTCAGACTGTGAGAGGAAACGTAGAGCACGGACACCAGCGAGACACAGTTGTGGTATTGATCATTTGTCCTTCATGCTGAGAGGCCTCAGTGCTGTCATTCAGGAGGCATCAGTTAGAATCCACAGTGAATGATGGTCTCCTGGGGCTTAGATACTCTGAAGACATCACATTTAACCCAGGTAGCCTCTATCTATCTACCTACGTACCTTCCCACCTACCTACGCACCTTTATTTATTATTGTGGTGGTTCTGTTCATTCCCTGTTGGAAATTAACGCGTAACGCATGGTCATCTGTAAATGTGTTTTAAAGTGTTCTGTTGGCCAGCAGATTGCTGACTTTGTTGGTCGCTGCCCTTGTTTTCTCGTTGCGCCTCTGCCCGTCTGTGCAAAGAGGCAAAAGGAAAGCGGGCAAAGCAGCCAAGCGGCACAAACAAGAGGAGAACATGCATGTGATTAATGTTTCCCCGCATATCGCCCATCCCTGCCGCCGTGTGCTAGATCCTCCAATCAAAAAAAACCAAGGCCTCGCAAAGATTGATCGTTTTGTCGAGCAAATATGCCCTTTGAGTTGTCCACAGAGAGAAAACGATTTGAGTAAAGAAATAACAAGCTTTAAAAAATATTTGAAGTTTTTAATTTTGCCTCAAATGCATAAGGCTTATTTTGGTAGGCAAGGTAGTGAATTATGTGGTAGGCAAACAGTGGCTTGCTGTGCTGTTAATTGTTGATTACAAGATATATACTGCCGATATAGTTTGTTTGCTCCCATGTCTATGAATGTGTAATTATTGTGCACTATTCCTAATTATCATTAGTCAAAAACAAAACAGATTCAATTATTAGCCGTCTAATCTTGCTTTTCGCCCACTCTCTCTCAAGCCCCCTCGCTCCTCATTGTAAAAAAAATATTCATCAAAACGTTCCGTTCACATTTATATGTTTTGTTTTTACAGCACCTTGATATGGCAACTGCCTCCTTTAGCTGCGAGACCAAAGTGAATAAAACAGACGCTAAATTAAGCAAGCTGCAGATCAACGTGTCACGGCACTAAGTGACTCATAAACTCTGCAAGCACGGAAAATCAAATCATTCCATTTCAAGCCCATCTGACAAATCTTTAATGCATTTGACAGATGTACAAACGGAGAAATTAACACTTCATTTTATGTTCTTGCAGACATCTGTCACATAATGTCACGGTCACATTCGGCACACATTGAGAATCTGGACTAAACTGGATGGAAAAGCAAATGACTTGATCAATCGTCATCAGCAGATGGATTTTTACAAATCAAATCGGAAATCAGTGAACGCAGAGAAACACACAGAAATAAGAAAGTGTTAGTGTAAAATATGCATTCAAGATTAAAAAAATAATAATAATAAAAAATCTATTACCCGTGGAACTGTGTCGTGAGCTCTCGCGAGAAAAAAACAAAACAACCCTGTGCTTTGTTATGCTAAATCTTTCCTGTGTACTCCTGTTTCTCTTTTCTTCTTCAGTGATTCACAGTGACCCGTGGGGGGAAGCGACAGACAGTCCAGGGCAGGTGGATGGGCTTTTAACAAGGCTGCGTGTCCGAGGAGTGATGTGCAGCTTGACAGTGTGTTTAGACGACCTTACTGAGGCTAACTGGACTCGCCAGAGCCACAACACGTGTCGGTGTTCACCGACAGCTGTCAGCCTGCAGAGATTTATCCAGGAATGTAGTGTACATTTTTTTGGTAGGGAGTGAATGCGCTCCAACTTTGTCTTTTACTGCAATAACAAAAATGTACTTATGGCTCGTCTTTAATTGTCAAATGTATTTGACTTCCATCCTTTATATGACCAGAGACCCTTATAGGGGGATTAAGAGTGGTTAATTGGGGGAAACTGGCTTTAGTCTACTCAAGGTAGCGCCATTGTGTGTGATTCATTCACAGTTGAACATGCAATGAACATACGGAAGACAATGTTAGTCATCCAAAAAATGATGTTCCAACTTATATTTAAGGGTGTATTTTTTTTTTTATCTGTCGTAAAATACATTTAAAAACGAACCCTCCGAAAACAATATACACCAATATAGAACCCTATAACAACATCAAACCTGCTGTACACTGGGAGCCTGGGCCACAGCGAGGGACAATATTGTGTAATGACTCATTTTTCACCCTCTTCAGAATCTGAGGAAAGCGAAACGATGCTTTCAACCCACAATGTCTTTTGTCGACTGTTAAACCTGGCAGCGGAGCTGTAATCGGAGGGACCGCCATCTTCGGGGGATCATTAGGTCTAATGATTGCTCTGCATGATTGCATAACAGCCAACGAATATGAAGCTATTTCACAGAACCAAGTGCACCCCATGGTGCAAAGGCTGCCATCTTCCAACGTACCATGATAATGCCACGTTGCATGCTGCTGAATAAATTAAAAAGTGCTTCCATGAACACCAGCCAGACCGCACACATCTTTTCATTTAAGCAATTATTGGACCTCTGGTGTTTTTGAAGAGCACCAGAGCACCATGTGTGAAGATTTCCTGTCGGTCTTGAATAATGCTTTAATATTGCAAAGCGTGACTCAGTGCATGACACAACTTCAAGGAGCTCTCAAGTTGCTCTTGAGGCTGCTCGCTGTCTTTAAAGGGCTTCTGGATGCCATTTGGGTTTTCCGTTTATATCTCCTGTGTCAGAGGCATGTTTTTGTCTGTTACTGACGGGTGGAGGTTTTTCCCCCCACCAACAACAGTCTTCCCATGCTTCTGCAGACTGCGTCTGCCCCCAGAGTCTAAATATGAGTAGGTACCTGTCTGCTATTGGTACATGATTTATGATGGGGAAGTCTCATTTGTGCTCTCTATGCAGAACAGCTGCGCATTGTTTGTACCTCTATACTTCCATGGACTTTCTACTTGGCAGTTCTATTCTTTCACTTATTTTCCATTCAGCCGCCACTCTGCCTAAGGAAGGCTGCATGTCAATGAGCAGATTCATATTCCTGTCTCTCTCTCTCTCTCTCTCTCTCTCTCTGGCAGTGGAAGCGGAGAAGAGGCTCAAGGCTATCGTAAGCATGAAGTCTTAGTTTCATCTTTAAGACTTGCATAATTCTGTAAACTTAACCAGCTCTTTATTCCACTCAGGCTTACAGTTGGGTGCCTTAAAGGTTTAAGAGTTTTAATATTTTGCTGCACCTGACGAAAATGTATTTGTCAGAGACAGCAACAACTCATTTGTTATATCCCACCTGCTGTCTGCTGTAGTACAGTAGCAGAACATTACACAACCAGAACCAATCAGTGTATCTTTGGGGGCTATTTTGTGTAAGTATTTACAGCAGCAGGGTGCTGTATATATGATATATGAGTTAACTCAAATTAGACTACAGTGCCTGTGGTTACGGCGAGAAAGGGACATTTTTCCAAGTGTAAAAGTGTGGCTCAGTCTTGCTTTATGTAGATAACTGACATCAATGGCACTGAGAAATGAGCGATGTTGAGCTACGGCTACGCAGATACAGCATGTTGGAGTGGATATGTGGTGACTTTTGCTCTTGTCTCGGAATGTTCTTGGCATTAAATAAACATATAAAGCCTTACTCTATAAATGACTTGACTGACTGGTTCATGGTATTTATTAAATTAGTTCATACACACATTTTATGGGGTTGTAGGCCCTGAGCACCAAAGGTGAACTTCGGCGGAATCTTGAAATGTTCTTACTTATTTATTTTCCGTCACCATTGTGGTAATAGTTACTGAACGGAGAACGCCTGCACAACGCTGCTGTCCACACATCAGAGGCTGCTTTGAAATATGGGGGCTGCATTTTGGAGGTCTCTGCTGCTGGAGATTGCAGGGGGCGTGGGCCCTGCCGTGGCAGCACTGCCTCTTAACAGGAACTTATCATGTTCAGACAAAGCTGTGCTGACAGGCAGTTCAGGGTTTAGCGGCAGCCTTGCTGTGCCAGGCCTCCCCTGGGGTATTTCATCAATGCCTCCCGTTGAGACACCCAGTGCCATGCAGCCGATCCCATATTCCAATGATGGCACACGCTGCTCTCTGATTGGTTGCGGGGAGGCTGAGGTGAGTCTGCCAAGGTCCAAGTTAGATCAGCGTGGGCGCGGTATGTGGTTTGAAAATGTGGTGGATTAGATCAGCGTGGGCGCGGTATGTGGTTTGAAGGGGGGGGGGGGGGGGGGGGGGGTTTGTTGTTGGGAGTGGGCATAATTACACTGCTGGGAGCCATGGTGATAATGGCCATGCTCAGAGCAAGGGAGCACAGGGAAAGCACTTTAATTGAGGTATAAAAGACTTGGTTCCAAGGGCACTTCACAGGAAAAAAGATGCCAGCTACAAATGCTTGCTCAGTGTAAATACTACACAATGACGCACGGCGCCTCGGCCCGCATTTAGAACACTGTTCACAAGGCAGTGTATATAATTAATGCCTAATTGTTTTCAGCAGATACTTACCCACTTGCATTTCAAAAGGTGAAGGGAACAAACGGAACGCGATTCACATTTGCCACGCTCTCTCATGATTAAAAGGACTCGTTGCAGTTGTTGGCCACCACGCTGAAAGCCCGCCCTGTGTCACAGACATAAATGTGCCTGACGAACAAGAATGAAAGGTGAACCGATCAAAGGCGATGCCGCTGTGTTTTCTACCAAGGCTGCGTATCGAGGTGGCAGATGGGCTGTGCCTGGGACAGCAGGACAGTGGGTGGGGTGTGGCACAAAGAAAAATACCGCTATTTCCTATTCAGCCTACCTACAGGCACACAGGTGCAGTCCATGACTATGAGCCATTACATG
This sequence comes from Colistium nudipinnis, assembly GCA_016785305.1. Classification (NCBI taxonomy): domain Eukaryota; kingdom Metazoa; phylum Chordata; class Actinopteri; order Pleuronectiformes; family Rhombosoleidae; genus Colistium; species Colistium nudipinnis. The sequence continues at coordinate 3,493,596 of JAFBJU010000683.1, read as the reverse complement.
ATGTCGGATATTAAACAACCTCGGGCAGGTCCGTGTGCTTGTTTGCTACATTTCTTAGTCAAAACACATCCAAATCAAATGATTTTTGCAAAGACTAATATTTGCTTATTTTGTTAAAGATTTTTGCATCTGTCTTTTGGCAAAGAAACATGAATAATGACTACGTTCCGTATTTGTTTTTTTATGTATTTGCATGCAAACAAAGCCTCGGCGGGCCTGCCTGGGCTCAACCATTGGTAATCAGAGCCCAATATTACTTAATTCCTGAGATAAATGTGTGCAGTCTGATCTATTCCGGCTCCAATTTGGATATCAAAACACAGCAGACAAATTACTGCATAATGTGTTGGCTGACATCAATTTGCATACAGTGCACAGTGCTTGTATATAGACATGTAGGTTTAATACATTTCTTACAAGATCAACTCTCTGAGGCATTCTCTATTTTGCGTGCCTGCACAAACACATTTTCACAACTAAAGGCCTATTTAAACCTAATTCTAGCCGTATATAGCTCTTAACCCCAATCACAGCTAAATCACCAACCCCATTACGCTAAACTTAATTTAAACCTCAAACCCAAACCGGCCCAAATATCATCACTTTCCCTCGATGTCTCCAATCGCTCAAATTGGTCCTCACAAAGAATTAAGTCACAAAGAAGTGCACAGTCTCTCTCTCTGCCACACTCTGTCTCTTCGTGCCCCCAACACAACAAAACCCAAGCCCCCTTAAACGCACACTACATTAGATCACAAGCTCTCTCTTCCTCTCCATCCTTCCCTTTCACACACACACGGAAGCACACTTACCTTGACTTTTCATCGGGACTTTGTTGTTCCATCGATGAAACAAGGCCGTCTATAGCTTTCAAATACTGCTACCTTTCTGAAGAGGGGCTGTGGAGCATGAACAGTGGTAACTCAAACGATTTCCTGCTAATACTCTCCTTCCCTGGGTACCTGAAGGAGCCCTGCTATTATTTCCAGCCTTTTGCCTTTTGGCAATTTCTCTCTGTGCTGAGGTGAGAGGGCTTTGTCGCCACACGAACACAGAGCCACCAAGACACCTCGCAGGCGAGGTAGAAACGTTTCCCTGGTACCCAGCTCAAGGTCATCAGGACAACTATGTAAAATTAGCCCTCCTGGGACTGCACCTTCTCTGACACCTCCGCTTACATGTCCTATTTCGCCACCAGTGCTCTTTCGCATTTCCGTTCCCCTCACCGACCTCTCCCGCACACACAGCGGAACAGGGTTGACTGGTTGGATTTTTTTTCATTTGTGTGCTCCAGTGGGAACTAGTTGAGCAGAAGAGTTGGCACCTGCAGAGGGGATAGGAGAGGCGGTGGGTCGGCGCTGGAGTTGGCCAGAGTAGTCTGAAGCTTGAAGGAGAGCGAAGCAGCTTGGCAGTGGTGGCTGCACGGGTCTCCAAGGTTCGGTCTAATGGCCCCACTTGTCCCAACCTACTGCTGGTGGTCAGATGGCCTGCTCCACTATGAGGCGACAAGGCCACGGGGACGCTTTCGCTTCGGCCTGTCTTTGTCAAAGACTCTCAATGACTTTCCAAAAATAGGCAAGTGGGAATTCAACAGAGGGGGAGCAGAGTGTGCAATAGAGGGAAAAGGGTGATATAAAAAGCCAGTCTTAAGAGTCGAGGTGCAAGGGAGCAGCATATGTTGTTTTAATGTTCTCATTACGGACCCCTGTTCTTCCCCCAGGGTCCTGAAATGGGGCCTTTAAATCTACAACAGACACCGATAATGACAAGGAGGCCTGTTTTTTTGTAAGGACAGCAAAATAGAGTATTTACCGACAACACTTTGAACGGCAGCATCGGTGACCACCCTTGTGTCCGAGGCTGTGCAATGAAATGTAAGAAGATAAGCAGCAAGGTATCCTTAAGCCAGTGGCATGAGGCAAAATTGTTAATACTATTTCTCAAACTGGGCTTTTGAGACATCTGATGTTTTTGTCACACATTTGCCTGGCAGGCGCTATTTATCTCAACATTGCAGACCAGTGTTGAAGATGGAGACATTGCCCTTGTGACAGCCAGCGCCTGGCCACCCCCCTCCTCTGCCTCAACTCCCCCTGTCCCCCAATCAGTCCCACATCCCTCGAGTACTAGGCTGATAATTGTCAGAATTCCCAGCAGGCACTGGTGGTGGTTTAATCTAGTATAGGTGTAATCCTCATGCCCTATCTGGTACCAAAGACCAACCCCACACCTTGAGCACCCCAGAGTTTTCATTAAAAATCATTGGGGGGGAAAGGGCTTTCAAGTAAGACGTAGGATGGTATGAATCCACTTTACCCACTTTGTGCACTGTGATTGAGTAAACAGAAGAAAAGACAAGTATGGGAATATGATGCAGGAATGAATTTACTATGTGTATAGAAAAATAATATCTTGTTGATATGTAATTGCTATGGAGGACGTATATTTAGGATATGGAAAATGGGATGTTTCCTGTCTTAACTTCCGATACCAGCCGGCTTGGAGTCAGGCCTCCCCAGGCTTTGCCCCGAGGACTGGATAAACATTGGCTTTTGTGGACTCAGTGAATAGAATTATCTGGGGTATGACCAGATAAAGAATGATTTGTTAGAATGGCTGCACCTTTCCCTAATCTATGCCAAATTTTCCGCGTTTTTTTGTGCGTGTGTAACACTTCCGGGCCCCTCACCGAGTGGCTAAATTGACAGCTGGCATGGAAGTCGCACACACTTGGATGCACACGCATTCAGAGCCACCTCAGTCAGCATGTCAGTTCCCCTCTGCAGTCAAATTCAGTTGGCGTGAACATGCATGAGGGAACACATCCCTACTCCCCGTTCTGCAACAGCACCAGAGATTCTATTTAAATGGCCATGAATTGCTATCTGTTACAAGCATTTTCTTGTTGACCTTCAAATCTCCTGTGGAGACCCTGCACCATCATTGTCTCAGTGTGGGTAGGCATTATTTGGATTCTTTCCTGGATCCTGCCTTTCTAATGAGGGGTATCAGCACTTTGGCACGGCTTACTGGCAGCATGCATAAAAATGGATGGGGATGATGGGGTGTAGCTCAAAAGACAGCTCCCACAGTCTTGGTCCAAGAAAATGGTGGGGGTGGAGGGATTGGGTTGCGTTATCAAATTTTGAAATATGCCCATTTTTTTTTTTTGTAGTTTTATTTAATCGAAAAGCAGCTTGGGGATTCTTGTTATTTGTAGAAAATAGGGCCATATTGTTTGTAAAAAAAAGTTTTTTTTTCCAATGTCACGATATGCTGTCGGTATCATATCCTGCCCCCCCCCCCGGGTTTAGGCACAGAATATCCACAGATAGCCCTTCTTGGTTTAAGACATCATCGCAACTAAAACTGGGGTGCCTTTGAGTGGACAGCTGCTGTCGGTGTTCACAGTGAATCCTGAGAAAGAACACAGTAGCACTCCTCCACGGGAAAGATACACGGGGATAATACACCCATGGGGGATGTTTTCAACGGGTACCATAGACTCATTACCTTGTCACGTATCATAAAAAGGACAACAAAGCCCAGCATCAGGGGGCCTCTGCGAATGTGTGTGCCCATACTCCCCTGGCTCTTCTTCAGCCAGACCCGGCAGCAACCTCCCTCACCGCGCATAACGAGAAAGGGCTGTTGACGCACACCTTGCCGAGCTGTATTGATTGTCTCCCCAGCACCTTCTGCTGAGAGGTCCCATTCTGTCTGTCACTGCCACACAGGCGGCATGCACACACGCGCACGCACACACACACACACACATAGGCTCAAAAGTCAAGCAAACTCACATAACTTATACAACTTATGGCGCCGCGGAGGACTCTGCTGTTTGACATCTTGCTCACCAAGTGCTCAATTAAAGTCAGAAAGAAGTGGCATTAATGTCCTCGGCCATTAACGACAGTAGATTGTGTCAGTGAAGGATCACCCTATGAAGCCCAAATCACTGCCCCGCATGACTTTGTGACTTTCCAGCGGGCCCTCTCTGGTGCCCCATCTTTGTCAACACTGAGCCGCAAGGCCATAAAACACGGTGGCTTTACTGGCCTCTGCCACTCACAGTGAGTGCACAATATTCCCCTGTTAAATAGGGAAGCATGGAGACGATGGAAAGTTTACCGCCCATTTTCTCTCGGCCTCGTTTCATTGGTCACGGGGCTGTGCATATGCACAGGGGTGCTCTCGACTGATGACGACGGAGTCACTGGGAATATTTCTTTTCTATTAAATCCTCATTTCACCATTCAGCTTTCTTTTAGCTTTTATTCAGCAATACTATACCGTCTCAAATTAGGCTTTTACTGCTTTTACTGTCCCCATAATTCCAAATATGCTACTGTGTGTCGAATGAATATGAAACACACACCTTTTCCCTGGTCTGATATAATAATAGACTGCCATGTGATTTGCGTTTATCTAATGTGTGCTGATTAAATTATGCAAGGGAGAGAAATTAACACCTTTATGAGAGCTATTTAAAGGTTTCAACATAAACATGTGCCTACAGATCTGAACACGTGGGGGTGGAAAAGTGTTAATTGACCAACCTGCCAGGCAATTATTGTCGGTTGACCTCATAACCAAAATGTGTTTCTGATTTTCATGCTTCATAGGGTCTGTTGTTAAGAACGCCATGTTTTAAACTCTTTAGACAGCACCTTCCACAGCCCACAGGGAACTGTTTTTAGTCAGACGGAAATGTAATCGAAGCTGCAAACCAATGACAAATGAAAATGAATGTTTTTTTTCATGCTTTTTAGTCTTTTAATTTGAATACTGAATTTGAATTAACTGGATGAAAATAAGGTTTTCATCTAACCAAATCATTTGCCTCATGGACCACAGACCTTGACAGAACTTCAAAAAAACACGTATCGAGTTTCGTGTGCAGAACATTAGCTCAACTGTGAGCTCATCACCGAATATATTTCAAAAGTATGTGTACATGTCTACGCAACAGCACAATCAGAAAAACAAAAAATGGCCTTTTACTTTTCGATGTAATTTATTCCCAGTGTAAAGGTGTTAGTGGCGGGTGCTCCGCAGCGTGAGCAGAAATCGGCCAGACAGGCAGGGGTTGAGCCTTGTGAGTTGAAGATAGCGCCGACAGAGTAGGAGGTTACAGCGTGTTTGTCCAGGAGATTATTATCCACACAGACACGCTCCCCAGGGATAAACCCAGCCATGACGGCGTTCTAATAATGTTTCACTTTTATCAGGAAGCACAAATGTGCACTTAGTGTCCGTTTGCTTTCCTAATCAGAAGACATACCACAAGCGAAGACAAACATCAAGTGGTGCAGTAAATTGGAAATTCGTTTTTTTTCCCTCCATATCTAAATCCTTCGAATTCTCCAGGTCCCCAAAGTAATTAGAGTCTCAGGCGAGTGGGGCTCACAGGGGTGCCCAGAGTCCCTCTACTCAAATAGAGGGAATGCCCTATGCCTGGCCATGAGAAAATGATGTCCCAGCCTTTTCCATCCATTACCCCCTCACAACTCAAATTTACATTACCTGCTACTGGCTGCGGAAAAAAAAACTGCGTTCTCCTGTGCTCGCCCTCAGGCGTGCAACCGACTCAACAAAATGTATGATTGTGTAATTTACGATCGACATCGCTTTGCCAAAAGTTTATAATGCATTTCTCTACAAGTCAAATTACCGCTTTGCGTGTAAATGTTGGCAATAAGTCTCATACGGCTTCAGGCTCAGTGTGAATGATTCGTCCAGACTACGGAGACGGCACCCAAAACCAGGATACCTGCGGGGACAGTGTTATCTGCCGGGCAGTGGGCTGGTGTTCACGGGACCCCGATAGACCCTGTCCTCACCTGGCCCGAGGCACGGCATCAAACTACCTGTCAAAGAAAGTTGGAAGTCAACACGGGCAGTCTGGCTCGGGTTAATTGCAGCAGGAGCAAGGGTCGGGACTTCTATTATGGACTATTGCCTTATCAAACATGCACCAGTCACTTGTCAATCACCTGACTTACCTGCTATCCATCTGACCGAGTCTTCAATTAAGAATGACATGTGTACAAAGGGACACTATATCTGCGAGGTGCAGCCGGTCATTTTTCCGTTTGCTTTTTTTTTTTCGACCACAACCATACAGAAGCAGCGGGGCACGGGCAAAGCTGACAGAGGAAATGGACAAATGTCCGTCGGGGAGAGATGTTTGTCCAATGAAAAAATACATGAATGACAAAACATAAAAGCGCACATATTTGGAGCCACCTATTGTTTTTCTTTGGCCTCGGCCACTTCACCCCTCTCCCCGGTACATTGCTTAGCCATTGATCCCACTCTTATTAACTCATTGTTACTTCCTTTTGGTCTCTAACACCCTCACGCCTCTCATTATCACCAGCTGCCTTTCTTTCTAGAAGAAAAAAAGCTCTGTGTACATTCGAGTGGACCATGAGCATATTTGCCTTTGCCAGCCTCTTTCAGCCTTGCTCCGATCTCTTTAGCCACCCCTCCTCCTTTGCCTCTTTGTTCCTTGTTTCAAATCTTCCCTGGCCCCATCCCTCTTTTCCAATTTTTCTGTCAATGGACTGATTTTCTTTTTATCCAGGAGCGCGGCAGATGAACAGATATTGTATCATGGCCAGGACAGGCAAAGCCCCTCTCTGTCCCGGACATCTAATTAATGGTAATCCTTTAATCTGCTGCTTGTCGTGTAGACCCCTTGGTTGCCGTCCCATTTGCAGCAACAGCGGCGAGTCTGAAGAAGGGACAGAGATAGAATGGGGAGAGAGAGCTGGTTTGCTCACTCAGCAGGTCGAACTGCCGCGCCGCATTGGACAAAGGCGCGAGAAACACAATGAGAGACGATGCCTTCTCTTTTTTTTTCGTTTCTAGGGATTACATATGCTTAGGTTGTACTGAGTAAGAATCGCTTTCAGCAGCTGTTGGGTGAAACATTTCGCACCATATACTCTTGACTAAACCCAGGCTTGCGCGCGAACGTGCATGCAAGCACGGGAAACACGTGCTGAGCTCAGTCTCCAACATTGGCAGTGCAGCGGTGGCATCTGTATGTACGGCACCGACCTTGCACTGTCGACGCCGATGTAATTAACAACAGGGGCGAGGGAAGCAAATCCTCTCATCATAATTAACCAAATTAGCCGATATAAATAATCACCTTCAGCCTGTCTTCATTTGTTAAGCAATAAAACCAGGCATTAAAACCTCATTTTGGTTCTGTCATAAACAATATGCAGCCTATTTCTCTCATGGTGACACCGCAGAAGGTGGGTGTACGTGTCATCTGGTGAATCTGCAGCGTAGCCTTGAAGTGGCACTTTCTTGAGCTTTGGGAAAAAGACGCCAATGCGCTCCTCACTGTCGAGGTTCACGTGCCAAACGTATGCGTAAACAGACGGCAATGAGTTACCAGCTGCAGAGAAAGTCTTTTTTTCCAAATTAAATATATAACCCCAGTGCCATCTGCATTGGATTATTCATTTGCTGAGCCAACAGAGGCGAGCCCCTGCAAACTGCAAACACACATTTGGGTTTTCCTCATTATCAGCCCAGTTTGATTAATCAATTAACACCAGAAGTTAATGATCAGAAGGGGAACAGGCTTCTTGTGGTCACGCCAAGTCCGAGCGGTTTTGCTGGCAGAGCCGCAGAGGTGGTGGACCGTGTCCAAGGGCGAATGCAAAGGACAGTAGCACCTGCATGCCGCAGCTATTTGCCTAACAAATAAACCGACACCCCACAAAGCCAGCACGTCCTGCACGATCACAACAGACAGGCTTGAACCCACACTTACGCACGCACACACACACACACAGGGATCAGATACTTGTAGACGGTGCCTGTGATTCATGCATCAGGCACAGGGCCCTGCCGTAGTAGGTGTCTGTGGCTTAATAACTCTCTCGGGGTGTTTCATTAGCTCCTGATGGTCTCTGATGAATGGGCTTGCCCTGGGTGTCCCGTCATCTCCGTTGGCGCTGTCACCCGACAGGTTTGGATCGATCCCACTCCCCCTTAACCGACCCCCTCCCCCACCCCCCCACGCACACGGGGGGGGGGGGGGTAGATTGGCAGGTGCATCTGTGAGGTTGTTTCAGGATGTGGTCCTCGTGACCAGAGCCCGCTGCTGAATTCATTAACCTAGATTTGAAGGATAATTTAGGCGCTGGTCACCAGCCATATGTGCTTTGATTTGATTGTTGGATTCTTTCCCACTGTCGGGGATTAAGTGCAAGGCGATGGGCGCTTTAATAAAACATGCAGATGGGCTCTGCTATTTCTTCCGTCTCTCTACTAGTCTCTTACCCCTCGTCTCATCTGGGACTGCTGAACTTATGCCGCACCTGCTACTGCTGCGATGTACTGTCAATCCACCCGGATGCAGCAGCAACTATTCAACTGAAGCTGTGCATCTAATTACACACAGCATGTTGTTATGCAATAGGAGTCGGACGTAATCGCTAATCTGCTGGATGCCGATATTGTGCACAGAAACGAGATGTGGAGGAGCAAAACATCCATGTATTTCGTCCCATTTGATTCCACCTGCCTCCTTGTGTTATATCTGCTTCCTTTCTCTTCTTGATTGTAAACAGATTGTAAGCATCTGAGGACGGTAGGAGCTGTGTCAGCGTAAACACTGAGGGGACCTGAGGGCGACACTCGAGCAGCAAAGGTTTCTGCCCCATCCTCAGTCGCTGAGTGACTTGGGCTGTTTTGAAATCTGGAAAAAGACAGAAAGAGAGGTCGATCCGCTGTATTCGAATGCCCCTACATTATCAGAATAAATGCAGCGTCAGGGTGTGTTGTGGGCTATTACCTCCTGTTCTTAAATGCTACCGCGAAGATTGTTGCTGAGGCAGGCAGAGCGCTGGCTTGGCGGTGGCTTATGGGCAGCAGGGTTTGCCAACGCGCTCTCTCGTACGACTCGCATCGCCAGGAAGCGCGGGGCCCAGAGTAAGGATCGAGGGGATAGGAGGCTGCCAGCTAAGGGTGCTGCCCCCAGCTCCACCCTCATCCCCTCCGGCCAGAGCAGAGTGAGAGCCATACGTGCCATACGCAAGGCCATACGTGCTGCCGTTCAATTGGTCTAAGCTCAGCCGCGATTAAGCAGAATATCAACCCTTGTGCGCTGTTATATTATTTACTCAAACAGTGTTCGTGGGTCTGGGGGACCGGCTGCATTTGTTTAAAAAATCAAAAAAACGTAACCGTTGTTTACTTCATCCCAATTACAAACAATATAAAACATACATGCATACATGTTTCATATTTCCCTTTACGTTGGTCAGATCACATTTAAGAAGTAAAGGACTTCTCGTTTTTGAGTCCCTGAGTCATGTCCAGGGCAACTCTCAGTCCTTGATTTTTCCCAGGGGTTCCTCCGTCAGGTTTCCCTGTGTAGACTTGTCGTTTCCGAGCTCACGAAGAAGTGGCCTCACAGGCAGCCCAGATCCTTACACCATATTTAGCAGTATTTCATTGTACATACAATGGTAAATACACCTACAATGTATTAGCCCCCGGGTGTATATAAATGTGCAGGGAGGGTGTACAGTGTGTGGTCATCGAAAATGTGTGCTGTAATATGTTCTTCACAGAAAATGAGCCCAGGCCAATGAGTTTGAGTTTGAAAAATTAATTAATTGTACCACCACGCGGGGGTTAAACGTCAACAAAAAAACCCGTAAAAGCCTAGTTTATGAACAGTTCACATAACTTGATAATACCTTTTCATCTTAATGCAAGCCTTCACAAGTTGGGTCAAGGCAATTGATGAGTTTGTACGATAACATGGTCTTCATAGCTTTTGTCAAATCACTGAAACAATATTTTCCCAGTCACGTCCATTTTGTCTCAACCACAACCAATTGACTGCATTAAAACTGATTTTTCAAATTTGATCAAATGTTGTGACCTAATCGCCATACCATTCGTTACCAAGTTTGCTTGTATTGATGAATCCAAAGATAATGATCCCACAACTTGTCTGTGGAGCTTTTCGTTGTCTCGTTTAGTAGATTGTTTTTTCTTCTTCCGTAACTTACTCTGGCTTCTCTCATCACCATCGCTTCCAGATGCATCAGGTGCTGTTTTTAATTAAAGAACTCTGCCCATTGTAGACTTGTCAGCTAATACCCGGTAAACACAGTGGCGTATTTAGTAGCTAAAGAGTCAAATACGGTCTACGGAGCAAAATGTTTCTATTTCAGAAAAAGGCACACTGCTTTTGGCGCAGTATTATCCTCAGTCCATTTTGCAACTGACCCGATAATTACATCAGAATACTAGTGAATGCCACAAAATCAGAAAGCATTTACGAACGACACAGACCACACGATAGCGCAAAGAGAGCGGGAGAGATAAGTACTGCATCTTCAAAAGTAGCTATATGGAAGGCGGACAGGCTGTTTAAAAACCGTCGTGTAAAATGCGCTATACTCACCACCTCCATGTGTCTCCTCCATCTTCTTGCCTCTCTCAGCCCCATCACTCCTCCTCTCCACTCATTTGCTTTCTCCCTCTCTCCCTCCCCTCCCTTCCCTTTCTGTTCTCTCTCTCTCTCTCTCTCTCTCTCGCTCTCTATTTCTTGGAGCCTCACCAATGCCTTGTTTGGTTTCCACACCAGACGGTGTAGAAAAGACTAAAAATATATGTGTTTTGTCCTGACGTCCCAAAAGGCAACTTCATAGAGAACAAAGGAGATAGCGGGATGGCTCAAATAACTCATGAAGACAGAGAGCATGCAGCTCTTGGGGCTCCGTTTGCCCCCCTGAAGAACATTATTACTAGATTATTGATTTATAGCGGAGAATGGATGGAACATAAGTAGGGATAAGCCCATAAATCCCTCTCCTGCCTCCTTTATGAAAATTGACTTGTTATCAGCGATTACGCGAACGGATTGTTGTGATCGAACATTTGCCGTACTGCCTGCCGACTGCCAAAATCACGGAGCACAGGGACAGCAGTGGGGAGGTCTGGGGAGGTGAAGCTAGAGGCAGGGTGGAGGGAAAGAACAGTGGTAATCGCTAAAAAGGACCGCACCAAAATAAAAGCCCCAAACGCGGACAGCGGAATTGCTGACATTCTGGTGACATTTGGTGCATCTGTGGCATTTCGCAAGACATACGAGCATGTAGCTCACCGCACATCCCTCCTACAACGGGATGGGTCTGCACACCCTCTGAAATATTCGCCATGCCAGACAAAGGTGCTCATTAGCATTATCTGAGGTCACTCTTCTATTTTTCCTTGAATGTACGGTATTTTTCAAATGCTGAAACCCTCACCCCTATTTTCTGAACCAAATGCTCAGTGGCCTGAACCAATTCATTGAATCGCTCACTCTTTTGGCAAAGCCCATAAGCACATTTCATTTGGTGCGACAGAACTTGCGATGCACTTGCGTTGCATCACGGTAAGCACAGGTGGAAAAAGAGAAACACAATTAAAGCACAGGTGTCGCAGCTCAAACACAACGATTCAAAATGCACCACAGCTGCGGCTAACAATGTGAGGGAACCAATATAAGCCAGTTCAGAGAGCAGTGGCTGGTGAAGGCTGGACAATGGACGGCAACAATCTGAGAGGTGTAGGAAAGGTTTCTGTGTGTGTGGGTGTGTGTGGGTGTGTGGGTGTGTGTGTGTGTGGGTGTGCGTGTGTGTGTGTGTGTAAGTGGTGGTCGAGTAGGAAAGGGAAAATCAAGGAAGACAAAGAACAGCAATTTCTGATGAATCCCGGCTACTGTTATAGGCCATGTCCCCGTCCATGGAATAACAACGAGGGAAGCAGGACACAGAGTACAACCCAACATCAGCAGATTCACCGTGTCCACCATAGCTCGGAGGTTCAGGGAAATGAACAGGTCGTTGCTATTTTTTCTCATTACATAAACGCTTACAGTAAAATATGACAGTACTACATACTAGAGGTTAACAGATCTTTCAGTACATCACTTTCCCAGTATACTGTAGTATTGTACTGTAAAAGAGGCTTGAGGGGTGGTGTTTACTGCATGAATATTTGTGTATTTTTATTTTGACTGTGTACATGTGCTAAAGGCACGGGATTTGCTTGGTTTTGCATTGCGCCTACTGTGAGTAGTAAACATTATTTATGCATCTTCCTGAACTGAACGTTATGTTTTTATATGTTTATGTAGTGTGTAATGACTGCTCGTTTTTACCGACTTTGGGTACGGTTTGGCAACGTTGTTGGATTTGGAAGACAGACGCAACTGTTTTGAGGCAATTTTTCAGTTTTGCAGGAGGAGTTTTGCGAATCCGGTTTGAACACCTGGCTGTAAAAAAAAACCAACTGTATTACGAGAAAATGAGCTTCAATATCTGTTGTTTTTAATACGGCTTATCTCCTATGAAGCTCAGCGAGTAGTTCATTTTACAGTAATGAAAACTGTAAGACACCCCAACCTCAATGGGTGCCTTCATCTCTCTCTCTCTCTCTCTCTCTCTGGCCTCCCTTTCTCTCTCACTCTCCTCTCCCGGCTCCATGTACATCCATCAGGGAGTGCTCCAATGGAGCGCGGCAGGCCCGGCGATTGTCCTCATAAATTGTGTGTGTGTCGGGGTGCAGAGGGGCTAAGTGAGCAGTAAATAACACAGAATTCCTGCCGCCATCCGCTCGCCATCGCCGCGTTTCCGGCCACGCAAGATTACCCAGGATGCCCCTGAAGGGGTGTCTCCTTCCTCCTCCGTGTGATGTATGGAAGAGGAAGGTGGAGCATGCCTTCACCACCCAGCACCTGACAGAGGAAAGGTGAGGTCCAGGGAGCCCCTCCAATTTAAATTGATGAGTGTCTTTATTTGGCTGTAAAAAAAAAAAAAAGAAGAAGAAAGAAGCTGTTTGTCTCCCTCCGTCTGTAATAACAGATCACTCTGCAGATATCTTTAACTGCCTTCATTCTTCACTGTCACTCCCCTTTTTTTCTGTCCCACTCACTTTCGCTTGCCCTGTTGTGTCTTTTTTTTTTCGATTTTTACTGTTCTGCCTATTCTCTGTCTCTCTATTGACTATGCATTCATAACCATGCCTCTGGTCCCTTTTTTTACACACTCTCCCTCTCTCTCTCTTTCTCTCTCTCTCTCTCATTTCTCTTTCTCACACACACACACTTTTCCAGTTCTGCGCACTCCTCTGATGTTACTTTTCACCTCTCCCGATGCGAGATGCAAGAAGCTATCAAAATCCCCATCGAACCTGAAGCCAAACGTCAGCTGCCGGCTGACTTTTTTTCCAGCACTACTGTAACTCACTTACTTAGAATAAAATATGGCTTCACGATAATAGCAGAGAGCGAAAATAACACCGTCAAAGCTGAACATGCCATTCTCTTATTCATCACACATGCTTCTATAAACGACTCGCTTTTTTCATCATTGATTGATGTACATCTTTTACGGGAGTAATTCTGTTTTTTTTTTTTTGGTTCTCACCCATTGTTAAGAACATATACGAAATTCTAAGAATTCTAATTCCAACACTGGCCTGGAGTATATCTGCCCCTTGATATTTTAGAGCCCGGAATCTTATCATTTTGCCTCGTGATGTATTTTCCTCTTTCCTCTGCCTACTGCACCATTCACCTTGATACTCCGTGTTATACCATCCATCCATTCAACCCCCCCCACGACCCAGGTTTATTGGGTGACAGGTTTATTGTACATTTTGTGATTTTGGTTTGTCTGTTCCTTTACTTGTTTGGCGTCCTGTGAGGAAGAAGTTAATGTCGATATGAAATGAGATCTTTGAGTTTGATGAGCGAGATTCTTCATGACTGCCTCTCAGCCTTTCAGCTCGAAGACCTTTCACTACACACGTTGACAGCTGTAAGAAAGGACATGAATAGGTTCAAAATGGGATGTTCGGGCTGTTTTCTGTGAGATATTCTTAACGAAGCTTATGTAAGGGCTGAGGTAGCCCTGTTTAAATGTTACCTTCCCTCGGCCTGTTTTTGGATGGTAGAGAACATCATGTCAAGCCGCCTGCCGAAAATGTTGAACTGTCACATTTTGGCAAAGACTTTGACAGGATGTTCTTGTGGTAGTGGCAGTTATCAAGGCATATGGCCAACTGAATGAGAATTATTTGTCTCCCTCCCCATGGTTTTACTCATGTGATACTTTAGAAAATCCAAATAATGAGGGACTTTTTCATTCTTTCTCTGCCATAGGACAGGAATAACATCTATGGATTCCTTAGCACTACATATCGCATATGGATCGATAAAGTATTTAATAGTTTGACGTGTAACCTTTTTAAGAATATCGATTGGCGCAGTGTTCTGCATGAGGGCGCAATTTGGAGTGTATTGACTGTGGTGTTGTTGTGATACGGTGAGGGAGAGCCTCGGGCTCCGGGCAGACGCTCTCAACGCCACAGTTATTGACCCTCTTGACCTTCTCCCTATAAAGACAATATAGGCATGTCTATAATTGTCCCATTATGTCGTATCAACACTGCAGTGATATAAACAGAACAGTGATTCTACATTTATTAAACAGAAGGCTGCTTAATGTATTTCTACTCATAGTGTGTGCAGGTGAAGGAACCTAATGTTTACTCGACTAGGTATTTGGCGGGAATGCACATAAGATGGTTGCCATGTTGGTTCACTAACATGTCATTTCAAAATATATACAACTTTTGAATGTTTTGTACGTTATTTTTAGACACATCTCCCTGACCTGACGTTTTTGATATCTTTTAGAGACCCGGGCTTCTTTGCAACCCTTTAAGCCCTGTGTGTTTCAGTTGTGTCAGCAGTCCACACAATAAAAGGTTGTAATTATGGACCCACCAAGAGATCTGTGTGGATTATTTCACCGGCCTAACATGTTAAGTTAACTCCATTAAGACTGAGGTTGTCAAACCGCAATTGACTGGCTGGACCAGGTCTTACCCTCTCTCCTCCCATCTTGGTTTGTCCGTCTGTCAGCCTTTGCGTGTTCTCCGTCCGTCCCTCCCTCTGCTGACTCGGGCATCGATGCACAGGGAAGCAGACTCCCTTGGCTAGAGGTGACCCCCTGGACCCCATTAACATCCCGCATTCTCCAAAACACACCCCTGAAATGAACTCGCCTCTCCCCCTCAGCCACCTCATTGCCAGATCCCACCGCTGGCTGAATTAGATTGCAGCCTTTTTAATACAGCTCTTAATGGTTTATAAATTGTAAGTAATGATTCCTCCTTTCCTCTCTCTCGCTGTGCTTTTTACGGCCTCTTGGCTTTCTAAGGGAGTAGGTGGGATTTAATATGTGGTGGAGGAGGCAGAATGAGGAGGTAAAACCAGACTTGCACAGCAGCTTTCCGCCTGCCCTTAACGCTTCCCCTGGCTACGGAGAGGGGAGTTTCGGAAATAATGCTGGACACTGATACATTCTGGCTCTAGCATGTAACGGCTGGGACATGACAATACTGCATGATGAAATGGTCACAAGAGAAGTGCAAATTATCAGGACCTGTGCTTGGTGGAAGGCAGGTAGCCTGACGTGAGGTGCGGTGTGTGGTACGGGTCTCACCTTGGGGAAAGACAAAAATATGTTCATTCCAAACAGATGCTGGAACAAAATATGAAAAAGGAAGGAGCAGAATACTCACCCCAGATATCACCCCAGTGTAAATGTTAATGTATTTTTACACTGTAAAAGTGCAGTCCAAGGCCTAAAAAAGTAATCCAATTCCATACCATATTTTTGCCTTTGTACACCTTTTTCTTAGTTATGTGTCCACCAAACCTGGAATCCCTCCTGTACTGAGATGTAACAGATATTGTGCTCCAGCTTCCGAATTTTCTTTGCATTTTATAATTTTTTCTATTGCAGCATAGAAAGGTTACTGCATACTTTTGGAATTTATGCAGAAAGATGATGGCATTATGCACTTATGAGCTTGGAGAAGATAAATAAAATTAAGCGGTAACAGCACACATTGTGAAGAGGTTGTGAAAGATAATAATTAGTTAACAATGTATCATGTTTATTAAGATAGACAGCGTTATCTAATTGTTGAATTTATTCCAGCACTTGTTTCCTGCTCTGGCAAAACATTGCCCTCCCAAACAGTCCAGAGACTGGTAATTAGAGCAGTGTGGGAGGTTTTCAATTCCTAATGCAGCACACTATGAACAGTGGCCAGTATAAACCCAGTGCCTTACTTGATGGGTCTTTGGCACTAAGTGAAATTCCAATTAACAATTGTTGAATTTATTCCAGCACTTGTTTCCTGCTCTGGCAAAACATTGCCCTCCCAAACAGTCTAGAGACTGGTAATTAGAGCAGTGTGGGAGGTTTTCAATTCCTAATGCAGCACACTATGAACAGTGGCCAGTATAAACCCAGTGCCTTACTTGATGGTTCTTTGGCACTAAGTGAAATTCCAATTAACTGACCCAAATGTCTGCGGGGAGTGTTTGTCTGAGAGTGTGGTGAGAATGCAATTATGTTTTCCATCTCGTGCTTGGACACTATCCGTGGGGTGGCCATGCCGCAGCAGCAGCAGCAGCATCTTTGAGTGGCTCCGCGTGTTTTCAGGGCAGTTTGGTCAAGCTTTACTTTTTACGTCTCCACTCTGCCACTGCGGAAGCATAAAACGTAGCTCATTATGTGTTTCCAGTGGTCCATCGGACAGCCGAACTGAGCGAGCAGTGCTTTCGAGCACATGAGAGGAATCATTTACATTTTGTGCAGTGGAGCGCCTCAGGTGGCAAGGCTCAACTCGACTCCTTGTTCCACATGCGTTGTCATATTAAGGCGCAACATTGGTAACAATGACCTTTATCCAGGCAGGCCCCATGATGGCTGTTCGCTGGGTTACAATAGGAGTAGAACCATGTCGGGGGGGGTTTTACAATTTCCACATCTCTGAGGTAACCAGGTCTGCATTGTTTGAATGTTATCGGGTCAGCCAGTCTTTGTGTTAGACACCACCGGTAACTCAATGCTAATCCTGCCCCGGTCACTGCCATATCTCAGCAAGTGAAAACTGTCTCGGGCTGATGACATCATTCGGAGCAGAAGTCTTCGCTTTAGTCACCGTGGTGTAGCGCCACTGGATCAATTGCGGTGGTCAGTGTTTACTTTTCATCTCGCGTAGAGCATCAAAAAACAAATTCAAGCTGAACCGTCACAACTGTCAATATCCACCACAATGAGAGGAACTACATTCATTGACAGAAACCATCTTGGGAAGAAATGTATCTCTGGCCTATGTCCCCACCCATTAGCATATTGGGTTGTGATTTGTGAATTAAAATGCAGTCTGCCGCTAGGCGGCAACCGCTATGTTGCGGCTTCAATTTGGCGGGACTGCCATATTATCCATCTTCAATCATTCATTCATTCAATCATATTCAGTATCACGATGGATGGCCATTGTTTAATGCCGCGTGACTGCACGGGATGTCCGGGAAACTACGAGCGCACCCGGTAGCGCCTGTGCAGTTTGTCGACATAATCAAACAATCATCACCTCGAGTAAAGATTTTCTAGCCATGACAGCCTCTTTTGCTCCAGCCAACCAGACCGAAGCAATTGTTGGTGATCAGAAGAGGGCGTCTGCATTGTACATCTTCTTTGGGTGATTATGTCACAATAGTTATCAGGTAAATCTAAGAAAAAAAAAATACAAATTTGAACTCAGTGCCGTGGGCACCATAGTGATGAAACAAATACCTGCTATACAAACGACACTATTCAACTGAGAACAGTTGGGGGATGCAGTGCTGTGTTACAGTCCCATGCTGTGCTTTTAAAGAATGGTTCAAACTGTTTTTCAACGAGGGACTCCTGCCCTACTTTGTGTGAATTTTCAACTACTCCCATTGCTGCCTGCGGACCTTTGCTGGGAAGACAATGGCTCCTGAGACCGAAATTTGTCTATATAAATAAATACCTCTGTGTTTAAATACCCTGTTGGTTTGCTGATTGGTATAAAGAAAAATGTGTATTTTCCCAACTGGTACCTTTATTACAGGCAGAGCAGAAATCTGCTAGATCAGAATCAGAATCGGAATTGCTTTACTCGCCGAATGTACAAAGAACACAGGATTCTTACTTGTTGTACAGCGCAAAGTGAATAAAGACATACAGACATAAAGACATATTATGAACAAAATCAAGTGTCAGAATAAAAAAAATAAATGTGCGGGAATATATACAGTACACAATAAGTGTAGGGTGTTTTTTGTTATCATAGTAAGTGAATAAATGCTGGTTGTTTGTTGATACCATAGTCAGTGAGGAATGAAGAGGAAGACAAAAGCAATGGCAGAAGGGGATTTGATTTTCAAAGGGCAGACAGAGTGGGAAAAGGTTATGGAAAATAATAAACACATAAATATACAGGTACACACACACATACACAGAAACAAGAAGAGATAAGGTGTGGTGAAAGAAAATGCTGATCCATGGGCTCTGTCTGGGAAGGCAAAAACAGAACATTGATTCAGCAAGATCCACAAATGAAAAATCCATGGGGGTAAGGAACTCTTCGGTCCTGCGGTAGAGACAGGGCACAGACGGTCAGGTTCTTGTATCTCAACTGACACCGAGCCTGAGCCTCTCACCGGGAGGCAGAGGTCAGGGCTGGGTCAAGAGGACAAGGGCCAGAACCAACTAACCAGCAGGAAGCTAGCAGTAAACTAGATACAAAAAAACAAAAGAGCACATTTAGTGTTGGGATTGGAAAATAAATATAAAAGTGTTTTTACTTGTGTTTTTTTTGAATGAAACCGCAGTGGTCTAAAATGTTGGCAAAAATACTATTAATCCCTAATTGTGCATCTGCATTGTGCCTAAAACATGGTCACTCCCCCTACCTGTGAAGAACAGATAAAGAAGCCATGCATCGCTATCTGTGGTTCCATTTGAACTCCCTCTAATGAACCAGGTCATATAGGATTCTGTCTGGGGCAGGGAGCTCCTTTTTTTTTCCTCATCTCCACCCCCTGTCAGTACATGTACACACCACAGACACACTAATCTGTGCCCCGGATATGCTAATACCCCAACACCCCTCCTGCCCACCGTCTCCTTTTTAGATGCCACACCTAAATGCAGAGAAGGGAAGGCGAGAGGAAGTCATTAAAGCATACCCTGCAGGAACCTGCCTGGGCCTGGGCTGGGTGAGTTGGGCAGGAACACTTTGGTTTTTGCACATTAACTGAGGAAGAAGAAGAAAAAAAAGGTCTCCTGGGAGAGGCAGCACGGTTTAGTCACTGGCACCACTCTGGTTCCCCCTGGGGTGCTCCTGGTCCCCGGCAGACAGGATAGCAATCAGACATTGCAGGGTGTAGAGCAGGAACAAAAAAAAGTGTGCGTGTGCGTGTGCGTGTGCGTGTGCGTGTGCGTGTGCGTGTGCGTGTGAGTGTGGATTTGGGAGATTAACGGTGACAAGTCGTCGCTTTTCTTAGACCTGCTCACCTGCCACAAACTGTCAGTAACCAAAGCTACTCAGTGAAGCATACCGCACCTGTCATCATTGAGTGTGTGCGTGTGTGTGCCCGCGTGTCTTTGTGTGTGTTTGTGTTTGAGTGTGTGTCACACTGCAAGCGCAGGTGCGCATACTTTGTGGGTGCATGTCTGGTGTTTTCCTTTCTCTGTCTTCTCACCTGCATTTTATTGATAGATATCATTCTAATGTATACATCCTCAAAATAGGCACTTGTGGCCTTCGAAAACAGCTTTCGGAATAGAACAGTGCCGTATCGGGTGCGCCGCTTTTACAGCAAAAGCAATCTCGTGAATGTTTGAAATCCAGCATCGTTCCGATTGATGTCGTGTTTTGTGCCGCTTCAAAACGTACAGATTAACATACTTGTGAAAAACATGTTTTGACTGGTTATGTATCGGTGCGTGTGTATTTGGGGATACACACACAGACATCTGTATTCACATATTGTGAGGGAAAGAGAACAAGTGGAGATATTCTATGCAGTATTCTTTCCTCCCTACTTCAAAAAAACAGGGATTAACATAATTCAAAATTTATAAATATATCTACATTATCTGTGGCGTAACAGTGCGAGATCGGGGGGAAAACAGACAGAGAAAGAAAGCATTTCTCCTGCCTGAAGCACCTTAACTGATCATATATGTCTCCCATCAAAAGCTATGAGCTGTTTAATAGGTTGAATATAACCTCTTCATTTGTCACAGGCAATAATCACATTGTAACTCAGCTTTAATGGTGATGTGCAAAACCATAATGTGAAATCATACTGATAACTGTGTGTGCATGTGTGCGTGCATGCGTGGGTGGGTAAATTTCTGTGAGACAAGGATATCTGCACATCCCTTATTAAAGTTGCATATTATGACAACTTGGTTTCTTGACACATATTAAAGGCTGTAGCTCATCTTTAAAGGCCCTTGGTTTTTTTGTGGAACTTAGCTACTGTTTCCGACAATCTTAATCTCAGAGTGGAGGTGCAAAATTGTAGTCATGAAGAGAAAAGGGGGGAAAATGTTTAGACGAAAGCTGTGCAATACATTCTAATGAGATAACAGGAGATGAGTGTTGCATTTATATGCCCACTGAATTCAAATCCCTACCTCATAACTGCGTTCGTTGTAAATAAATATGAGCAATCAGCTAAGAACGGCAATAAAGAGCCCATAAAGAGCTGCAAACAGTGATGGGAGGAAATTGCATTTCTGCACAGATTAACATACAGACGGACAAACAGGGAATAGGCACGAAATACATACCGATACCAACGAGAAAAGCTTTTTTGTTTGACCTACATGTTTTAAGACTGAGTGGAAGGTCAGAAAGGTCATGGTATTTAGAACGTTTGAGCACAACAATGGCAACACAGAGCGAACAACAGGCAGCGGTCGTGGTCCCGCAAAAGAAAGAGAGAAAAACGAGTCAGGGAGGTTAAAACGAAGTGTTGTATCCCCGGCTCCCTCAGCCCTGCGGCATGGGGTCACCTCAGAGACTGGAAACTGAATTACCCACCAGCCCTGGCCGTTTGCAGGATCAGTCGGACAAGGGGAGAGGACGAGAGGAGTTAATGAAGGGAAGAGACAGTTCGGGTCCACAGAGGGCCCCCAGGCACCTGCCTGGCCAGCTCCCACCAGCCCAACCTACTCTGATTGGCTAATTATCAATGTGGATTTAGCCCAGAGTCAAATCACTGATTGATCGGAGCACTTTAAATCTCTTTTCGTTCTTTCCATGTTCCTCCTTGCTGTCTTGCTCTCCCTCTGCGGAAACTCTCGGCCGCTGCGGGTCCACGCCGCACAGTGGCGACACATTGGCAGCGGGTGACCGGTCCGTCTACACTGCTGGCGCGTGGCCTCAACTGTGGTGATTTCACACCTCAGTGCACATATAATTAATTTGTTACGTGCTCAAAAAGAATATAATTTGACAGATAATTACTAATCGCAGCCTAATAAATGACGGAACATTTTTCAAACGGGACCAAGGGAGGGCAGGCCATGGCCTCCCTCATACTGGGTCAACATTATTCCAGTAATAGATGGTATTTGCCTCACCACAGAGGCTGTGGAGGTGTAATTAAATAAGTGTTGTTATGTTCCCATATATTCATTCATCAGAGATTAAGTAGCTCCCGGTCCGACAGGAATCTCGTGACTGGTTCATTTGACTTCTCTCTAAAAGCCAAGGGGAATTAATGCCGCGCAGCTTATGAGCATGTAACCATTAGACACGACTGTTAATGTGACTGTTGTTTCTCTGTATAATCCCCATTTCTTTCCCACAGGTTTTTGAATTCTGCTTAATCATTGTGCACCGCTAATGTGGCAGAAATAGTCCAATCATTCCCGCAACCCATGCTGATGTAGTTCATATGAAAAAGAACAAATTAGGGGTTTATTTTTGTTTGTGCCGGATTTTTTGATACATGACTATGTGATTGGCTTAAGTAAAGCTTCCCTTTTGTTTCCTTATCCACCTGCAGTTCAAAATCAGTGCAAGAGGCACCTCACTCCGTCTGAAAGCACAAGGGATGAAGCAGCAGCTGAGCATGGGTTGCTTGTAACAGCATGCAAGTAGGTACGTCCCTCCATTTTTTCCACTTGTCAGATCAGTCAGAATTCCTTCTTTTTGTTCTGGGGGGAAATTCAAGGAGGAGCATGTTCCTCACAGTGAGACGGAAACACTTTGCCTGTACCAGGCCCCATCTGACAGCTTCACTGCACGTTGGAATCCCAACGGATGCCGACGAAAAGAAGGAGAACGAAGAGAGGCCTCTTAAGAGATCCGATTTAGCTTCATGGCGATAGTCCGCACAACTGTTCAGGACGTCTCACTCTATTTTGCTCTAGTGCATCCTGGGACAGGACATCTATGGCAGTCCCGGGAAGGCCCCGGGGGAGGCTGGGAGATTAGCGCTGGCCTATCTCGTTAGAGCTGGGAATTAATTAAGTAATTATGAAAGCCAGGCGGGGGATGAAATATGCATGAGCCTTGATTGGTACTTTTGTGATTTTGTAATCTAATTTCTACCGGCAGGCTGTTCTTGTCAGCTAGGTAGAACAGACACACACACACAGACACTGCAATATTGCTTTCAGGATAAACAAAGAACAAATATCACACTCACTGTTGGTAGAATGGGTATTTGAGTATTTCATTACGTTAATTAAAATGTACTAATCAGTGTGGACTAATCACCGGAGTAATGAGGATCGAACATCAGATTACAACTCCTTACCTAAGCCGTATAATTGTATTTGTAGAAGCATGAGATTCATATGGTAGCATCCCATTCATCATCAAAAATGGTTGATGAGCACGTGTTTCTCTTAAAAACATTTCACATTCCATTCTTCTGGAATGTGCAAAGTGAAAAGCCTTTCATGCTGTAGGTGTTTCTTGATGATGTGGGGGGGGGGGGGGGGGGCGCGGGGGGGGGGGGGGGGTCGGTTTGCCTCCGTGTTTTTCTCTACCCGTCTGCCTCTCTCTTTATGGATGGAGTTGAAGATCTGTTTGCGGCACAAAGCTCCCCCTTGTTCCATTCCTGTAGAAAACTGGGGCGCTAAACATAAGCTCAACAGCCAGAAGAAAAAGATAGCCCGTCACTTGCTCGTTACACACGCATCATGCATCAAAGGGGTTGAATGTAACCTCAAAATGTGCACACGGTGTAAACACACGTGCGCACGGGGCACAACGAGGCTCCCGTTTCCGATCAGTCACCTGCAAGTCTATTGATCCAGGTGCATCCACCTTGCATTCATTTATTTAGTTGCTTTTTATCCCCCAATATTGATTTGTTCATTGGCGTGTTTGGAAAGCTGCATCACATAGTGTGCCGGAATATCCTGTTCTTGGTTTCAGCATTTGTGTCCTTGTGCATCTATCCAGCACTTACCCAGTCTGTAATAGGGTCATCTTTAAATGTATATCATTCAGTGTCACCGCATTTATTAGACAGGGAGACAATTCCTATAAATGTGAGTCCAACCTTAGAAAAAGGGGGTGGGGGTGAATGTGCATGAGCCTGAGCTTTTTAATGTTTTACTATACGCTCTAGTTCACTGGAGCACTGCAGTGGGAACCTGAAGTATTTAAACTGGTCCCCAGTGTTTGAACTCTGCGCGGAAAGCAGAAAATATAAAGCAGAGAGATGAGTGGATATAGACACGGAGGGGAGCGGAGATGAAAGGCTGCGGTGTGCCCTCCAAAGGGAGCGCGGGGGCCCGGGAGAACTCTTACTCACTGTGTTAGTTGTGAGATTGTTTCTCACAAGGAGCTGCCTTAAAAAAATTAATAATGAAAACAGGCAAGGTGACAAGAGAAGGGCCGCAAGTCTCAGGTTACAAATCCCCCGCTTGTCACATTGTGGGTGATTACTTTTCTTGAACTTTGTATTGTTGAACTTTGTCAAATTGCATCCGCAAAGGAGGTCAGAATCCATAGAGATGGGTTTTTCTCGCCCAACTAACGCCCACTGCCGTGTGATCCTTCAAATAACATCATCATGTAGACGATGACAGGAGCAGGTGCATTGCCGGCATCATCAGTTCACCTTTCCAACCCCATGTCCGGTCCATATAAGCAGGTGCATTAATTGCATCCGAGGTTGTGACCTGTCTTACGGTACAGTGGTGCCCCTTTTTGTTTTTATGTCTGCTGCACTGTGTCTATAGAGAAGATGTTTTTATGAGAGCAAAAGGACAAACCAAATATTTAAGATGCATTTTATGTCATTTTGGGTGTGTGTGAATATTTTGCTTAATATGTGGCATGACATTTGCCAACTATAATGTTTCTGTCACTGGTTAAATTCTCTGCCAGGGGCTCATGAATCAGTTATCAGTGTTTCGTCATTTGTCTGCATATAACATACACCCATACATCATCCGTGTGACCTTATTCCACGCAATCTTTGCTTCCTGATATGTGGCTCATGCGCAGTATGCCTCCACTGACTGCTTTGCATGGATTTGACTGCACCACAAAAAGATTTGCATCCCTTAGAATGAAAAAGTACCTCAACTACCGGAGCACAAAGGTCAAGGAAAAAAACAAAAACTTCAATGCAGTCAGGGCAATTTGTTGAAAAGTCAAACGCCATGGGTGCACTGCTGCTATCGAGCATTTCTATCGATTAACACATTTTCATAAAATAACAAGCAGCTCCTGTCGTTGCTGACTGCCACCGTAGTCAGTGGGGATTTTTTTGTCCAGGAAAACCGCTAATATTTCCCCTCTGCATTTTTTGTTCCCCAGCTCTATCCTCCTCCTCCTCCTCGCTTTCCCTCGTTCCCTGGCTACCCCTCCCTGCTTGTGTTGGCTCTCTCCTCCACATATGAGGTGATATCGGTATGATGAGAGAGCACATCCAGGCAAACAAAGCACGCCCACCCCTGAGCTTTTTATAGGCTAATAAGATGACCACTGTCTGGCCATACTGCGGGGTCAGCTCCTGTGTTATCCATCCCCCGCTTGCAGATATCCAGCCTATTATTACCGACTTGATTGTCCCTCTGCTCAGACACCTAATAACAGTGTCTATTTGGTTTACGCAAGGAATGTGGAAGAATTGTCCCGCGGTTCTGTTTACACTTTGCTGTCTTTATGCCCGGAACGATAAATCATAGAATTGCATTCTTTTGACTCACTGACAGTGTGCTACATAAGCCAACCTGTTGCATTATAGGATGCCTCTGTGTCCTGTCCAAGCTCGCCACTGATTGTTCAATTCCTCACCTTCCTGTGCTGATAATTGAAGGAGAGGCGATATACCCCTGTTTGCATCTTACAGTCGCTGTTGATCCCTATTGATGAGCCGTGACACTAGCATACGAACCAAACTATAACTTTTCAAAATCTCCACTCTCACATATTGAGTACTTCTTGTGAAGCATGCAAACTATCTTCTCCCCCCTTGACTCCAAAATGCTTGTGCGATGATTTTACACAAAAACCTCACGTCAAGATATCTATTCTTTTTGGTTTGCAGGTGGTGTTGCGCGTCTGCCTCCACCCATTTTCTGTGGCCTGCGGAAGTGCAGTGGCGGCAACTCTTGAGTCGTATTCCCATCCAGAGCTGTCAGTGTCTCCCACCAGATCAAGCCTGTGATTAATAAAGCGGGCCTCCTGGTCCCCTGCAGCCTATTCTCACCTTCTCCCTTTACACTTTCTTTGCAGCACACGCTTCTCTCCTTGTGTGTGTGTGCACGTCCGTCACCTCCTCGCCTAATTCACATTCCCTCCTTCTGGATGTCACTGCTGCTCGCTTTCAGCCTTCCCATCTGCATGAGTGGGGAAGTCGTTTCTTTTCGACCCCTTTCTCTCTTAACTTCTCTCTTTTGCTGCCTCTCTGGAACGTCTGGTAATTGATGCATGGCATACTCGGAGCCGCTGAGCAATCATTAGTGAGGTGGCACAGGTGAACAGGAGCAATAGATGATGAAGAGAGGGAGGGATGGAGGGAGTAACAGAGGACAGCAAAAGTCATGTTTCCACCCTCAGGCATTTCCCCTTATCGCCAGGAAACTAGAAGGTGTTTGTGTACAACGCGCTCGTCGGTGACATTTCCTGTGCCAGTGCTCATTAATCTAGACACATAAACACACACGCCTACACAAACTCACACACACACACACACACACACACATGCACACAAGTAGATTCGAAATGAAAGAGCTATAATGTTGCTCTAAAGCCTGAACTCGACTGGCACAGCGAATGTGCTGAGCAGCCAATATTATGAAGTGTACATAATGTTTCCCCCCTGAAATATCATCACTCAACAATGCCCTGACGCCCCGTCATCAAAAACAAAATTTAGGTTTATAGTTCACATCAGGAATAATAAACTGCCACATGTGAAGCTTAAAGGAGACAAGGCTCAGGGTTCAGGATGCCTTTTTCCCCCTCGCTCAGTCTACTAAATGTCATTTCTCTGATATAAAATGACAGTAACATTGCGGATTCTAATAGCTTATGATCTGATCATCGGCTCCGTAGCTGCCAGTGCCTCTACCTCCAAACGAATGTTATGTTTAATTAGTGTGTACACCCACTCTTCACTGCAGCTTCAAGTCTCACTACCTCACAACGCTTCCGTTTGTACACGGCTTACACACATACAGCCCAACTGTCCAACATACATGAGTTGTCTTCCCTTTTTCTGTGTCTTAACAAGACCAACAGAGCTGGATATCGTCTGTAGCTCCTGAGATACATTTGAGTTGTCTTGCCATCTGTACTCTTGCCCCTTTATTCAGCACTAACGACCATCATGTTGCTCCTCTGCCATATCCCATCAATGATACCTATGTCGTTCTGAGAAGGGAGTTTGAGTTGATCATGGTCGTTAGAAAATGTGATAAGCGTTATGGTTCCTATGCCTTCGACGAATAACAAAAACTATTTGGAGGTAGCATTGAAGCTCATCCAGCATATAAATCCTATTGACCGTGGTATGATGTTTGTGCCTGATCAATTCTTTACTTACAAATTAGATTTAACGGTGCGGTCTACATTTAAATCCTCTCTCAAAAGTTTAAATAATTTTGCAAGAAATGACTTGAATACATGTTCATGTTCCAATGATTTGGATTTGTTGAAACTGCTGGTTCTGCATGTGGGGGAAGGGAACTACTGCTAGATGTACTGTATATTCAAATCAGGTTGCAAACATTTGCTCACATTATCAGAAAAAATTCTGTCACCTTTCATTTTATTAACTCCCCCCTCCCCTCGAGCGCGGAGGGTGACCAGGGTTTCTAGGGCAACAATCAGCGTAATTGTCCTAAGTCTGACACATGCAATCTGCTAAAAGCCCTGAAGCCCAAAGGCCCAGGTGTACCCAGGGATTACATTGGTGGAGGACAGGTGAAGTCAATGCACACTGACAGGGACACACACCTACACACACAGACACACAAGGAGAGACATGGACACATACAGTTTATACAGATCCACTATGGCCACACTAGCCAATATTCAACTGTGCTTAGTTGAATATTGTCTAGTTTAGTTTATACTCACGTGTTTAGAGGCTTAAAAAAATGTATGCACAAGTAGAACAAAGTACAGCACTTGTGAATAAAGTCATGGTCGTTGTGGACTGTCAAGGACATTACTTTTTGACACACATCTTTTGGCGCAAAGGACATTAAAATGATCTCAGTGCCCAATAAAGGGTTATTTCTGTGGATATTTGAAAAATCTGGATGACCTGAAAAAAGAACCTGACAGACGCCCCTCTGCAAGATAAACCTGTGATCATTCACTACACCAAGCAGTAATGATATGTATTATTCATTTTTCCATGGATGGCGTCGTCTTGGTCAGCAGAAAGCCTGTATATTGGCTGCTTTATTTTGCTTTATTCCCTGCTACCAAAAATACATTAAACAAGTTCTCCACTGGCCTGCAAGAAATAATTAGTCTACTGGATAGGTCAACTTAATCATTCCTGAAAATAATATTCAATTATCTCCACAGCAACTTCTAGAGCATGGCTCCTATTTTTAGCCCCCCTCTGTTTTACAGAGATAGGCAGCTTGATCTTTTTTATGTCAAGCCTGCAACACAAAGCGACGGAGAGTCAGCAGAGCTTAGCAGTCTTCACTGGTTCCCCTATTATGTCTTAATAATAGTCCTAGCGTTCTCATTGTCTCCTCCTCTGTTTGGTGCATCACACATGAGTCCCATCCCACTTGATCATAACTCCCCTTTCTCCCAGCTTCCCTTCAATTTTCCATTGGGTGCCCTTGACATATCTTCAATTAGTCTTAGCGAAGGGCAGAACAAAATATTAACTTGCGGCAAGTTCAACGTCATCATCAAGTGAATAATAATTGGGAATATCTACTGGCCTGAATGAAGAGAGGGCACATTTTCTAACCAAGGCTCGCAAAGTGTTGACATCCTGTATGACCTCATCAAGGTAGATGTGTCAAAAAAACTAAAAAAAAAAAAAAGAAAAAAGCCCCTCACCCCAGAAGGCCCTGAATAACTATTAAGTGAGAAGATTGGGAAATGTTTCGGGGATAATGTCATGCATATGCAGAGATATAATGTGGAGTGCATGGCTATTATGCAAAATAACTGACTGGTAAAAATTGTTCAACGACACAATCAGAAAGTAGGCGTGTGCAGACATGTAAACCCAAAATGCATTTGCAGCTCGAGGAGGCAAATCTGCCTCAAACACAACCTGCAAACTCCATTTCACGCATAACCTCTCTCGCTCACTGTTTCTCCGTCAGTGTCTCCCCTCTCTGTCACTCCCTCTCTCTCTCCTACCTCTCAGGCTCACACGCTAGCCACAATAAAGACTTTCAGAATAAATAAATAATCCACAGTGTGTTCTGTGCTCCAGGAAACAGTGTAATTGTTGTCGGAGGAGGGAAGCACTGGGAGTCTTCACTTGTCCAGATGGATTATGACCTTTGAAGTCAGATTTAAGCAAAGTATAGCAGCGCTGTTCTGTTGCCAGATACTGTCACATCTGAGGAAAGGGCCTCCTCGCTTTAGGCTGAGAGGCAAGCGTGCCTACATACTGGCTTTCTGTCTGCCTCAGCTCGTGCTTAAAACACTGTTGACCCTATTTTACTCTTAAGTGTGTAATTTAATCGAGGACATTTTACACAAATGTTGATGCAATCTCAAGGTGCAAGTCAGGCAAGGATAAATCTTCCCCTCAAGGACCGTCAATGGGACTCAGCAACAGAAAGAATAAATGTTAGAAACCCATAAAGACTTACTTCAGAAAAACGGATCGAGTGACAATTTCATAGATTTTTATATATATATATATATACTGTTTAATCACAAATTATACTGCATATATTGGCTACGCGATAAAGGGGAAAAAACATTACGTTTATAGCTCCATTGCACATTGGTATAGATTCTCAACAGTCTTTGGAGAGGGATGATGAGACACTATTTGTCCAAAAGATACTCCCGCATTTGGTGTTTTGGTGATTATTTTGAAGCACACTGCTGTTCCCAAATGTCCCTTAGGTGTTCAACTGTGACTGCGAAGGCATACAATTGAAATATTTCTTCAAATTCACATAAAACCTTTTAATCAGCACTCGTGCGCCACATGGAAGCATCTGCACTTGAAATGATTCTGCATGCATTCGTTTTTTCATCATTTCTCACCCATCTGCACATCATATGCCCATTAAGTGAAAGCATCTACAGATATTTGTTGCTATATAATCCAGTGTTGTGTAGGCACGTGTCAGGTTCCCAGCTTACAGAACAGTGTTTGCAATAAACTGTGGAAGAAATTAGCAGCTTGCAGGAGAAGTAATTTTCTTCACAGCTGAACAGAGAGAGTGAGGAAGGTCACCTGAGGAAAATACAACCATAGCCACATCAAAATGTATTCTGGTGCTGTTCAAAACGACTGGGGATCTCTGGAAATTTGAAATAACTTTATTATTATTAAAAGTAAATAATACAAATAAAACGCCTGCTTATCACTATCACACTGATGGGCCCAAGTGTTCAGTTTTACCTACCTGCTCCAACAATGCTCTGAACGAAGAAATATCAACATCAAAGAACTCAACTTTATCGTGGCCCCTGTGGTACCAGCAGCACCAGCCAGTCATTCAGCAAAACGACTTTCATAATGAAGATTGCTGCGGATGATCAACTCAGTCCTCTTCCTCACCAGAGACAGGCTCGTTTATGGAAGGGTGCTCTCTTGTGGCCACCTGCAGTAAAATATGATCCAGGGGTGCGGGGAGGATGGATTGACAGGAAATAATATGGCCTCATAAAGCGAGACTGGTGCTGCTGGAACTCTTTTTATAGACTTCAGACAGACATCCACAGGGTCCTCGACTCACAGCAGCAAAGACAATGTTGTAGTTAATACATTTAAAGGCCCTGTGTGGATGGATGGATGGATGGATGGATGGGTGGATGGATGGATGGATGGATGGATAGATGGATGGGTGGATGGATGGATGGATAGATGGATGGATGGGTGGGTGGTCAGATGGGTAGATAGATAGATAGATAGATAGATAGATAGATAGATAGATAGATAGATTCTTAGAAGAAGGAAAGAAAGAAAGAAAGAAAGAAAGAAAGAAAGAAATATTTTTTTATAGATAGATGCTTAGATGTAAAGATAGATGCAAATGTATAGATAGGTGTTCTAATCTATAGGTGGAGATCGAATCCAGAGCGGGGCTGTGGGGTCTAGGGTCCGGGTTTTCTGAGTCTCCCCTCCCATCCCTTTCCTCGTTGCCTCGCTTGCATGCAGCTCTGCTTCCCTCGCGCAGTTTTCACTCCGAGAGGAGGAGGAGGAGGATGGTCCAGGATTGGCCGAGCGGGGACTGCTAGTCCGGAGGCTGGCGCTGTGCTCCGCGCTGATTCTTGTTTACACCTTGCGGACGGGGGACGAGACAACACGCCCGGGGGCCCAGAGCGGAGTCAGGAGTCCAGTCGGCAGTCCAGGCATCACCCGCGCTGTGTCGTCTCCTTTTGTTTATAAGGTCCCACAGTGACTAAGTTCGCGGGGAACCGGACTCTCCCGTCTAATTTAGTCCCAGCGGCGATGCGCCAAACTTTTGGGGGACTTGTGGCACCTTTTTGAGCTCATGGCTTCCACTGAGGCCAAGTACAAGTAGAGCCGGATATGAAATCTACCAGGAATAGTGGAGACAGGTTGATTCGGTTCGCGCGCTGCGACACGGACCTCTTCCAACTTTGATTGCGGGCGGAAATAACACGCGCGCGCGAGCCCTGTCGGTCAGTCACAAGTTGCCCGGGGATGGAGAAGCGTCGCTGCCTGTTTGCGACGACACTCTGAAGTCAACTCTTTTCGGAGAAACCCATTATCCGACAACAGGCCGTTGTCAACACTAACTGGACATTCCAGTTATTCCAGAAAAAAAAGTTGCTAGGGTTAAAGACGCCGTTGGACGAGAGTCGCCCATTATCGCCGCAGGTTAGCCTGTGTGGACAACCCAGGACGTTTCGCCACGGCGTAGCCGGAAAAGATGCTCTCTGTTCGGATGCAGCGCGACCAAGTTCTCGGTCCTCTGGTTCTTCTCCTCCTGTTTGGCGGACATGTCGTGGCTGGCACCGGTGAGTTCTCAAAAAGATTTTAAATTATTTATTAATTTGTTTTTAAATAATTTACACGTGTGACATGGCACAAAAGGTTGTTTACAAAAGACAGACTCACACACACACACACACCCATTATAAAAAAAAAAGTATATATATATATATATTCTGTATAATACATAACCAGCCGAATTACAAACAAATCCAAACTCCTGTGCTGAAGGTCTGGGGTGGCTTTCTGACCAGCACTGTTATTTAACCCCCAGCAAAGTCTTCTGCCTCTAAGTCGAGCCGAGCTCAGATCACTCTTTTCCGTTTGCAGCGTAAAAATCAAAGTCCTCCGCTGCGCAGGGAGTAATTAAGGTTTTTGCTCTGTGCCTTCTTGGCCCTTACAGAACAGAAAAAAACGAAGCCTTGCAAAGAGTACGACAAAGCCCCTCAAGGGCTCCGGGGAAAAAAATCTTACCTTTTTTTTTGCTCATTTGACAATACAGCATCTAAAGATAATGTCAATGTGTCAAGCTTTTACGCACGAGTTTTTCCCTTTAAATACTGAACTCAGTCAATTGTCCATTAACCATGTATGCGTTTTTATTCCATTTTTCTTCCTCATGGTATTTTTTTTGGTCTGAACATAGCAGCTTTGATCAGGGAATTGCATACTTTAGTCAGTGAATTGCCCTGTGTTAATGCCACCAAAGACGCAGCCACTCTCACACAGATCAAACCACTTGGCACACAGGGCATGGGATAGGACAGGACCTGGTTACAATGCTCATCTGCAGGGTTGGAATAATTATTTGCCCCAGTGTGGCCTTTTGGTAGGCCAGCCTGTTCACTCCCTCCCCTTCCTTTGCCAGATCAAAATGAAATACAAGGCAGAAATCTGTGGCTTTAATGGATTGTGGATTACGCACGGTTTACAGCTGGAAAAAGAGAACAATGTGGACAACAATGAGTGCAGAATTTACACAAGCTCTTCCAGAACAACACTTCAACAAATACATCTGATGCTTGTTTATATTTTTTTTTTCACAAAATGACAGCAGTAATCTTTTGAGGCACGCACTGACCCTCTTTCCAGGTCTTGTGCCCATTCCTTCGAGTCCAAATGAGAACCCCTGCTGTACCTCCCAAGGTCCTTGTGTATGTATTATTCCCCGAACAGTCAGAGCAGAAAAGCAGCTTACGTTTATTAAAATTGTGCTGTTCTGAAATCCTTGCAGGAGAAATGAGAAACATTGATACAAACAGGGAGGAGTGGGACACCAGGGGACAATAGCTCAGTGTGCCCTAGTAAAGTTTCTGTCTGGGAGAGAAGAACGCAGAGATATATTTAGGCAGTACATGATGGGACAGACAGATTGCATTTATCCTCTTTCCCATGGTGTATGCCACCCCCCACCCCTTCCTCGCCATCCTGGCTGGGTCTCTGCCTGTATTGTGCATGTGCTGAGCTCACATTTCTAATACGGGGCTCCTCTTTCTGTGTTGACGTACACATTAATTACCAGACTGCCAGCAACACTTGTCTGGAGTAACTACCCTGCTGTCCACTGTCTGTCTCTGCATGTGTCATTATTAATGACTTCATCGCAATTAGGAAACTAACATACGGGAATCGTGTTTACGCACCGCTTGTGGCACATCACGATTAAGCATGACGACCATGTGTGCAATAAGATGTGTGTGTGTGTCTGTGTGTAGAGGGGGTGGGTGAGATGGTCACCGGACCAGGAGGTCGAGACTGAAGGAGAGCGAGCGCGGGTAGCAAAGTGGCAGTCAAGTGTTCAGAGTTATAGAGCGTAGCATGTCAGAGACTCCCACAGAGAGTTCTTTATGAATAGTGACACTCTTATTGTATGTGTTATTTCATTTGTGTTAATTGTGGGGAATCCTCTTGCCCCTGAATGACAGTTCAGCGGCTGCAAGGAGACTCACATTATTGTATTTTTATTCTGAAATATTTGTTTTCCTGCTGCACATTTTGGTCAGAGGAATCATGCGGTTTTCTGACAGAATAAATATGAATTTCAGATGCGTGAAGAGAAAAAGGAATGTGACAAGAGAGCCAACATCAAACAAACACCAGAGTAGGTTGGGCTTCAAAGACCCTTAACAGATTGAGATGTCGGATTAGATTAAAGTGGCTCCGAAACATGTAGTCATAACAAAAGTGCTGCCAGGCTGTTGCATCTGCAAAGATGTGGACAGGTGGTTGGGCACCATGATAAATAAACAGACGGACAACTCTCTTTCGGTCAGGCCAGGGGCCAGACAAGCTCCTTGGGCAAGTCCTGCTGGCAGAACAGACCAGGCTTCATTCTGTCCTGGAGCAGTGCATTAGTTTTATGGCCGTCAGGCGGCAGGGGATGGGATCGCTGGCCAGCCACTGCCCTTTCTGCTGTATTATTCATACGTGCAAAGTGGTCTTTGTTAATATTTAAAATGTGCTTATGATGCTCAAATTCTTGCCATCAGAGACAGCAAAGGAGAACGAGGTGGGAGGGGAACAGATGCTCAGCTCTCTGTGGCAACTGACCCAGGCGGCCATGGGGGTTAGTGAAGGATTATAGGGTACCAATAGACATTTATAGACTAGATAAAAGAGTGGCAGTTTGAGCAAGTGTGCCAATTGCAGCTGGGGGTTGTTGCGGAGAATATGAGCGCAACCAAACAAGCAGAGGTAGTGCTATCCATCTGAAAGTGAAGGGGAATAAACAGCAAGAGAAGATGGAAGAGAAATGAATCTGTGAGAGACACATTGAGATAGATTGATCTCAAGGCATGGCTTTTAAATATTCCTTGTGGGAAAAGCGCGGAGAAGAAAACTCCTTAGCAATGGCATTCATGCCTCATTAAACCTCTGGTACAGGCCAGGGTATGAGACGGTGGATGGGTGGAGAAATAGGTGAAAAAGCAGGAGTGGAAGGCAAGTGATGTGCAACGGGGGCCAGGTCTAAGCTGGCAAAGCAGCGGAAGAAACGTTGCTTGGAGAAGGATATTGTGGAAGGAGAGAGTCAGAGGGTAGAAAGTGAAAAAGAGACACAAATCCACTAGGGGGATGTTTTTATTAAGGCTCTTGTCGATGGAGAGCGCTCACAGTATTAAGAGTAGACACTTTTAATGCTTTGTCAATATTGTACATGTTAGATTGGTCCATAAATCTGTGCCAAACAGCGAGGCCTCTGTAGGAGGGCAAAACAGCAAGGTAAATGGAGGGCGCTGACTATAAAGAATGGAAAACGGAGTAGTTTGTGGCATTAGTGGCAGAGGGAAGTTTCGAGCAGCTATTGGCAAGCCTGAGATAAATATAATTTTAATTGCAGGTCATTATGTTCTCCTGCAAAGAAAATATGTTCCCAAGGTATTTAGCATGCAGGGTGATAATGATTTAATCAATACGCCAGACGGCGAGGGCATGCCAACAAATAAATTTGTGTATGTTGTATTCAAAAAACATTCAAAATACTGGATTCTGGTTTAAAATGTTAACTTAAACAGATGGCATGCATGATTTTATACAAAACAGTGAAAAAATACAGGAATGTTTCAACTTAATCCAAACACTTAAACGTTTGAAAAGATAGGGGTTAAAATGAAAATGATAAAATATGAAAAGTTTCCAACCAAGCTGCTTTATTTCAAGGTGAAAAGCCGTCTTTTTAATGATTAACGCGTAATTTGTTTTATTCTTTCGGTGACTTCCAAACGAAAATAAATAACTTGGGCTTGGGTGCTTTAATGTCTTGAATTGGCGTGAATTGAAGTGGAGCAAAAAAAAAGTTCAGGCTGATGGGCGAGAGGAGGGAGAGTTTCGGTGGCAGATGGGAGCTGAAGTTGCTGCTGGGCCTGCAGAACAGGGTACCCCCTGCCCCTCCATCCTGCCCCGTGGGGGGATATGGGTGGGGCAGACAGGGAAACAGGATGAAAACCTCTGTGGGGTTCCATTGTGCTTTAGATGAATAGGAGACTTGAGAGAGCCTTTTCTGCCCCTTTTGTGTGGGTTGAAGGGGGGCAGCGGCGGAACACACACACACTCATTTACACCATCGACGGGATCTATACTTGCAGAAGTGTGTGTGTTTGTGTGTTTCTTCAGAGGCTGTTTCATAACCCCTCATGCAAAGGATAAGATCAAATCTGCCTGTTATACGTAAAAACATAAACAAATCACTTCATGATTCATATTCGAAGACATGCTCGGTGACATCTGATCAAAAGGACAGCACCCACACACGTACACCTACACAAACAAATTCACACAAAGTGAAACCACATCCTCTGAGGAAGAGGTAGCATTTATATGTATAATGGTGGAAGACCTGCTGGGTCCTTTGGGGGGAGTGGGTGAGTGAGTGAAGGAATTTTCATTTAGGATCCCAGCAGCACTCTGAGCATCATGACCAATAGGATCAGGATTCACTGTGGGGGGTCAGGCCAGATCCTGAGTAAACCCCCATTTACCCTAAGATAGACGTATTCACACACATATACACACAGTTGGCAAGAGTGGTTGCACCGAGGTCCGTAGATCAGAGGCAGTTTCAGCGCTTGATTGGCTGTGCTGTGGTCCAACGCTCTGCGTGTGTCCTCGTCTAAAAATGGGGAGTTTTTTTAAGGCCATGTAGATTTCCTTCATCTTCTTAGCAGAGGCTTTTTTGTCTTCAAAAGGCAGTTGAGCCAAGTCCACTCAGAGCTTAGACCGCAGCCAATCTGTTAATGCTCGTGCTTGTTTGCCTGTTTGTGTCTGTTTGTATCGCAGTCTGGCATGTGGGCTTGGCTAACTGGAGGAAAATTCGACTTAAAGTGTGTTAATAACACACTTTCCAGCTGGAGTGAAAATGTGCTGCATTAGGGAGGGCAGCGACTAATATTCTGACTTAAATTTGTTTTAATGAATTTGGCATAAGAAGCTACATTCCACCACATTTGCATTAATAAATTGCCTTAACTTTCCCCTTTTCCCCCTTCCTCTTCCTTCAATCTCCTGATAGTCTCATCAGGCATATTTATGGCTTTATAGTTTCACATTTACCAACCCCTGTCCTCCATATCTCACTCACTCCATCATTTTTTTTCTCCCTGCCAGCTCTCTGGTGGAGTTTGGGAATTGCTCTTTAGAAGGCACTGTGAAGAATCCCATTTCTCTGAGTGTAACGCTTATTAGGGTCCCATCTGTCCTCGGGGTACTTATGAATGTGGGGGGTGTTTGGGATGTCGAGGGAAGGTAAAGGAGGGGAGTGAGGGAAGCTTTGTCATGCCTGTGTTTAAGTGGATGTGGGTGCCACATGTGGGGGCTTGTGCGAGGTGGGAAGGGGCACCTAACACTGCAGAGCACACACTGAGCAGCTGGTGTATCTAAAGTAGGGGAATGGCACACAGACCTCCCCGGAGATGCGGGTGTATCGGGCGTACATGCACATATCCGTGCCTGAGAGAGGCAAGGGGAGGAAAATGATTCCGCTTCCTTCTGTCTGCGTGGCAGGCAGCTAGGCAACAGCAGGACTTTCAAACAACTTACAGTTTTTTTTTTCCTCCCTTGTGTTTTAAATCAAGGCGACTGATGCTTAATGAGTGTATTTGTATGTGTTGATAGGTGTGTCAGTGTGTGTGTCTGGCTGTTCGCAGCAGCTTGCTGCTGTGTTATTTAACGTGGTGTCTGTCGTTGAGGCAAATCACTGTGTTTGTCTCTTAAGCTCATTGTCCCTGTCCGTAATGGAGAGGGATTGGCCACTTAATCAGAGGTCAACTAGGGCACATCCACACCTCTTTCTTCCGTTCCTCTTGTTTCCATGCATTTACTTGCGTCTTATTTATTGTTTTTCCTTGTATTTCCTTCACCCCATTCTCTTCGGGATGAGCTCTAAACATGGTGCTTATGGAAATGGCCTGAGATGCAGTGTCGATCTTCATCCCGAAAAAAAACAAAAAAAAAACATATGCAGACAGATGCTAACACGCACAGTAGGGGCTATAATCCCTCATTCTGTTCAGACCCTCTTGGATCACAAATATAGCGCAGAGAAGAGTGAAAGAATGAGTTCTGCCCCCATCCGCCCTTTAATTCCTCCATCCGTCTTCAGCTCCAGGACTTAATTCTTATTTCTCCTCCAAAGGCTTTGACTGGGAGTCTCTAAACACACAGTAAAGATTCTGTTCTCGCCTTGGATGCAGGTCTTAATCAAGGGCTGACAGCCTCCTCTTGGCGCAGTTTGTGTGTTTGGCATGGGTGGGTGTGTGTGTGTGCGATCGGTGCGCGCTGATGGGAAGTCAGCCCTATAGGTATTACTCCCTTTTCTGCATGGGTCACAGTGGGGTCACACTCCCAGTCTCAATCAGTACACAGCTCTCGTACACAACCATCCCTCTCTCTCGCTCTGGCAGCCGTTCTGATTGCACAAAAGGAAACCCAACTTGTCCTCCTGCTACATTCACCGCACCTGGTGTACGATGCGTAAAATGCCACCAGGCATCAGTCGCCGATGAGATAGGAATCCTTTTAAATGAATGCCATGTATGAAGAAGAGGGACACAATCTGGGCTAATGCGGCAGATGTACCTGCATGTAATTAAGGTTAGATTTAAGAGTATGAGCTCACACACGCATCAAGTGTGTCAGCGGGTGTGTGTTCCAAGCCTCTTACCTGCTGCTGACCAGATGGGCTCAACAGCCGACCTGAAGCTCACCTCTCCCCTCCATTCCGCTTAGATTAGCTGGTGAGCTGAGTGAAGGCACACAAGCATCATAACGCACACATCCGCCCCCCACCACCCTACAGCACCCAATCCCAAGTGCGCGCACACACAGGCACGTGCCGACACAAAAACACGTAATTTGTCATTCGGTATATTTGGGACGGAGCTGTGCTGTTTTGTGTGTCTGTAGGAGTGTGTGTTTGGCTGCTTGGGCAGAACCCGTGGCCTGCTGTTTATGGGGATTATGAAAGCAGATGGACAGCCATGCTGACTGGTGAGGGTTCATTAACTCTGGGTGTCTCCGCTCAGACTCTGCTGCTGCTGTAGCACAGCATCACTTCGCCTCCAATCCTTGCAGCGACAACATGTGCTGTGTGTGTTTCTTTATGTGTGTATGTATGTGTGTGTGTGTGTGTGTGTGTGTGTGGGTGTGTGAGCAGGTAGAGAAAGCGAGTCGGACAAACAAAGAAAAGCCACATAGATGTTAATCAATCGGGGATTAATGTGGGGGGGAGCTTGAAATTTGTGCATGATTGGTTCATGTGGAGGCGGAGCAGCGGCTGCCACTTTTGCATTCCCTGGTGACTGCTTGCCAATAAACATAATTTGTAGTGAAGCATTCCTGTGCCATTTTGTGTTCAAGGAAGGGGCTTTTTCTCCATTATGAGCAACAGGAGTGACAAGTTTCATGTAGTCCAGTTTTGAACTGGAGTCGGCTGAAGCCTAATGATTTAGCGTGATGCAATATCTTCAGCAGAGGACCACTCGCATGGCATTTCACTACTCTGCCAGGGGAGATGAATAGGTATAGTTATAGTGGGTCATTAAACACTGAGCGGTGTCTCTCTGTATAGCTTCAACCTTCACGCTGCAGCCAGTTCCTGTCCTCTTCTTGAGCGGCTTATTAAAAGAAACATGGATCACGCAGGGACAGACCGACGCACCTGTGGAGAGGCGGACCGACAGACAGACGGAATAGCAGATTCCCGGGGCAGATGGGTTGTTTGTAGCCCTCAGGGGCCTTGGCGCCATTGGAAAGATAGACACCAAGTCGCATCAGTTTCACCAGGCTTGAAAAAATATCATTATTATTGTAGACAGACATTTGTGTGATTACAAATAAAAAACTAACATATTTCAGTGCTCATGACATACAGTAAAGAGACAAGTAAACATTAGTCAAAATGTATGACGTGAACTTTACTGCCTCAAACACAAATATTCCCAACTCAACATTAACTCAGAAGCAGAAAGAGATCATTAACCGATACCGTCCTGGTTTCCCCCAGTGCCCTTGAGAGTAAATAATGCCTGTAATGGAAAAATATTGGAGTTTTTCAGTGGAACAGTAACGGATTGTAACTCCACTGCTGCTCTTAAGCCCTTCGTGATGAGGCAAGGGAGGTTTTTTGTTAGATTTAGGAGAAACTCTTACACGGCAACAGAAAGTAAAAAACGTGTGTGCGCATAGCGACCTCCGCCCACACCTCTGTCAGTAACAGTGTGTGTGTGTGTGTGTGTGTGCATGTTCATGTATGCAGCACTCTGCCTATGTGTACGTAGTGGGGTAAGCGCTGAGATCCTGTCGCTCATGGCGTCCCTCTTCATGCTCCTGTGAGCGTGCGTTTGTGAGTGACAGTTATACAGTGGTGAGGAGTGTGTAAATCTCCGCTTCTACTAAAGCTCTCCGGAGTGGACCTTACATTAGCACAACAATTTACACATCTGTCCTGAGGCAAAGAGCAGGCCTCTCTGAGAATAATGTAAGCCCCAGTCAAAGTGTGTGTGTGTGTGTGTCAGTGTGTGTGCGTGTCCGTGCATCGATAGAGTTAGGAGAGACTCTGTAAACAAGAGACAGAGGAGGTTTATTAAAACCCCACCACCTCTCATCATCCCTTTGTCCTCCTGTTCTCTGTGTCCCTCACCTCCTCTCCCCCCCTTTGAGTCAGAGGAGCGATTACATGCCTCTGTCTCCCTTGTCTTTCATCTCTCCCCGTGAAGAGGAGAGGAATGAAGGTCTTCTGTGGCGTGTAATTACATAGAGACATCCTGGATGAGGGCGTCTGTCTCCACAAACACAAAAGCAGCCCCCTCGACCCCTAAATACCTCTTGATAGGGGGAGATCTAAGAAAAAAAAAAGGGACATTTAAATGCCTTTGATTTACCGCAGGTCCCTTGTCTTTACCTGCCCCGTATGGAGGCCTAATAAGTACCATCACAAGTCTATTTATCTCATTAGAAGCACTGACATTAACATATGCGTGGCACAGCTCCAACATCGTGGGAATGATATACACAGTTTCCGCATTCATTTTAAGCACGCAGTCATAATAATGACACATTTACAGGCCGGCGTTCCAGTCTTACCCATGAGTCATATTGCTGAATGATTACGGAAGGGCGGATTTTTATGGGCTTACATTGGTATTGGCTCAACCTTTAATTGGCCCCAAGCACATTTGCATTCTGGTAAGGTAATAATGGGGCTCTTTGGAGACACTTTAAAGGGGAAAGTCATTGCACTCTGACTTAATTCTGCTCATAGAAGTGATGATGCCTCCAGATGGCTTTTTTTACTGAGTGTGATATGGCCATGTTGTGTGCATGATCATGCACTCACCCAATACTTTGCAAGTAGTTAACTTGCTAGTAGGGCCACTTGTCTCTTTATTCATTCATTACTTCTGTTAATATTATATGTTTATATGCCTCAGTGTCATGCAAAAGGAGGTCATACAGTGTGCTTGGACATTCTGCAGAGGTCTCTGAGGTCAAGCAGCTCTCTGTCTGAGAGCAGTAGTTGATCTGAATGTGTTTAACGTGTCTTTTTTACTTGTGTAAGTCCGCCCCTATTCATGGAGACTTAACTGTTTCTCAGCTAGTTCTGGTTGAGAACAAACAGGCCGTGCTTCAGACAATAGGCCAGGGTCCACTATTGCACTTAGCTGAAGCTTCTGAATAGACTCTGAATAGACTTGGGGTGGTGTGGCCACGCAGCTGCTGGACAATAGCCTGCTCAGCAGAAAGGCAGCCTGTGACCTCAGGGTCTGCCCTGGCCACAGCAGAGATAATGCGGTAAACAAATCTTTCAATCAACCAGCGAGCAAATCAACCATCATCACTATTTGGATCCGTAAACATGGTTATGGCTTGTGCCCCTATCAC
The DNA here is from genome assembly GCA_016785305.1 of Colistium nudipinnis. Classification (NCBI taxonomy): domain Eukaryota; kingdom Metazoa; phylum Chordata; class Actinopteri; order Pleuronectiformes; family Rhombosoleidae; genus Colistium; species Colistium nudipinnis. The sequence goes on along the minus strand of JAFBJU010000683.1, from coordinate 3,452,168 downwards.
ATGTGGACCGTAAATATGGAGCAGGAGCCGGCAGTTTCATTATTTCACACACAGTAGAAGCAGAGGAAAACAGGTAGATTGGCTCTGTTCATACATTTAAAAAAAAATGCACCTATTAACATCTCTGTAGCTCTTAGTAACATACATTTCTTTTTCAATTCATACACAAAAGAACATGTATTAGTCCAAAGTTTTTATGGTTTTATGGGTTGTTACAACCTTGATGTAAAAATTCTTGGTCAGTCGCTTTTGACGTTGTGTTGTCACTGGCAGTGATTACATATTCCTTAAACAGCAGCTCTCCAATCATAATTTTATTAATTTTACATCTCTGTCTCCTATTTGGAAATTCATTTACCCAATTTTGCTTTGAGACAAAAACAAATCTTCACTATAAGAAGGGAATATGAATTATTTATTTCTTTTATACCTTTGAGGTTCAGACATACTCTTATTTCCCAGAAAACAAACACCATCACCACTCTTACAGCCATTACACACATGTGTTGCAACTCCCTGCAGTTGATCACAAGCGGCCTCCCCTCCTCCCGGTTTGTGTTTATTCTCAGGATTATTCCAGCCTAATCTCTTTAGAGCATAATTCAGATTAGATTTTGTGTTATTATTATTGCTATGTCCATTCCCCACAGTCCCACTGGGATTTCCTATCTGCCGCAGTGCTCCTGTGTTTGGAAAATTGATTAAAACTGCTGACCACTGCCCTAGATTGTCTAGGCTTGGAAAAAAAATAAAAGCAAACAAAAATGGTATACTATTGCCTTTTATAAAAACATGTACTCTGTGCAAACGGTGGGAGTTCATACTTAGACAATGGCAGACCATGTAAAAGTCCCACTTGTTAAATGTTTAACCATACACTGAAACACAGATTCTGCTGTGACCAACCAGTTACTAAGACTGTGCTTTGAACATTAAATAGGTACGAAGAGAACAACCCCACAAACCCAGAGTCCGCCGTTAATTACCCCAAGCAAAAGTCTGCAAGCGTGCAGTTAGAGCTGGGGCTCCATCTGTGTATAGGGTACCTGAAAGTCGCTTAACAACTTGATATGTTCGACTTGATATGCTTATTACCTCTGTCTTTACGTGCAGGACTTTAAACCTGAAAGCCATTCAATAAATAACAGTCTGTGCAGAAAAACAACGAGTATAGAAAATTGCAATTCATTGCCATTACTTTGTAAGGCACAGAATCCAACTTTTGTCACAATTTCGTCTCTAAAATACCTTTTTCTAAATTCCCCCTCTGTGGGACAATTATTATTATTTTAATCTCTTAATTATTTTACCTTATCTTCCAAAAATTGCGCAAGAGTAAAGTATTACCTGGCTAGTTGAGCCAAATAATAGTTACATGACTCCTTTGTACATGATCTTCCCCTGCCCTGTGATTTTCTCACTGCTTTATGTTCTTACTCATGAGAGAAAAATACCTTTTAAGTGTTGATGAAAGGTAAATACATTTTTGCACATTCACTTTTTAGAGGAAATGATCGTACACAAGGTCCCTCGGGCCTGCAACCTGCACATCCTTGCAGTGCTACCTTTTGCTTACTTGTTTCTCTCAATTAAGATGAATAATGGAATTGCATAAGGGAGCCGGGACAAGGCGCGCTCGCTGTGATGTTACCCCGAGGCACTCAGTGAGTTGGAGGGAGAGACCGAGTGCTGTTGTTATTTAGAGTCTTTGCGGATCGCACCCCTCAGATTCCTAATGGACCACATGATATGCAACTGTGGCCAAATGTGGGAGAGTCCGTGCAGGTGCGCGAGAAGGAAAAAGGGCGGGGACAAGGAGTTTGAGCTTTGGGTTTATTGCTCATATGTGCCGATGGGGGAGATGAAGGAAGTGAGAGCGCTGAGGCGCGGGGGCTGTGTTTGTACTAGCTGTTGGGGACTCGCAGGTAGCCCGGACAGCAGTGTACATTTCATTACTCTGCTCTCCTCCAGAGGTTTGGCGGGTGTGTGTGTGTGTGTCACAGCTTCTGTGGGCAACAGAACACCGGATGATTAGATGAGCCGCACCTCAGTAAATGGATACTATTGATCTCCACAACTTGTTATATGGAACACCTCAGAACACTATGAGTCTGAGACAAGATTGCATGACGAATCTCACGCTGTCCAAAATTGCCTCCTCTGCTCGGCTAACTTTCTCTCTTTTCCATCGTCACACCCCTTAAGTACACACAGGTAGCTTCACTCTATACCATCCACTCTGCTTCCCTGGCTCTTTCTATCCCACTTTCCTTCTTTTTTTATTTGCTCCACTGATTGCTTTCAGTGTCTCACCAGCCATTAAGATGATTGGAGACGGTGTAATGTATATTAATGTGCTTGTACTTAGAGTAGTTTCGCTGTGCATGCTATAATATTTCATGGGCAGAAAAAAATCAGTAGCAAGCCTCTGTGTCGGGTAATTAAATTGAGATTGTGATCTGTTGTTTTTCCACATGCGTATGCAGAGTAGTTGTGCTGTCAAACGCCCTTTTTACACTGCCTCCTCAGGGTGGTAATGTTATGCAACTTTTGGTACTGTGTACAGTCAAAGGTGCAAACAAATGTTTGAGGGGAGGCTTTGTCCCACCTTTAGTCTGGCACTAGAGTTGGTCACACAGCCAGAATCCACAATCTGTGAAAAAGGGAGAGCCTGTATAGTGGGGCAGGATGGCGTTTGTGTTAAACATCACACCACGGATTTCTCAACACTTGATGCTATCTAAAATCACACTCCGGGGTGGCAGTGTTTGGGTTGGTGTAAACAAGCGAAGGTGATATAATGAGGAGTCTTTTAATAGAAGTATAGCCGGATCTCTGTATAAAACTCTGACTCAAAATCAGGCCCCCTGTGGGGAGCCTGTTACAGATCGAGGTGGAAGGTGAAGGGTTACAGAAAGGCTCAAGCTTTAGCGAAGGCGGAAAAACGTTAACAGGCCCAGGTTGCCGTGGTGGTTTTATCAATGTAGATTGTTATGCAGCGCAAACATAAAGGTATTATAATATTGAGCAATGAAGCCCGGGATGTGGAGTTAACAAAGGGCTGTGACCTTTGACCTACAGATTGCATTAGATCATTTGCAGTGGTGTATGTTGATGTTATTAGGGCACTGGTGTGAGCGACGATAAGAGAAGCCTCAACGTGAATCCTGAATGTTATTGACCAGCTCCGGTGTGCAGATAAAGTAAAGCTGCGCACACACTGCGTCTCATTTCCTTCACGTCAATCATTTGCTGTTTGCGTTTTTGGTCTGGAGCTGGCATTTTAACTATTCAAACAGGCCCGGTCTCATTTATTGTGCATATGACGTCATTTATAATGCTAACAGAATAGCAATGCATTGTACATCTCATATGGTTGCTGTAATCTGGTCGAGGACCCAAAAAACGCTCACCTGCTCTCCAGCACGTCGTGCACACTCACTGCACGCCGCCAGGGCTGGTTCTTTGTTGCCGTGGAACAAGTAAGCTGTGAAGGCAGTCATGCTGAATAGACTATTAATTGTGGGAAGGATATAAACACCTTCATGTTTGTAGCCTGCCATTGTGCTTCGCAAATGACCGGAATGGTCGCGGCCATATGAGGGTGAACCAATCCTGTTCTTACAGTTTCCAGTGCTATTCAACTGAACTGTTTCAGCTCTGTGGACCATCGGTATTCGGAAAGTTGGACAAAGCGACACCCCAGGATAGAAAATGGAAAGTTGAGAATTGCTACCATAAAAAAAAACACCACCTGCACTGTATCAACTGAATTCAGGATACATTGCTCAAACTTTATCTACACGGACTTAGACTTTCATGTTTAAAAAGAACAAATGGATATGATCTCCTGAGTGCAGTTTTGGTTTTCGAGCCCAGGGCATGCATTGATAATTAGGCCCAGTATCACTGCTGTCACTAGTTTGATCTTAGCTATATGTGCAAGCTGCTTCCATCAAGAACGATTTAATTAACCAGTTCAGTGTACAGTATCTGCTCAGACACAAATAGTCGGGAGGTAAAGTTTGCCTCTAGCTAGTGAACATATGGAATATTCAACAACTGACAAGAGCTTTTTTCCCCCCATAGGAGTTGGTGGATTTTGTTTGGGTATTTTACGCTACTTTTTACTTCTTACTTACATACTTACTTTCAACTTGGAAAGTGTAATCACAAACACTTTGAAAGGGCTTAGGTCTTAACGTTATTTTTATACAATTATCCAATCAGAATTTGGTCGGACGAGAGTAGCAAATTGATCCAACGGGTAGGAGTCTACAGCCCAAAAATGGGTAATAACATTTGTTAATTGTTGTTATATTACAGCCAAGCCCCTTTGACTGGTGTCCACCACATATTATACATATAATTATATTTGGAAAGGCAGAAATCATTTAGGGAACTTTCTTGCAGTATTAGTTTTACCTACAGTCTTTGATGCCATATCTTTGGGTGGCATCAGTGCATTAAGCCCAGAATAATAAAAAATAATAATAATCTACGTGAAGCAAAACAATCCAGACTTCTAAACAGAGAGATGACCTTTTTGTTGTGTCTATGATTGTGTGTATTTGTGTGCCTTTAAACTCCCATCTATCATCTATACACATTGCATTTATATACTGTATATATATATATATATATATATAGAAAGAGAGCGCACTTTCAATCCCACATAGAATAAGATTTAATCATATCATGTACTCTTCCATATGTTGGATGTGTGCCCTTAATGTTCAATCCGTTTGTGCGTGGAGCTCGACTACACACACATTGTTTCAGTTGTTATCATAGGCAACTCGGACTCCCCGATTAATGTGCTTGTACTCTGCATACCTTTGTTTGTAACTTTCACCCAGTTCTGTCTCTCCAGGTCTCGTTGTGCAAGTTAATGTATCTAGTCTCTAAGCATAGCGCTTGCATTGGCTTTTCATCCTTAAGTAATCAATACTGGTCCTATGAATTCAGGTCATATTCGCTCTTGTGGCTCCTCCATCTCCCATGTCTCTATCCCACTCCGTCTTTATCAGTCTTGGTCTCCCCCCCCCCCCCCCCCCCCCCCCCCCAAAAGCATTTTTTCCCCCCCCCCCCCCCCCCCCCCTTGCACCCTCTATTCCTGTCTCTTCCTTTCCTCTTCCGTCCTAAAATTCTTAATTCTTCCTCTTGCTCTTCCCCTCCTGAAAAATCACTACACCCATCTGGACGGAGCCCTGCACGGCCGTTACGCTATTAGTCCTCATGTGGTCATGATTAAAAATAGATCCGAGTACCGAGTCAGAATTAGTCAAGACTCCCTTTATAGCTCCCTCTTGTCCTCCCTCCTCATACACAGAACTCCATTGGCGCCTGTTAAAATGAATATGAGATTCAAAGTGAAAAGTTTGCAACAAAATGTCTCACTCTTTGTTTTTCTCAGCTTGGAGTGTCTCTTTGTGCATGCATGTCAGTGTATTTCTGTGTGTGTGTGTGTGTGTGTTTGTACCGCCTGCGGACCTCCACGCTGGGTGCTGTCTCACGTCAAGCGGTGTGTTTGAGAGGCTTGTCGAGGTAAAGCCCCTGTCAGCGCCCGGCCTCAGGGAGTGTACTGATGAAAGGCCTCTTCATCATCCTAATGGGCTACACAAACCTCTTAACCAGCACCGCTGCTGCCATGGCATCAGCTGGGTGAAGCCGCGGAGAGAGAGGCCAGGGGGTAGAGAGAGCACCGTGTGAGTAGTTGGGCCACACACACCAAGGACCACTGTGGAACACAAGTGCACAGGTCAGAAAAATGTGGCGTTTAAACAGAACAGCGCAGTGGTGACTCTGGGACGGCCTCGGTTTGTGAAAGGGTTCAGTGGGCCCGAGCTGTTACGATCCAGGACGGAGAGTTAATGCACTTCTGTCCACTGGACAATAGGGCCATATGCCCCTGCTCTCTGCTGGCACTGGTCCCGCATAAGAAGGACTAGTAGCAGTTTACAAACTAAAACATTCTCTTTCTGATCGTCTCAATGCATTGACATTTTTTTAGGTCCCTTTTCAGAATGCAGCTGGTTTGACAGAACCAGATTCACACCAAATTGAAAATGCACAGGAGTCGTTACCGGTCATGGCCATTGCTCAGTGTTAATGCTCTCACATTTCCAACCCAAATCTCGTGCTTCACATACCCATAGCCCATTTTACAATTTGTTAAGCCGTTTCCTGGGCAGTCTGTCGATCTGCCAGTGGGGTTGATCTAGAATTTATTATTTTATCGTCTATTAGATGGACTGATATTAGATGTTGTCCAGTAGGTTTCATTATGTACTCTCTCTCGCTCTCTCTGTGTGTGTGTATATATATATATATATATATAGGGTGTTTTATATGTAGATGTCTATATGCTTATATATTACATATTTTTATTAAAATGAGGTGATGAAAACGGTATGGCAATTTTTTTTAAATAACAATTCTTAAAATCACACATTTTCTAATGACAACCTTTGGATATTGTCGCAGTTAAGTTTTCTCTGACTTCTACTTGGGTTAGGGTTAGGCAGGGGTTTTGCGACCTTTGGTGCAGTTTGACCCAGGCCTGAGGACGACACACGGTCAGGGTGTGGCTATAATCAGGAGCCACGCACCGGGGGGGTGCAGAAGACAGAGAGAGGCAGCGAAGAAGTTGCCAGTGTGGGATCGGGAAAAAGTCTCTCATCATCACTGTCACAGTGTCACACACTCTGGCCACTCAGTGCCACCATCAGTCTGTGCTGGCCCTTGGCGTCTGGCGGGTGACACTGTGCCTCTCCTTCCATCCATCCATCTCTTCCTCTTTCAGCCTATAAGCACAGCTACATGCACATTTTCTCTCCCGTTCGCAGACGCCTATTTTATTTGTCTCTGCCGGGGGGGATTTCGTCATGCTTTGTTCATCGCCGCTTTCCATCACCACCGCTCCTGCCAGTCCAGTCATATGGGTTCTGGCCTGCGGCTCTGGGGTGTCCTCTTTTCCGTTCAAGCCCAGTCCCCATCCTGTCACCGGGTCAAGGACATGTTCCCGTAGCGGCAGTGCGGAGCAGATAAAGAAAAACTTCAGTCTGAAATCAGACGGGAACCATAGCCTCATGAATGATTGATGCACAAACGCTGACTCAGCACACGGGGGAAAGAACCAATATTTTGACATGAAACATTACAAAGATTTCCATTTGTAGTGTAGGGTAGTAATGCACCCAGGCTGTCTTTGCAACTATGCTACCACTCCCTTTGTGCAGTGAAGAGTTTGCAGTTCCCAGTGTTTCACAATCTGTTAGCGACTGAGATTGACCAAGTTGGCCGGGCCTGAAGCTGGGTCTAAAGTGGTAGTCTGTGAGATTACTTTTATGTTTTGGTGTTTCACTGTGCTGGCAGTCAAACAGTGTGGTGTCTTTTTCCCCTTCCTATCTCGAATTGCACATTGCAACTACCTCGGGGGTTTGGATTTTTTTTCTCTTTTTTGCTTGCTGTAAAATTGAAAAAACAAAGGAAACACACACAATGGGGTCCTGTTTTTGTAAATTTGAGGAGCAATGACTTGATGATCAGAATAGGACAAAAGACATGCAGCAATCCGGATTTTAATGTCTGAAAAACAGAGGTTTGGATGGAAATCTCACCCTGCTCCTTTGGCCTGATTGGAGCCAGTGTGATTGAGGTTGAGGCTTCGAGGGATATTTATTCTGAGAGATTGATGAAGTGAGGAATATAGGAAGATCAAAAGGATAAAATAGCCATTAGCCTCTGCACAGAACTACTTTTGCTTACAAGGTCCCAACATTCTGCGGGGCAAGGAGAGTGAATTGCACCTCCATCTTCTGCTTTTCCATTTGTCCTCCCATGCTATCACCACATCACCTCTCGCCATCTTTCTCCTCCAACATGGATTTTCTGCCTATTAGTGCCCTAATCTTTTCTGCTCCTGGCCTACCTCTCTGTCTTTTCTTGCTATCTGCCCATTTCTACCTCTGGCTTTCTGTTTTTTATATCTTGTTAAAATCTGACTTGTTTTTAAAGAGCTCTTGTTTATGTTATTCCCTCCTTAAGTGAAGAATATAAGTGCACCTTAATCATTTCAAAATGCACGGTACATCTCAATATTTTTTCGTGACAAATTTCCAAAGCTCACAAACCATATATTTCACTCTCTCTCTCTCTCTCTCTCTCACACACACACAGATGCTAGCCTACAGCATGTTGCATGTAATGTGCTGCTCATCTAGGGATTTCCCTGATGCAAGGGGACGCAATGCAATGACAGAGTGACGCCAACCTCGCTGTGTTCGTGTGTGGTGTGATCATGCATCTGTGTGTCCTCGTTTTTTTTTTTTTTTTTCATCTTACTTTGTCCAGGTGCTGTCCCCTGTGTCACACTGACTTGGTAACTAGTTATATGAGCGGACGTGTCTGCATGAGTGGTCACACCTCCATGACAGCGAGGTCTGCTCCTGTCTTCGTATGTACCGTCCAACCCTCTGTTGTCTGAGCGCGCGAGGATTCGTGTGCACGGCCCGCCCATCCGCTGTCAATCCGGCTCATCTCCTCATCTGTTCATTACCGTGACAGGGGTGCTCTCCTGCCAAAGCAGTTAGTCACAAGAATCAGCCCCTGTCATAACACATTACAGCAGCAGGCATCTCTAATAGCACCGGCAATCCTGGCAACCACAACCAATGCCCAAACAAGTGCACACACACACACACACACACACACACATACACACATACACACACACACACACACACACACACACACACTTCATCAAGAGTTGCACTTGATCTGCAACCAGGGATAGCTTTTGTCACCCCGCCCCAACCACCCCTTTCCATTCACATTCTCTCCTTCTCATTTCGCATGACACC